>JAHRHJ020003298.1:0-204229 GCA_019776745.2 Taxus chinensis
TGTAAATTTGTTCCTGTTGATGTTAACTTCTTGTTTGCAAACACAAAGGGATGGTCAACTAATCCCTTTACCAGGTTGCTGCCAGTAATACTCCAAGGGCTATACCAGAGGCATCACATGAATATGGAAAGGCTTATCCCAAACAGGGAATGGAGGAGAAGGGTTGTTGTGACAAGCCTATCCTTCAAAGTGTTTGATTGTTGATTTCCCTCTGTTGCCACCTATCACCAATGACAAGGAAAACTATGTATCTAAAGTAATTCCTCGAATGAAATGTGATCTTAGCATATCTGTTGATGAACTTCCTATAGTAACAAATATGACCAAGTAATCTACGCATGACACTTTGGCTGTAGGCTCCATAACCCCACAAGGCCTGGCAACCTTAGAGGGATCTCTCCTAAGCCTTCCTTTCATATGATATGTCCAGTAAGGTTCCGATGGGGTTAGAAAAGACACATTCTGATGTAGAGGGATATCCTCAACTATCGACACATCAACATTGCGTAAGTTATCACAATGGTCTTTGACGAGACCATACATAGTTCCATCATCCCAAATAGACCTACAGAAATTAGGATGACGTCCTAAAAGGATTGCTAATACAATGCGCAAGAAACACAATAGGGCATATTCTTTAATCAAAAGGCATGATTGTATTAGGCAAAAAATCCCATTCAGTGATGAAAGTTGTCTTTCTCTAGTCTTCCTTTGCAATCCTCACCTGTGGTTTACCCTAAAACCCATCTGGGAAAGAGTAGATTTCATGCCAGCCGCTCCCTCTAATATTTTCTTTGGTAAATGGGGTTGGAAGGGATCAATGACTATACGCATCAGGTCCTGTAGTACGCATATTTGATCATTTCGTCCTTCTTGATGCTGATGACCATTGGGGGGTTATCTATTCTGATTATTTCCCCCAACCTTAATCATCCCTGATGTCATTATTATTTTATCTTCTCCTTGACCCATACACGAAATTGTGGGTTCATTCTAGTATGGCCTCTTATGATTTGGTGCATTCCATTCCTTTAGTTTTTCATCATTACCTAGGAATGAGTGGAACCCCTTTAAGTTCATGATATGATACAAGACGTGGGAAACAAATCTTGGAACTTGTATAACAGATCAATGATAATTTTGAGATCTCAGTTTCCAACCAAAGGTTCCAATGATAGCTTCCTTGGGTTCACTTCAACCCAATGTTAACCTTGGTGATTTTAGGGGCTCATGTAATCGTGTGAGTTCCTCATCATCAGTAATGTCTCTTATAAAGTCACACGTACCTATAGAGTGAGTTAACATCTAGAATTTCATTTCATCTCCATCTATGACATAAAAAATCTTCCTTGTTCTTTTCTATGCATGTGCCACTCAAATTTCAGCTCCTCTGACTCCTCATCAAAGCTGCCTCTAAACTAGGCTCACCTAGTAAAATATAGTCGTCTGTCTTCCAACCATGACACTACCCCCCATCGTAAGGTGTTTGGTTTCTTGTAATTCCCCTAAACACTGTTGATTTGTCTATGAGATTCAAAATGTTGTGAGATCAATATCATCTCCTGCCAATTTTCCCTATCTACGGTGTGTTTTTCTGAATTGATATACCATGCATTCACACAACCTTGTAGCGTGGAATATAGCTTGATGGCATCCTAGTGATGGGTGGTAGGCTTATGCGCCTCCGTATCTAGGCGGCTTCTCATCATGCTTGGAATATGAAATGAAGTGGTCTCTTTACCATGGTAGTCCTTGAATGACCTTGGGTGAATTTTCTCCTAGAACCTTACAAGAACGTGATTCTTACCTCATGCCACTCTAGGAGGGTTCTTCTCCCGATGTTATAGTCCACACAGTGCACTGCCGTCCAGAGTAGGTTATAACTGAGCATCCCTATTATTTTTTCCTCATTTTTCACTGAGCTTCCATGTTTCATAAGAAAATTTCAAGGTATGCCCTCCAGAGTAACTTGGTAAATTCTTTCCTCCTAGGCACTTGAGTGAGTGCACCTTGGTCACTTTTATTACAGACCCCCCTCACTTGTCACCCAATTAACTCAAATGTCCCGTGTACCCAATTTTCACACGCCATGCTTTTGGTATCACTCACAGAACTGGGGCATCCTCAAATGGATAAGTCCTTCTGTAGGGTAAATTATCTTTGGGTCTTTGATGGATCACACATAAATTCTATCAAGGACCTCTTCTCCCAAAGGTTCAATGTAAGGCACTAACTTCCCATCTGTTAAGGGGATTATGACCCGTTCTTCCTTGTTCTTGAAATTGATATATCCTTTTTTGAACCTTAGGTCAAAATTATTCTTATAGCACCATGGGAGCCTAAGCAATACTAGAAAATTGTTTACCTTGGTGAGCACCAAGGATTTGAAGTACCCAGTAAACTTGGCCCCCCGTAATGGTGATCACTGCATCCTTTAATATTCCAATGGGAATTACCTTAGTTTTTTTTTTGCCATATACAACACATTCGAAGATGGTTGTAATGTGGTCCTTTCCATTTGATGCCAGGAATCCAATGTAAGAAAATTGACTGATCTCATGTAAATCAATATCTTACTTAGTAGCCATCCATCCACAACTACTTTTAGTGTGATCTCTTTGTCATAGTCAAGGCTATGGGGAGGGGGGTTTACATGTAATACCTAACTTTCACGCTCTGCCCCAATGCATGAAATCTTCTCCCTTAGCCATTATCCTAGCAAGGGAATAATATTCTCTTGCCTTAAAATTTTGCATACTTCCTTGACCTCATTCAGGTCGTTCTCCGGAGTCTCAGCATTCCTCATTTACTCTTACTACCTAGATTGCTCCTTTAAAAATTGGATTCATCCCTTCAAAATTTGAATGACATTTATTGTCTCTTTATACGCTTCATCCTAGTGGGAAGGGTCTGGATACTTCCCATGTACCACTTGTTCTCTTGAGACTAGATTCCATGCGCAGCTTCTGCTTGGTTTTGTCCACCACAAGGGTTCAAACTGTAACATCCTCATTTTAGACAATGAACAGTCGATTTTTTTTTTTTGTTTTTTGTAATGCATTCTAGTCCGAAATACATAATTTAAACTCACAAATCAATACATTCATGATAACAGACACCATATGCATTGTAATTACTCGGATTAACCTTTCCGATCTATTCATTCATGACTCGGGAATCTACCTATCTATTCGAGTTATAAGAGTTGCGTTATTAGCTTAACCCTTCACTCTTGTGGTTCTCTTCCCTCTTCTGGTTCATAATGCTCTTTCCACGGAACTAACTAATAATTGTTACCATTATTCATCGGCATCTCATCCCTTAGACTAGGTGAATTAGGACAACGCAATCAGCAGCTTGCGATACTTTGGCCAAAGATTGAAACAATACTATCTAATGTCTCGTATTCCTTAATGGCATACTCGTCAATCTAGAATACGTCCTTCACCCCATTCTTATGTTATATAGAATGTCTTACACTGACTACTGTCAGTCCTTCCTTCACAAACGAATCGCTCAGAGGCAGATTATCAAGGTGATAGGTGATATTGATTATGGGATTCCCACGAGGATTACGGATATGGTGACATACTGGTTCAACTTGCAGTTTCAACCAGTGTGTCATGATACCCCGAATCTCCTAGGCAACCTTATAACATGACCACGTTCATAATCGGACCCTGAGTAACTCGTGCGAGAACAAGTGTAAATCTTAGCGATCAATGCAAAGGGTGTCGCCAGAAGTCTCCTGTATTGTTGTAACTTCGAGAAGATCCTAATCTTCTCGGAGGTACCCCTTGCAGTTGACTTGTGGTTTGTCACCCCCTTAAATCCACCTCGAAAAGATCTACTTAACAACATGCGTTACGCACTTGAGTTTAATTACTTTAAAGACTTTTCCCTAAGGTTAGCCTTTCCCATCCCTGGATTCTTCATCTTAAGACGACCCTCCTCTATAAACCATTACATGGTAGAGGTATTAAGGTCAAAACTCTCATCAAGGAGTCATTAGAATACACCTGTTTCTAAACAACAGAACTGGACAATATCTCATACCCTTCACATGAGATTGCCATCCGAACTTCATTTGATTTATATCAGTTCTCTTAACGGCATTTATATCATACTTCTTAGTATAAGGAATAAATGATTAAGAATCCAATTTAATCTGTCCTGTAATACTCAGGACTAGGGATTAGTAATTTAATCCAGCTTGTTTAGCGTTCTGCTTAGGTTCATTGTTTAACCTATCTTTTAGAAAGACAATTATTAATTCAATATTGCCTTTCGCTAGACATAGATCTGCGCTGAACACTCCACATATGGGAAGAATTCAACCACATTTTCTTGAAGCTTTCATAGTTAATCCCAAAAGATCCAAATTTTACAAAGATAATCATTGCCATTCCGTTATAGTAAACCGAAGAGGTCAACTCTCAGAAAAGAATACAATACATATATCAAACACTTATTTCCCTGCCTTTCAAAATTATACAATTACTTTATTCAAGCAGCTACTTATACAATGCTTAACACGGACAGAAACATCTCTCCACAGCAGTACCTTTAGATAATCAAGCTTTTAATTCGCTGAAACAAATTAAATAATCTGATCATCCTGTTCAATCTGCATTGCTTTTACCACTTAACGGCAACCACCTGCAAAATATGTCGACATGAGTCAGTTCAATGACTGAAAATGATAACACTAACTGTTCAAAACAATTGCCATCCATCAATTGTTTTCATAAACACCCTATTTAAATGATATCAATATCCCAACAAGTACACATGATTCAAACTATCCTTTGTATCCAAAATGACTACGATTTGTTAACTCTACACCGTTACCGAATATCCTAAACACTTCTCAAATATTTCCATCGAATATTAAGAACAAGGACGAATTCTACAACAATCATTGAATCCAAATCACAACATTAGGCAATCGTTTCATTCATCCAAAAGGAAAATATCATAACAGTTTCGTATTCCCACCAGTATGTTCAAACAATCCCACTGTTAGACAAATATCACAAATATTAAAATAAAAGAAGAGAAAGAACCAAATCATTCCATCTTCCTTTCCAAAGTTCATTAACTGGACTGTACACATATGAAAAAACATGCACACCAGTATTTATATGAACAAGTCGCAGGCCCAAGAAGGATCGCTATTTTAAATCACAGAATAACGGCACAACAAAACCCTGTAACAACAGCTAACACATCACAATCCTATAATCACCTTAAGCCAACACTGTTTCTTTTATACCAGTATGGATTTTCAACACAAGTTGAATCATGAACTTTTAGCATAAAGCTGTCAACAAACATACTTCATGATTAAGACATTTGAAAGGTTTTTCCTAAAGACTATGCCAGCGACCACACAGTAATACCGACACATGCTTCAGTCTCATCGACAGTAGTAAACGGAAAGGAATACAACCAATCTGATTCTTACCTGGCGCATGCAAGTCTAAGTAATGGTATTCGGACTCACCTCAACAGAGCCAGAACACGAATAATTATCCATACTCAAGGAACTCAAATAGTGACAAAGCACAGTGTCCAGATTAGGTTCAATAAGAGATAGAAATACCATTCCCATCAAGAATTCAAATTATTCAACAGTGGAACAAGTCCAAACAGTGCATACTGTTACGGTTATTTAATCCATGACCTTATCAAAAGCCGATATACAATATTCAAACTATTCACGAGTGCGACGAAATCCATCAAGGCCAACTAAACATCACGAGTTCAATCTTATGCTTATACGAAGCCAAAAGAAACAGATACTCTCCACAGTGTCCAAACAGTAGAAGACACCCAACAGTCCTAATTGAAACAGTTTACACTGTCTATCTGTCAAGAATTCAACTGAGTCCTTAACAACAGTGAACCAAAAAATGTAATTGAAGAAATCCATCCGTGCCAACAATTTCAACATTATAATCAGGCAAAAAACGAACCAGAATCTGAAATTCCAAACAAAGGAATCCACCGGTACCCTTACACATTTCACTCAATATGGGCGACAGGAAAGAACGTAGAATTTCATCCCAAGTAGTGTTAAACCACAAATTCTTACAACACAAAGGTAAAATAACAAGGTCGTGCTACCCTTACCTTCTTCGAGTAACAATCGAATTACCAGTCATTCAAATAGATATTCAGAATGGGGGATGAGAGGACTAAGTCAACAGTGGTCCATATATGAAAATCATCAATGGAACTCCAAAGAGTCGTCTCATAAAATACTATATCAGACTGTACACTTCAACGGTTTAGATCCTTTACCAAGATAACAAGGAAAAACAACTACCACCGAGTCAAAGAAACCTGTAACACAATAGTTTTTACCTGTTCCTAAACAATTTTAAAAGACAGAATTAAACCAAAAATTATCATTAGCCACTGTCATTAAAACCCACGACAGAGCTTCCAACAATGATTTCATAATACGGAACAAACAAACAGTTCCATCATATTTTTTCCGACTTTTCCAACACAAGAATCAACCCCAAAAATCGACACAATCAATACTATACCCATCACAGGAACGATTCATGGCCTCACGCCGACAAGGCCAGCAATCTTCCATTTCACATGTGTTGCATACTTAAGCCGAAGGCAAACACAAGTAATTATGCTAGGGAGTAATTAATTCCTACAGTTCGAATTTATAAACCCCATCAAAGGATACATGAAAATTTTCGAACTCAGACGAGATACAGTACCAAAATCAACAAACCTTCATAGAAAATCATCTATTTTCTCAAAACATTTGGACATAGTTTGTTTCTAGATGAAATCACTTGAAAAGACAGTAAGATTTTTAACGGTTTTAGGGCCTAACAAACATGCCTGGATTTTGCTCATTTTCCGAACAGACCACTGGAAGAGCTCAGACTTCTTTTTCCTTTTCCAAGTTTAGAGCTACCGACAAAATTTTGCTATCTCCATCACATATAGATCCTCCTTGATAGAGAAGAGCTAGATAAGGTTCATCCTTGCCATCAACACAGAGAAAGACTGGTGCGAAGAACCTCAGTGAACAGGTATAGAGAACCCGAGAAATCGCGACAATACAAACAACCAACAAACTTCCTGTTTGCCATCCTTCTCGCGTGATTCCGAGCTCGACTACCGAGAATATGAAATGCATTAAACCACTTTCCTTCTAAAACTCCCTTCCACCGACCGCAGAATTGGCGAGAGTCAAACAAAATCCCAATTTTTCATTTCCAGTTTTGCAACCTGCCACGTCGCACAGATTATCCGCCCAAACCTTCGCCACGACTATCCTCACCGTATCCCATGCTTTAATACCATAGAAACTGCCGTCCATGGTTCACACCCCTCCTATGCCCCTTTATATACTCCTTGGCTCATAGTTAGGTAGTATCTTAGGTTAGAATTTAGGATATCTCATCCTAACCATATTACACATAGATACTAACTTAGGACATTAACGACATAGTGCCTAGTCAGGTTAGTAACAACTAATCTAACCCTAGGTTAGGTTTAGTCTAGTGTTACTAAATCATTTAATAATTTCCATTAGGTCTACATTCTTACACTCAAAAAGACCTACCTCTTACCTTCTTGAACGGTTAGCTCCTGTTCTGCTACAGAATCGTCAGTAAACGAATTATTACCTTGTCCACGATCGAGACGTTTTCCAGATATTCTTCGTATCGGGAACCAATCCATTTCACTTGATCATCCTGAGTCATACTCCTGACTAGCTTACTCAATCGAAAAAAACCACCTTGTAACCTATTCAATGTTCTGTGATTTTAAATCCTCATAACAAACTTAAAGCATTACTTTGGATCAATTCCATGTCAAGACTAGATCTTATAGATGGATAACTCTATAATTTATTCTAGGATGCAGATTAAACTCAGATACAAAATGAAATAGAATAAAAGCGTCTCATCATATTATGACTCAGTCAAGATCTGCAATCTGCAAGAAATTACATACATCATCAATCCTGAATTTTTACATCGGGAACACATCCTGTTTCAAGAAATCACATATCAACACTTTATGCTTAGGAGAAAGTAAAACAGTTCAGGGTGGTACATGCTTCCTCCTAAAACTATCACGTCCCGATGAATTACATAGTAAATTATTCCTTCATGTCATGAATTTTCAGTACACAAATAATGTGCCTATTCTATTTAAATAGTTTCCAGAATCAATGTCACAACACATTTTAGTCACCTGAATAAAGTCTGGCCTTCATCTGGCTTTCATAAATACTTAAAAACAATCAGTTCATAAAAGTATGTTTTGTCAACATATCTCATTCTGTTGAAAAATAGAAGGAAAAGCAATTTTCATCTCTTCCAGATTTTCCAAGTTGCACTTTCTATTCTTCGGCTAAACTGGTCCCCATCTGGACTCTTACATTTGTTGTATATCACGAATTTCTTAAATGCAATTGGCAATTTTCCAGCACTCGTGTGGGTTCAACCACGATTATTCCTGGTCTTTGGACCTTAAGGAATTCCAAATTTAAAACATGTTACAGATCTGAAATGTATTTCTTAGCAAAGAAATCTGGAACAGCATGCATGCGAGATAAATCAAGGTGGCAAGCTTAAACGATCAGCTACAGGATTGATTATTTCTACAATTCAAAAGGTCCGCACAAATCGAGGTGACACTGGCTGCCTTGCCAAAGTTATAGAACTCTTTCTGGTTTAACACCAAACACGAAGAAAAACCTTATCACCAACTCAAACTTTCTATCAACCGCTTAAGGTCAGCATAGCTCTTCTGCCTATCCGCTGCTTATCCTTTAATCTTTCAGAATCGCTTCTTGCTTGTTCCATTTCTAGGAGAACTCTGGTCCAAAATTACCACTCTTCCTCAACACTGGTCCCCAACTAACGGGGTCTGCACTTTCTTCCTTAATTCTTCAAATGGTGCCCATCTTAAAGATGATGATAATTTTGTTGTATCACCCTCAAACGAATGGAGACGACTCTTCCCTTTTAATACTGTTGATCCAGCAATACATTTTCGCAACATGTCCTCCAACATTGATTTACCCTCTACGTTTGGTCCTCTTTTTCCGGATGATATGTAGAACTGAAGTTGAGTTTCGTTCCAAGAGCTACGCTTAACGCGTTGTGCCAAAACCTTGACATTCCATTCTAGGATCCCTGTCAAGATATAATCAGCTTCTGGTACACCATGTAACTGAAAATTTCGTGTAACGAATCTCTGGCCAGCCACTGGTGAATCATCCTTTAGGATTCCCGATGAAATGAGCTACCTTGTCAGTTTTCTACAACTAACCAGGATAACACATGTTTATTCCTGGACATAGTAGTCCTTGTCATAATCCTGGTTATTAGTACCATTTGTCTGTCGGTATGCTATGAGGAATAAACAGTCCAGCATGGTGCATATGTTCTGCTTCACCGCTGACATTTCCCAGACAATGCGTCATAACAAACTTAATCACCTCCTTTTTCATACCTTCCAGAAGTATTGCTGTTTCAAATCAAAGCATTTTTGTTGGATCCCTGGTGTGTCCAAAGCAAGTTGAATTGTGAAATTCAACTAACAACTTCTTTCTCAAATCGTCAGGCATATGTACATATACCCTATTTTCATAACGCAAGATTCCTTCATTATAAAATGAAAACCTTTATCCTTTATCCTTGTTTCTGCAGCAAGCTCCGCTTTTACTTGGCTAAAAGTATCATCTAATTCTGAAGCACTTTTTTTAACCATACCATCGTCGTTAAAACTGAGTTCTTATGGTTATCATGAATCAGAATGTGCCTCCTACGACTTAGAGCATCCGCTTACTCTATTCTCCTTCCCTTTGATATGCTCAATATCAAAGTATACTTGTATAAAAATTCTAACCACCTTCTTTGTCCTGGCATTCAGATTTGGGCTGAGTAAAATATTCAGTCCCATTGATCAGTTTTCAACTCAAAGTTTTCCAATAAGTAGTGTCTCCAGATCTGAAGTGCATGAACAATGGCAGCAAGTTTCCAAATCATGAGGGCATAATTCAGCTCATGTTATCTTAAGTTTTCTACTTTTCATAAGCAATGACTTGATCATTTTGTAGCAAAACACGCTCCAAGGCCTTCCCGACAATCCGTACAATATTAAAATTCCATTATGTCTGGTCACAGCTTAAAATAGGTGCAGAGTCAACTTGTCCTTCAACTTTTGAAGCCGCTTCGCACTTATCATTCCATATGATTTCCTTATCCTTCTTTTGTAAAGAAGTATTGGTGTTGAAGTTATTGGTGGCAGCTACCTTAGAAAAATCCTTTACAAATTTTCTATAGTAACCAGCAAGACCCCATGAAGCTTCTTACTTCATGCACATTCTTTGGTGCAGGCCACTCAGTTATTGCCACTATTTTTGGTTTTTTGAAGGATCTACAGGATTCCTTTCTTACTTATGACATGACCCAAAGTAGTGTACTTCTGAATCATAGAAAGAACATTTGGATAACTTACCATACAACTTTCTCTTTCTCAAAATTCCCAAAACTATCTTTCAAATGCTCATTGTGCTCCTCAACGCTCTTAGAATAAATGAGAATATCGTCCAAGAATACAAGTACAAACTTGTCCAGGTATTCTTGAAAAATATTGTTCATTAAATTCATAAAGGCTGCAGGTGCATTAGTTAACCCAAAGGGTAGAACTGTAAATTCATAATGTCCGTACCTTGTTCGGAAAGCTGTTTTATGAATATCTTCCTCTTTAATTCTTAGCTGATGATAACCAGATCGAAGATCTATCTTAGAATAAACCGCTGCTCCACGCATCTGATCAAACAGATCATCGATCCTAGGAAGTGGATATCGGTTCTTGATTGTTGCTTTGTTCAACATCCGATAATCAATACACAGCCTTAGTGTTCCATCCTTCTTTTTCACAAATATCACAGGTGCTCCCCAAGGTGAAACACTTGGTCTAATCAATCCTTTAGACAAAAGCTCTTGTAACTATGTGCCTTAAGCTCGACTAACTCTGTAGTAGTCATCCGATAAGGCGCCTTGGAAAGAGGTTCAGTTCCAGGCTTGATTTCAATGGTAAATCAAATTCTCTCTTGGGTGGTGGTAACCCTGGTAATTCCTCAGGAAAAACATCCCTGAAACTTTGTAACAGTGGAATTTGCTTCATGAAATCACTATCTTCTTCTGAAGATTCAGATATCTTTACTGCATAAAGGGTACATCCTTTATTCTTAGCCTTTTTAAGCTGCATAGCTGACAGTTTTCTAACTGAAATTTCTCATTTCACACCTTGAATCTCTACGGATTCCAGCTGATCATCTAAACATTTTATGTTCTTCTCATAGCAATCTACCTTTGCTTTATGGTCAGATAACCAATTGACACCAATAATAATGTCATACGATCCCAAAGGTGTAACATAGAGATCAACTTCCGTGGAGAAATTAGGTAAAATCAAGGACTGCTCCAAAGAGACACATACTCACTGTATGAACAGAATTATTACCATACTCTACAGTCCAAGATTTATCCATCTTCCCAGCTTTTCTTTTAAGTTTAGAAGCAAGTTTTTATTAGAAATAAAACATTCAGTAGCTCCTGTATCAAAAAGAATAGTGACAGGTATGCCGAATAACTTACCCCGGAACTTCTATAGGTGTTGCTTGCTTTCAGCTTGCTTGTCTGCTACTGCAGCATGTATCTTATGCTGCTGATTACGATCATCCTTCTTTAAAAGGACATTGATTTGTGTAATGATCTTTACCACAAGTGTAGCAGCCTCCTACAGGTCCCTTCTTAGGCTCAGCATTACCTCCAGCCTTGTAATTGTCACACGCGGTCCTCCATAGGACTTCTGTCCATTATTATAATTTTAACAAAATTATCCCTTATATTTCCAGCAGGCTTATTTACTGCTGCTTTTCTTATTGTTATCTCCTGGAAACTTACTCTTGTTTCCAAACTTTT
Organism: Taxus chinensis; assembly: GCA_019776745.2. Taxonomy (NCBI): domain Eukaryota; kingdom Viridiplantae; phylum Streptophyta; class Pinopsida; order Cupressales; family Taxaceae; genus Taxus; species Taxus chinensis. Next base: position 11,988 of record JAHRHJ020003298.1, read on the forward strand.
TCCATGGTCCTTTTCTGGGTGCAAGAGAGGTTGAAGAAGGGTTTGCAGTCTTCTTCCGCACTTCCTCCTTATGAGCAGAAATAGCCTTCATTTCTGTTCTTGCCTTATGGCCTTTTCAACAACTCCTTCCATAGTGGTTGGACTGTGAACATCGACCTCTCCCCCTATCAACAGGATTCAATCCCATGATGAATTTCCGTATCCTGAACTTTTCGTCAGTTTGATACTGCGGTACATACTTGAGGAGTTTTGTAAACCGCTCCCAGAATTCAGTTACTGTTAACTTCCCTTGAGTCAAGTTCTGAAATTCTGTCATTTTCTGATCATAGAAAAGTTGTGGCAGCCAACGTTGCCTAAAATAGCCTTAAATTGATCCCAAGTGATATTGGTCTCATCAATGTTTAGCTCAGCTTTTCGGCTATCCCACCACGAAGATGCTTCGTGGAGAAAGCTGATAGGCTCCCCCATATAGCCTTGGTTTCTTCTGAGAAGTCCTTATTGCAAAGTACTTCTCCATTTCACTGAGCTAGTTCTTAGCTCCATCTCCTAATGCCGTGCCATCATATTTAGGTGGACTTATCCTTTTTATATCATTAGTGAGTTCTGATGCCAATCTAGCCCTTTTGTTTTCTGGTTAGACAGGTACATTTCTAGTGTTATTACCAACACCCATATCAGGGTTGTCCTCAGGAGGTAGCTGATTATTGTTACCAGCTTCATCATCCTCCTCATTTCCCATTACTTGTTGTTCAAGTACAGCCAAACGATCTCTTGTGTCCAATAGGGTAGTAAGGATCTCATAAATTTTTTGGGTTGTTGCTGCCCCTTCCTCAGGTGGAGCATTATTCGCAACGTTCCCCCTTGTTCTAACCATTTTCTGTTACAAGAAAATTCAGGTTTTATCAAATTATGGACACAATAGGTCCAAGAGATGTAACCTTCAGCTCTGATACCAAGATGTAACATCCTCATTTTAGACAATAGAACAAGTCAATTTTTTTTTTTTAATTTTTTGATAATTGCATACTGGTTCTAAATACATAATTTAGAACTCACAATTCAAATAACCATTTATATAACAGACAACCATATGCAGCTGTAATGACTCGGAATACCTCCGATCTATTCATTCCATGACTCGGTAATCTACCGATCTATTCATGAGTAAAAAGAGTTAGTGTTTTTATTTAACACAACACTCTTGCGGTTCTCTTCCCTAATCTGGGATTCAGAATGCTCTGTCCAAGGAATCTAACTGAATAACTGTTACCATTATTCATCGGCATCTCATCCCTTAGACTAGGTGAATTAGGACAACGCAATCAGCAGCTTGCGATACTTTGGCCAAAGATTTGAAACATACTGTTCATGTCTCGTATTCCTTAACGGCATACTCGTCAAACTGGAATACGTCCTTCACCCCATTCATATGTTATATAGAATGTCTTATACTGACTACTGTCAGTCCTTCCTTTCACAGCTGAATCACTCGGAGGCAGATTAACAAGGTGATAATGTTATATGGATGCCCACGAGGATTAGGGATATGATGACATACTGGTTCAACCTTGCAGTTCAACCAGTGTGTCATGATACCCCAAATCTCCGAGGCAGTCTTATAACATGACCACATTCTTAATTGGTCCCAGGGTAACTCGTGCGAAATCAAGTGTAAATCTTAGCGATCAATGCAAAGGGTGTCGCCATAAGTCACCTGCATTGTTGTAACTTCGAGAAGATCCTAATCTTCTCAGAGGTACAGCCCTGCAGTCGAATTTATGGTCATCAACCTTTAAATCCGCCTCGAGAAGATCTACCCAATAACAAGCGTTACGCACTTGAGATTAAATTACTTTTAAAGACTTTTCCCTAAGGTTAGCCTTTTTAAATCCCTAGATTCTTTGTCTTAAGACGACCCTCCTCTAAAGGACTCATTACTTGGTAGAGGTATTACGGTCACGCTCTCATCAAGGAGTCATTAGAATACACCTGATTCTAAAGCATCAGAATGGGACAATATCTCATAACCTTTACTTGAGATTGCCATCTGAACTCCTTTGATTGCCTATCAGTTCTCTTAACTGAATTTATATCATACTTTTTAGTTTAGAGATATAAATGATTAAGAATCCAATTTACTATTGTCCTGTTATACTTAGGACTAGGGATTAGTAATTCAATCCAACTTGTTTAGCGTTCTCTTTTAGGCTCAATTTTAACCTATCTTCTAGAGAGACAATAATTAAATTACAATATTGTTTTTGCTAGAACAAATTAGAACTACTAAATACTCATAAGAATTTAGTCTAATTACTTACAAGCTTTCATTGTCAATCACAAAAGCATCCATATTATACAAAGATAACTATGCCCCTTCGTTACATAAACCGAAGAAGTTCATCTTTCAGAATAGAATACAACACATAAGTATCAAACACTTATTTTCATTCCTTTCGAAACTCATACAATTACATTTTATGCAACAGCATGCTTAATATAATGCTAACGGAAAAGAAACATCTTTTCACATCCATAGTACATCTATAAAATCAAGCTGTAATTCTTTATAAATCAAATAAACTATCTGATCAACCTGCCAGATCTGCATTGTTTTTACCTCTTACGGCAACCATCTGCAAAAATAGTCAACATGAGTCAGTTCAATGAACTGAGCATGATAAGCACTAACTTTTAAAACAATTGCAATCCATCAATTGTTTTCATTAAACACCCTGTTTAAATGAGATCTGATATTCACATAAGTAAACATAATCAGACTATGCCCTTGTAACACAAAATGATTACAAATATGTAACTCTATCATTGTTACAGAATAGTCTTAATCACTTTCTAATATTTCATCAAATATTAAGAAACAAGGAACGAATGTACACAACAATCATTAAATCCAAAATCACAACATTGGTCAGATTGTTTCATTCTTCCAAAAAAAGAAATAACATAACAATTCGGGATTCCACCAATATGTTACAACAATTTCCCCCTGCTAGATCAATTATCAATAATTTTAAATAAAGGAAGAGAAAGAACTAAACCATTCATACTTCCTTTCTCATAAGTTCATCACTGTACTGCGTCTTCACATATGAAAACATTCAACCAGTATAAAAATGAACAAGTTAGACAAGCCGCAACCAAGATCACTGTTTAATCAAGAAACAGAAACACAACAAACTCTTGTACAGCAACTAACACATCAACAAAACATGTATCAACCCTAAGCCTAATGCTAGTTCCTTTTACACTGAAAGGCATTGACACAAGTTGAAAACAAGAAATACAAGCGTATCGCTGAAAACAACAACCTCATTGTACCAAGCAATCGAAGGTTTCCAATGGACTATGCTATGTTGCCCACACGGTATTTCCAAATCATGCACAGTCAAATCGGACAAATTAATTGGAAAAGAACATAGCATACATATTCTTGCTCAGTCAAAAATCAGACTGAAGTAAAAGAAAGGAATTCAGCCAACGATCCTTACCTTGCTGCATACAAGTCTTGGAGTGATATTCACGACTTACCCAACAAGGTCAGAACACGAAACGGTCATCCATACTCAAGGACCTCAAAAAGTAACAAAGACAGTCCAAGGTCAAGCTCAAAAGGAGATAGAAGTACTAGTTACCTTTCCAGAATTCCAATGATTCAAACGGAGGTATCAATTCAAGCAAATGCATAAGAATTCATACTGACATTCATCAACAAAGCATAACAATAATCAGACAACAAATTACTCTCTGCTAATCATTTTACACTAATTTGCACAGGTCGAAGACATACATGTCCACCTAAGAATCTGTACCTCAAAATCCCAAAAACACGAAGGAATTCCAATCGCAATAACAAAATTGAAATACATGTTATTCCATTAAGTCGCCGGCACTTAAAATACCAACACTTAACTTTATTTGGCTCAAAAATAAAATGAATCATTCAATCGACTCCTCAGAGTCGTCCAAGCCACATTAGTTTAAATCTATATAATCACAATGTAACTGTTAAAGGTTTTGCACTTATAACCTCTGTACCTACAGCAACGTACTATGAAATTGGTGATAAATCCATATATATCACTCATGGCTAACATTCAGAATGAACAAGTGAAACAAATTGAATACCCATTTTAAGCAAGGACAGCAACTGAGCCGCTTCGAGCTTTCGAACAGCTTTCTCATAGAAAAGAAAATGCCTACACAGGAAGTCTTTATCCTTTAATTATTTCAAATAAACAGTAGCCAAAAGCCCTGTTTCATCTTATCAGGCTTTCACAAAAATCCATTCACCAAACTTATGGATGAATCTACATTTCCAGCAATAGATAGCAATACGATTCAATCATCAACTCCACTGAGTCGATACAACAAAGTACATTTGGTGTATTTATATTATACACAGTGCGCAAGCAATCCCACTATCTCTTTAATATTTAAGGAAAACAGGACTTCCGCATAGGTCGAAAAGACTATGGTAACACTACAGTATAGCCTGTTCCAAGCTAAAAAAATTGAAAACAAATGAAACTTCGAAAGTCTCAAATTAGTCGCTGTCAACATAATCCCATGGTATCAGAGTTTTCAAAGAAACGTCATAGTACAATCAATCTTACAGTAACCGTTGTTGGTTTCATTTTATACAGTTTCAATAACAAGACAGCGACCACGAATCAAAGACATACAGTGGTCTCATACTACACATAGGTATATTTTCTAAGGGCTCACGCCAGAACAGGCCGAACACTCGAACCTTATCAACACTAAATACCTCACATGCATAAGACCAGAATGAATACTCAACACAAATAGAGTTGAAGTTCGATTTCAACAAACACCCATCAAGTCCAGGAAATTGAAAAATCGAACACATAAGAGATACAGTGCTCAGACCTATCAAACTAGATCTACATATGAAAGGAGTCATCGCAAGACTTCACAAAACATTTGAATCAGAGTTGCCTTAATGAAAGCTATCTTGCCCACTCAACTAGCAAGATATTCAGGATAGGTTAGGGCCTAGACATGCCTATATGTTGATCAAATTGTCCGAAGCAGACCACTAGGAAGAGCTCGAAACTCCCTTTTCTTTTTCCACGATAAAGCAACCAACAATGTGGTCTCTCAAGTTAGGTCCTACCTCATCGCATATATATATCTTCCCCAATGACAGAGAAAAGAGCTATGGCAGTGTCATACCATGCCATGCACCAACCAAAGAGAACATGGTGCGAAGAACCAGTAAACAAGCAGAGACCAGAGAGATCATAAGACCGAAAATCACGACAAGCCAAACAAACCCTTTCCAAAAGCCTATTTCCGCTTGCATGCCTTCTCGCGAGTTCTGAGCTCGAGCCATTACCGAGATTATTGAATGCCATTAACCAATTTTCCCGCTTAAACTCTACTCCCACCGACCGCCAGAATTGGCAACTAGTCCAACTAAAAATTTAAGTCCATTTCCACCTTTTACTTCCCCAATTGCACAAGTCTGCACAAATTAGCCGCCACTTAAGCCTCCGCCATGACCTGTCCCATTATCCCATCATCAACCTTACATTTATTGCCATAGAAAACACCCCATGGTCCTCACCACCCTTCATCGGCCCCTTCATTAGGATGATCCTGGAAAAGTTAGGACATTAGTATCATCAGGTTAGAGTTTAGGGTAACTGCCCACACCTATGACGAAATCTATACATGAGATATTCATCCATCCATTAGGATATTAACATACCCTATGCCTAGGAAATTCCTAGGTTCAAGACTCAACAATAATCTAACCCAAAACAAGGTTAGGTTCATTCAGTTTTAGGTGCTACTAACCCCATAATAACTTCATTTGGTCCTCGTCCTGAAAACTCGGAAAGACCTGTATCATGACCTTCCTAGAGTGGAGTTAGCTCCTGTTCTAAATGCAGAATTGTATGTCAATCGAATTATTACCAAGTGGTCTCAAAATTCGAGACACTTCCAGATCATACTTTGATAGTCGGGAACCATTTCATTTCCCAAGATCAGACCTAATATTCAGACACAAAATGACAATAAATAAAAGAGTCTATTCATAGATTTTGACTCAGTCGAGAATCTGCTTATCTGCCAAATTGAAATTCTAGTTACATTGCAAGCATGAACTTATCTGAATTGTTCACTACAGCTTGTGCAAGACACATCTCACCTTGAATGCTTAGGGGAAGGTAACAATGTCGTTTTAATACCATTTGGTTCAAAGTGTTCACCATGGCATGAAAGCTGGAAATTCATGCCATTGAGAAAAGAAAATCCAATTACAAAAACAAGAATGGGCCCATTTTTAAAAGTTAAATGATTCTTCTTTATCTTCAAAACCCCAAAATAATTATTCCTAAAAGCCAAAGGATTTGTGGAATGTGGTACCTTTTCTGCAAATATAGCACCCATCTCATCCCTCTAATCAAGCCAATGCCTTCTTGGACCTGGAAATCTTTACCCTGTGATTCAAATTTTCTCAATTCTGGTGCGGGAATATGGAAGTACACTTTAATTGGAGAGCCTGATATTCTTACAGTTTTGGAAAATTTTCTTAAAGTTGGAGCCATTATGGATTCCCCCATAAAACCTCATACTGGTTTCTAATCCCACTCATGCCTATGCTTAGACTATGGTATAATGAACATGAATATTGTAATTATCATCTTGGCAAAGGCCATAGTGATGGTAAGTTGCATAAACCTTTTAAGAAATTTCTGGAGATGATAGATAATGGAGACCTTGTCATGGAAAACCCAAACCTCAAAAAATCTAAATTCTTTTCACACTATTTAAGAAGTCCCATTCACCTAAAGATAAACCATTGTCTAATCAAACTAGTGAATGCTTAACCAATGTCAAACAATGTCTGATGAAGTCCACGCAGTTTTTGATTTCACTAACAAAGCCATTCCTCAAATTCTAACCTATATTCATCTACCCAAGGGAAATTCTTGGCACGAGCTCACTCTACCCATCAAGCATACCTCTTCTACTCCTTCACCCATAGAGGATTCCCCTTCATATCCCCCTCGACTGTCTTACATAGGAGGAAGGCCAGAAAATTCCTTGTCTCACATACATAATTTACCATCTACCTCCCAACCTACCAAATCCTCTTAACTTAGTAACTCTCCCATTTTCATGAGAATGGTCATCGTTTCTTATGTCCACCAAGGGAGAAGTCTACCTCACCCCACCTACCATCTCTCCTACCCATGGGAGATTATTCAGACATGCCACTACCTATTGGGGCACCCCCCTCCCTATGTAGATCATAGATATGCATTGACCATGATCTTGGTCTCTTTTACCCATTGAGTGCGAGGCAAAAATTGGAATTCACTGTCTCACAGACATATTTTATAGGGATTTCCACCAAACCAACTCAGTCTCCTCTTACAGAAGTCCTATTTTGAGCGGAAAAGCTTACACTGATTAACTGATTGGATTACTAGTTGATAATTCCATTCCCTTTGGGGACATCTTCAGCTCCCCTTTCAACCTCAAATATAAATGTTTTCCTAAAGATACTTCCATGATCTACCCAAAGGTATTTTTGGAAACCAAATCTACCCTAACCATGCCTATTGAAATGGCTTCTTCTCTTCATCATCCTCTACCTACATCCAAACCTTTACCCATCACTAAAACCATTCCCAATACCTAAGAACCTACCCACACCTATATCTCCCCACCTGTATCTAGACCCATCACTACCTTGGGTGTCATGACGACGTCAAGCCTTACTCATCCACCTGTCAAATTGGATTTAGCCACATCTTACAAAGACCACACCATAACATTATTCCTCCACCTAAAAGGAAAACCCAACCTTCTAGGCCACGTACAATGGTCTCACCTACTACACCACACCTTTGTCACCTTCCCCCCTTCCATCCATCCTAGGACCTCACCCATCAACCTTGAACAAACAATCTCCTACCCAAGCCAGTAAAAAGCTAAACAACCTACTGCTTGCATCAGGAGCCTTTGTTACACCTCATTTACCCACAAAACCAAACACCCTCACCCTCACCCAGTACATTTCTTACCACCTATACCTCCACCAGTTACTGTAACCCCAACTTTGCCTATACAAATTCAACCCATACCTGTCCACCCCACCTCTACCAACCACTTCCACTGCAACTCTATTGCCCCCATGGGTAACCCGTCCTCTTCCACCATCTTTTTTTCCTTCTGCATCACGTACTCCCGTGTCACCTTTACCGAAGAAGGTGAAACCCAAAGACTAAGAATCCACTACCCTCCACTAAGGTAGTTCAAACCAAAAAAAACCTTCCATCACTAGCTCTTCTACCACACCTTTACCCAAGTAGATGCCATCAAAACCTAAGACCACTACCACTTACCAAACTAGTGGTCCAACCCATTCTCCCTCCTGTAAATCCTCTTCCCTCACAATCATCCACACCTTTACCCAAACCCACACTCACTTACCATTGTGATCCATTAGTGTAGGGTCCTACGCCAACATTTTAACCAACCTCTTAGATACTTCCGTCATAACATTACCACCACTTCGACCTTACAATCCTCTCAAACCCAAACCAAAAGGGTTTGATGAAACTATATTTGTGCCTATCATGTGTTCCAGGACATGATGTAGAAAATTATAAGGCTCTGAAAAACCATTCTTCTTCAACTTTGTCCTCTTGAAAAAAATTTTGACGATGATGACCTTCTTGATGAGGACCATGTTCCACCTTCACCTGTCACCACACATCATCATCCTTTGCTTCATTCAAATACTACATCTCCACCCCCACAACCTTTTTCCCACCTCCAAAATTTGAGATCAACATGGTCTGTATAAGAGAGTTGGCCAAACCACCACCCAAATGTTGAGTGTGCCCTACTCATTTCACAAGGATCTTCCCCCATTAGGTTTTTTCCACTCATATCATTACACTACTCATGACACACCTTCTCCATCTACCACCTTCCCTCATATTAACATGGTCCAAGTTACCACCCGTGCTCAGAAGGACAAAGGAAAAGAAAAAGAAACTAGCCCATCAACCAACCCGTGCCCAATATACCATCTACACCTGCACCCAAAATCACAATCCAAGGACCTACATAACCTATCTCTGACAGGGTCACCCATCGTGCAATGATAAAACAATTACATCAATCCCCTCTAAATATTTCTTTGTATGATCTCGTCCAAACTTCTGAATCCCACAGACAAGCCCTTATTGAGGTTTTCAATCCATTAAAGTTCTACCCAATGACCCCACACTAGTGGCCTCAATAATCACCCATCACCACATGGCCTTGACTTACCAAATCATCTCCTTCTTCTACCCCCATGACCCACTCATCAAGTCGGTGCACCCTCAACTTTCTCTAATGAGGAGATTGTACCTCTCCAGTCAGATGACCCTTATCCTGCCCTTTTCATTTCTATCTATATCGATAACATATGTATGACATGTCATGATTGATGGTGGTGCTAGCATTAAAATCATCTACTCCCACACATACAATCAAATGTGTATCCCTTCTAACTATATGCATAATAACCCAGTTATGTCATACGCTCCTTCAATGATGCCATCACCTCCACCCTCAGCACCATTATTCTTCATGTTCGCATAGGCCCTTGCACTATCCCAGAATTATTTTACGTCTTAGAGGGCGGGTTCCAATATAACCTCTTTCTTGGTAGACACTTGGATTTCATGTCATGGGTTGTGTCCCTTCAACTTTACACCACTGTGTAAAATTCAAACATGAAGGGCATAACTACACCATCCCCACTAAGCCGTCATCATTCAAGACCTATAACCATGCTATACCAACCCAACAATGTACTTGTACCAGTCAAGGCATCTGTCACTACCCCCACTTAACCTTCACCCACAAGCCCATCCACCAAGGTGGCCACCACCTCTCCCACATCTAACCCTACTATTCCTACTACCACAGCCTCTGCAGATGGCCCATCTACTTCCCTGACTCATCGATACCCCTTCCCAACCATCTAGCAAGTCATCTATCTCCACTAGCCACATATCAAATACTGATCCCTTAGAATATTTTTTTCAATTCCTCACTCTAAGGGAGTACCACCTATACAATATTGACACATTCCTCACCCCGCAAGATTATGGGAACCTGTGTCAGTCACCCTCATTATGACTACCACGTAGGTGAGGTTTTTCCTTATGGTCCTCCCTACCTTTACACTAATATAACGTATGGGGGACTTGATATTTCCACTTATTCACCCAAACCTCCATCCCAAACATGACCGTTTTCATCTGACATACACTCCCTTACTAATCGTTGCTTCGCTCACACTTTCCTTCCTCTGTTATGCATGGGAAGGCTTTGGATTTCAATTTTTATGAATAAGGACCACCATACTCTCATCTCCATGTACCACCCATAAAAACAAAGACCATAGTGGCATTGGTTTTGCCATGCACCACCTCCCAAGAAGGCTCACATCGACCTCATTGAGGAATAAAAACCTTCTCCACGTCATTCACCAACGTCACCACCTTCACCCACGGAGTCCATAGATCCTAAATCTATTCCTCCTAACTTATTTTTTTCATGTAAACACAATTTCCCTAGGACCTCTGAATTATCAACACAATGGCAAGGATCCCTCTTCTCTCCCCTTCCTGTATCTTGACATGATCCATGATGATATGCCTTTTATTAAATGTCGTTTAATGTCAGGACGATGACTTAATCCTCACCTGCCTTGGTGTGGAAGACTCTTATATTCACCAGTCGTTACGCTCTGAGATGTAAACCATGTTGAATGAATCGACTATCAAAATTAACATTATTACTCAGGATGGCCTGCACATTCTAAATATAGGCCAATCTTTAGATGCTACTGAACAGGAAGTTTTTTCCTCTTTCCTTTGAGACCATAACAACGCTTTTTCTTAGTCCTATGCCGATATACCTAGTATTGACCCAAAAATTGTGGTCAACAATATTGTCACCATTCTTGATGTCAAACCCATAAAAAAAAATCTACAGAAAATGCATCCTTGCATTACTATTCTAGTCAAAGAAGAGCTTCAACACCTTCTCTCAGTTTCCTTCATCCTACCCATTGACTATCCCCAATGGATTTTTAACATCGTTCCTGTCACAAAGGAGACAAGGGGACTCCACATTTGCATGGATTTCTATGCCCTCAACCTAGCTTTTACCCAAAGATGATTTTCCCCTACCTGGGATTGACCAACTAGTTGATCTCACCACCGGCCATGAAATGCTTTCACTCATGGATGGCTTCTTGGGTTATAATCAAATACTACTTGCTCCAGAAGATCAACACAAAAATACCTTCATCACTCCTTGGGGGACCTTCTACTATAGAGTCATGCCTTTTGGCCTTAAAAATGTCGGTGCTACATATCAACGAGCCATGAATTATATCTTCCATGACATCATGCATCGCATATTGGAAGATTACATAAATGACCTTCTTGCCAAATCCAAACATCGAGCTAAACACCTAACAGTCCTTAAGGTCATCTTTGACCACCTCATCAAGTATTGTGTTTCACATTCAACCTAAGAACTGTGTCTTTACAGTACTTTAAGGAAAGCTCATGGATTTCATTGTTTCTTTGCATGGCATAGAATTCGATCCTGCTAAAGTAAAGGCTATTCTAGAAATGTCTCTTCACCTACTAAATCTTTGTTCAAATTTGAAGCCTGCAAGGTAAGTTACAATCCATTCATCATTTTATCTCACAACTATCTGACCGACCATCAACCATTTCATCATCTTCTCGAGAAGTACATTTCATTAAAATGGGATGATGAATGCCATAAATCCTTTGAAGCCTTAAAACAATACCTTTTTCAACCACCAGTTCTCATTCCTCCTAAGGATGACCAACCCTTTTACCTATACATTTCTACTACTAATAATATCCTTAGGTGTCCATGCTCGCTCATCATGACGAGAAACCCAAGGAGAAAGTAGTTTATTACATAAGTCCGTACCCTTTTGAACCACAAAACTAGGTACACCCCATGCTGAAAAACTTTGCTTAACCTTATTTTTTGTTCGCCACTAAACTTTGTCGTTACCTACTCAACCACACAAACATTTTTCGTCACTAACACTAATCCTCTTACATTACATGTACAACAAAACCCTACCAACATCAACATGCTGCACATTGGCTCATGCTTCTTGTAAACCTTGACCTATGGATTCATCCACCAAAAATCTAGCAAGGGTCAAACCATCACTGAACTAAATTGTAAACACACCTCTTTCTAGTAGATTGACCCTCTAAATTTGATTTCCCAGATGTATCCATTACTACCCTCTCTTTAGTATGATACCACTTACTAGATGACCTTATTATTTGATGGTTCCAAATGTCAGTGTGGAGGCAGTGCAAGTGTTGATGGTTCCAAATGACCTTCTTATTTATCATGAGATGTCAACTCCATTGGAATTGTTATGCCTAACCCACGTGACCTTTGGTATAAACAATTTGTAGACTACATTTCCCTTTCCATTCTTCCTCCCGATATCACTCCTAATGGAAAACTCACCTTTCTTAAAGGTGTCTCTCACTATGTCATCATGGGTGGTATTCTTTATAAATGGGGCTTCAACGGTATTCTCTTATGATGCCTTACAAGTTCTGAAATTCCATACACCATCAAGAAAGTTCATGGTGGAATTTGTCAACGTCACTTTAGTTGCTTATTTTTCATTAAATGCATTCTTCACCTAGGATATTGTTGGCAACCCTAAACCATGACTATTGTGACTATGTCAAACATTTTTTTAAATTTCAGCAACATGATAATATTCATCACACCCTTAGTCATGCCTTACAGGTTGTATGAGACCTTTGGCCTTTCTCTCAATTAGGTTTGGATCTTCTCAGAGAGATCAATCTTCCTTCTTCACAAGATCATCAATGGATTATAAATGCTATTGAATACTATAATAAATGGGTAGAAGCCATCCCCATCATTTCTAAAAAGGATGAGATTTTTTTTGAATTCATCAACCATCACATATTCATCACTTTGGTGTCCCTCATCACCTCATTACTGATAACAACAAGAAACTCAAAAACAAAACCCTACGAAAGCTTTATGGAATTTTTGTCATTCAACTCAGTTTCTCTTCACCTTACTACCCACAAAAAATGGCCAAGCATAATCAACCAATAAAACCTTGAACAAAATTATTATAAAATTAGTTGACGATACTGGGAAGGATTGGCATACACACATTACTTTTTCCTTGTGGGCTTACCGTACTAGTATTCACACTTCTACTGATGCCACGCCTTTCTCTCTATTCTATGGTACTGAGGTTTTATTTCCTCTCGAAGTCAAAATTCCATCTCTCCACATCTCACTACAAGATATGCTCAATGATTATTACTTTCTCCAAGACGGTTTAGCATAACTTGAGTTGTTAGATGAGTGTCATCTCAATGCTCTTGACTCTTCACCACATCTATCAAAAATGTATCAAACCTTAATGATGATTGCTTTCTCCAAGACCGTTTAGCTTAAAATGAGTTGTCACATAAAAGAACGTAACTTCTAATGTCGATAACCTCATTCTTCAAAGAAAATAAAAACTGTCACTACTTTAGAAAGGATCCAACGTGGAATTTTTGCCCCTAATTTAATTGGACCATACATTATCACTGCATAATTATGGGTCGAGGAGCCTATCAATTGGCCTCCCTCAAAGTTATAAACTGGAACCTGTAATATTTTAATGCACTGCACATATGTGAAAATTCTACTTGTTAACATGTCATTCCTATTTGAGCTCTCTAGTCACATTCACCGATCATCCCTCCAGTGTCATTAGCACTCTTCCATCTCTACATCATATTAGGATCAATGACTAAACAAGGAATTATGTGATTCATCCTGTCACCTTGCCTAGATCATGACCTTAAATATAAGCACCATAGACTCTACTCGTAGCATGATTCTTCAAGGATAAGTTCTCATTTTTTGGTGAGAAATATGTGATCATTACATCCATCACCCTCTCATTCACCTACTTGGAAACCATGTCTTTCAAAGGGTCCTAATGGTTATGTCCCTTGGTACATGTCATGTAATCCCCTACCTAAGCTGGTCCTACTATAGTCTAATCCCATATCTCCCCCAGTGTAAAAAGTAAAAATCAAAGTGATGTTTATCCAAAATTCAAACTTCTATCAAAAACATGACTGCTCTCTCAAATGGAAATCTCTTGTCTCTATCTCGTCACTAAAAAAAGGAAAAATAAATCAAATCAAAGAAATAGGTATACAAATCCCTTGAAGGATGGCTATCGTATATGTTATCTATTTGCCATATATACCTTACACATATATAAAGTAGACCATACCCTCAAAAGATGGCTACTATTTTTATCATGGCGTTCACGAAGGCTTCCTGCATATAATATCATCCTTCCATATTTATTTGCTACGCATCAAGAAAGTCTATCAAAAACCAAAAAAAAGAAGATCATAATTTCTTCTAGCATGGACTTGCCTATTTCCCCTAATCATAAGTTTCTGAGGCAAGTAACCATGTTATCGTAACACTAAGTTAAGCTGGAGAACCACCCATTTTCAACGTCAATAAATTGCATATCAAACCCCTAATATCCTATCAACATTAAGGGTCTTTTGAGTTCATTTCATTTGTTATCTCTCTATGATCATTTGACTATGAATAACTATCACCCTTGGGTTCATTCCTAACAGGAAATGCCTTTAGGGTCTTATGTTCATGTGCCCTCTGTGTTATGCGGATCCACTCTTGTTATACCTCCAATGTAATTAGAGTGCATCTTTTCTTCATGCAATCCTCTGACCATTGACGTAGTGTCATTCATACCTATTTAGTTCACCCTATACAAGACTGGTCACATTCTATCACTAGCTACATTTTAAATATGTCCTATCTCTAATCCATAAGACTAAACACATGCCTTTTCATCATATTCTTCAATCAGCTTATGGGAAAACTACATTGGCCTAAGGCCCCCTTTTGTCAAGGCTATGTAGGAAAAAATTCGAGGGTAATGGGGCCCTTGGAGGTTAGCTCAACCACTCTTTACCCTAGAATATTTTTCCCACATGTTTTCTATTAACATTTACCCTTAATTAGTTTCCATTTTTCAGAACATTTGGAAATTTCTCATTCATACATATCTACCATTTTATCACACCATTAAAACATCCAATCAATCATTTCACATTTACATGATATCACATATTCCATAAATTTACACCATAACATACATATAACTCATCATTTATATCTCATGTTACCAATAACTTGGAAATTAATTAAACATTAAAAACAAAACTCCACCATGCCTAACCAACCTGACTCCATCATGCCTAAACTGACTCGACTACACTATGCCTGAACCAACCTAACTTAACCATGCCTAAACTGACCTGACTCAACCATGCCTAAAACAACCTGACTCCACCATGCCTAAGATGACCTAACTCCACCATGCCTAACCAACCTGACTACATCATGCCTAAACTTACCTAACTCCATCATGCCTAAACTGACCTAACTCCATCAGGCCTAAATCAACGAGGAATCTATCAATCCTAACCAACCTGAATCCACCATGCTTAATCCACCTAGTTTCCATCGATACCAAATAACAGTAGCAACTTTCAAACTTCAACTACATCATCCCATGTCAATCGATATCACCATCTATAAATCCTGGAAGTCTGTGTATCCATCAAATATACACTGAATACACAATAGTGCAAGTATCTCTTAGGTACTCACCTCAAAAATCTTTGGCACCTAGGCTAGTATAATAATAAACTCAAGACAATTCTCATGTAAAGAATTAATATAATTGGCACGCAAGTTGGTATACATAAAAAATAAACAAAATAATGATATGCAGAGACATCAATCGTCAGCCCATATAATGTCCAGGATGGTCTCATTAGTCTCCTTCCTCATCTCCTCCAACCTGATGCCCTACCAACATCTTTCCACCCTCCATACGTCTTGGCCTAGCCTCCACCTAGCCTACATCTGGGTAAGGCCTCCATGAACTAGTGGTCTCACCATGACTCTATCTCTAGGCTCGGTGGCCCCCTCTACTCTCTATACTATGCATGTGAGATCCTGTCCATCTCACTCAAGGCCTGAATGGGACCTATACTATACATAGGAGGTGACATTTATCCTGACAATAGTCAAGTGATCATGATAGTATCTAGCCTCATTTAGGGTATCCCTGAATCTTTCTATCGACACAGTCTATGGTGGTGCCATAGGTCCATCACAAGAACTTATGAGCTATGTCTTGTTAATGATGGTCTCAACCCCTATACCTGTGAACCCTTCCCTCCTCCATGTACTGTGGGACCCTATCCCACTGCTTCTTATAATATGGGACCCCTTCCTTGTCTTCCTGTGGAGGTGCTTGTCCTATGAACTAGGCCTATAAGGCCATAATCTGCATTTGTGCAGTGGCCAACTGACCCTACATACCTACTACCTGCACTTGTAAGGTGGCTACTTATCCTCCATCACCATCCCACCCTGTGCAGGTACATACCCCTACATTAACCAGTGCCTCTGACCCTGTAAGCTGCCCTTGCAATACTTTCAACTCTGTAAGAAAAGGGTGGCCACTTTCCCCTACAAGGAGTCCTACTAAACTGTAATAGTGGCTAGGTCATGCTTCCCTAGCCTTAAAACTTGTTTCTCATAGCTGTGCCACCCACCACTACTAATATCTGTTAGTAAACCCAACATCATCAATCTTCTAGTCTCCACAACCTTCTCCTCCTGACTTGTCGGCACTATCAGTTGTGGTAAAGGCATAGGCCTCTCCTTTTCATCTCTCCTATATTGTGGGAATGGTGGAGGCACATCCTGAGGCAGCCCAAATTGTCATCTGACTCTATCAACAGGGTGTCATCTCGTGCTCATCAACATGACATCCCTTTATCCATATGAGAAGTTGTAGCTCATCTAACTCCACTTCCATGACCCTTGACAGTTGTTATTTTTGAATTTTGTATTTCAAGTGTTGACATGTGATTTTCCTTATAAAGATATGTTATTTTGATTTTAGGAGATCATGCTTGGTATGGATAAATCATTTTTGTTCTTATGATCCTTTGACTAAACTGGAATGGTTTCCCTTGAATTCATTTTTCACTTCTTGTAGGTAAGTTGCAATCTGGTTTAAGAGTTATAAACTTATCTATTAATCTGACTCATCCTTGGATCAATTTTAGTGATCCAAGGAATGTTTTAAATATTCTTTGTTGAATGAATGGTAAATTTACATTCCATAAATTAAAAGACATATGACAGAACTTTGTTTGTTACAATTTCTTTGATTTTTGTATGAACGTGTTCTATTCAGTCGTATGTTGTGCTTGGGTCTTTGGAGATCGATCGTGACAGGACAATGCTGATGCAAACAAACTATAGCCTGTTCACGACTTAGGAAATATTCTAGTTCCTAAAACTAAAGGGATTGTCCTACATAATCCTAAGCTAGGTAAGTGTGTGTATATATATATATATATTTACTACCTAGATATGTTAATTAATTAAATTTTATCCTAACCTAAGCTTTTAATAAAGGATTATGGAGAGGTTTCTAGGTTATTGAAATTAACCTAAAACCAAATGCTATATGGTTATATGATGAACTAACCTAATGCCTAAAAAC
The DNA here is from genome assembly GCA_019776745.2 of Taxus chinensis. Taxonomy (NCBI): domain Eukaryota; kingdom Viridiplantae; phylum Streptophyta; class Pinopsida; order Cupressales; family Taxaceae; genus Taxus; species Taxus chinensis. The sequence goes on from JAHRHJ020003298.1 coordinate 29,752, forward strand.
TATTGTGTTGGAATTAATCTAACCTATGTGGAAACTACCTAAGGTGGTAATTTATTAATTGGGTTATATCCTAAGGTTACATATCCTAAGCTAACCTAAGAAATTATTTCTACCCTAAACTAATGGTCATGAAGGGGGAATTGGTGGTCACATGTATCATAGGCGATGGTTCTAAGGCATTTAAGTTGTTGATAAGGTTTTTAAAAGCATACGTGCTGCCAGTTGTGGTAGGGGCTAGTTGACTTGGTAGAGGCTTATGTGGAAATTTCACCAAAAATGGAATTGCATGTTAATTTTGATTTAGCATTCACCAAACTTGGAAGGTAGTGGAAAGGAAGGATAGGCGGGAAAATAGGAATTAATGGAATTTATTATTTTCAGTTTTTGTGCTCAAACCATTTTGGTAGGCATGCAAAAAGGTTTGTATGGGGTTATTTCACTTTGCATGTTTCATGATTTTCATTCTGCATGCTCTCTGGTTTTTTGAACCAGTAGATAAAACTACACTTAATGGCTATTTTTGAGGTTTTAGACCTATTTTCATTTCGTGGGATATATAAGAGGCACTGTGGAAAAATAATGTGGTTGATTGATCTTTCGTGGAGAAGAGGAGAAGTTGTGAGCTCGGTTGGAGGTTCCCTTTGATTTTTTAGAAGCGCTATCAGGCATGATATGCTCTAATCTTTAAGATCTCTTGCTTTCTTATACATGTTTCATTAAAATGATTCTACTCTTTTGAGATTCTTGGCTTGCATGTTTAACCTGGTTTCTTGTTTGCTGGGTTTTATAATATCTGTCATCTTGGATATAAACCCATGGAAAAAATTATGTTGGTTTTGGAACTTTCTTTGTGATAACTGATAATGATATATGCATACAAAGATTGCATTAGAAGCTCTGTTTTCTTTTTCTGGAATTGTGTATACAAATTTGTTGTGGTATTGGAACTGACCTTCGTTGCAATACATGGATTCTGAACCATATGGAACCTTGAGTTCCGTTTGAGCTTGTATTTGGACTTCATGTTTTCATATAAACTTGTGTAGGAGCTTCTTGTTGTTCTGAACTGGTGTTTGGAAACCTAGGTAGTTTTGAACTATTGTTTGAAGTTAGTATATGGCTCTGAACATGTAATTTATTACTTATGCTTTCCCTGAACTATTGTTAGAGGATTCTTGTACTTAGGGATCATGTTTTGATTCTTATGATGACCTGGACTATTGTTGAAATCTGTATATAGCATAGAGCTTATTTTATTTTCTAGTGACCATTTGAACTATTAATGGAAGATTATAATGTACGCGGAACTCATATTTTATTACTTGTGTGGACTCTGAACTTTGTGGGAACCTTGAGTTCCGTTCGAGCTAGTATTCAGGCTTCACATTTTGATATGAACTCATGTTGGAGTCACTTGTTGTTCTGAACCAATGTTGGTATCTTGGGTAACTCAAGACTTTTGTTGAAACCGTATTGTGGAGCTATACTTGTGCTTTACTCTTGGTGGTATTTTGGATTGTTAATAGAAGTTCATGATTTCACCACACTCTTATCTTGTTATTTGTTTGATTCTGAAATCTCATTGGAAACTTGTGTTTCGTTTTAGATGGAAATAGTTTCTCCTTGTTTTGAATATGAACTATTAATGGATATTTGTATCTATGCTCCTCATACTAATATATTGTGCATATCTGAGCTCATGTTGAGTTTTTGTAATTTGACACTGTACATGAAATTTAGTACTTAGTGTTTGGAAATTGTAGTAGTAACGATGTGTCAGTTTTGTTTATGGTATGTTGAGTTTTTTTTTTGTTATTGATATAAACTTATATGGGAACTTTTTGTTTCCCTGAACCCATGAATAATTACTTGGGTAGTCATGTACCTTTGCAAGAAGCTTCTGTTTGTCATTGTGCTTGAATTTTGTACTTTCGAGCTCTGATCTAGTAGTATTATCGACAAGTTTGATTTGGTTTTGGTATTTGAATTGGGTTTTTAATTTCTTAACGAGTTTAAAGCTTAGAACTCTTCTAATTGAACTACTTACTCAAGGAAATATGGGAAATTAGATTAAATCGAGTTGTTTAAATATCCTTGGAATTTAACTAGAAACATTTTCTAAGGATAATGGGATTTCAGTCGTTGAGATTTGTTGAAGCTTTTGATCCTGTTCGGCGTACTGATCATTTATTTTTCTATCTCTTGTTGGATACAATAAATACACCATGTGTCTTATAAAAGAAAGGAATGTGATTCCTTTAGAACTGACTGTGTTTTAGGACTGCTATTTTTAATTCATTCTGAGTATGGAATTGAAACTCGTGTTCATTTAAAGTAAAGAAGTGTAAAGAATATGGCAGTATGCTTTCTTCTTACTGTATAGATCATTGGTTGAACTTTTCTATTTTGATTGTCCTTTGAAATGGAGTTTTCTTTATGAGTTGTTTGGTCTTCCTTGTTCAAATATTTTGTTGAAATGTTGTAGGAAGAGATTAGATGATTCGGTAGTTAAATAGAAAATGAAAACTTGTTTGGAAGAACGTTTGTTTGACAAGCATTGCTTGTTTGGTTTGAGATGAGTAAGTTTTATCTCTTGTATTCTATCTTTTTGTGAATTCTCCTTGGATGGACTCCAGTAGAGATTAACTCATGTATGAATCTACCTTGATTTTGTACATTATTTCAGATCTTTAAATGTTAAATTCTATATGTGGAAGTAGATTTAAACTTACAGGTAGACCATTTGATTCTCTATTCCTTTTTGGATTAAGATGGAATTATTTTCTAGTGAATATCTTAAATGTTAAATTTTTTTAGGTAATTATCCTTTAAAAGAAACAGTTAAATCATGTTTTGAATCTATTCTGTTTCTCAGATGTTTTGTGTCTGGGTATAGTGGTAATGATTCTCTTCTTCTTTTGCTTAGGAGCTACGTGAATCATCCTAAGTAGAACCATGATTTAAATCCTTCTTTTGGCTTGAAGCAAAGATAAATGTTGTATTCTATTAAGAAATATTGGGAACAATTAGATGTTATTATCTATTGTTTTCCTAAGGATAATTGATAGGATCAATTAAACTCTAATTTTGTAAGGATGATATAGTGGATTATATTCTATCCTTTTCTTGGAAGTGAAATCAATTGTTTAAAATGTACTTCTTTTCCATTGCTATTGATGTATTGATATTATGATGTAATAATTGTCTCATTAAAGCAGAGTTGTTTTAATGGAACAATTATTCGAATGCACTTATTTTTAAGGCTTAGTGCTTATCATGCTTAGTTCATTGAACTGACCCGTGCTAGCATTTTTTGCAGATGGAATTCGTAAGTGATAAGGAAGGAAAAAAAACTTATGTGGTGCATTGGTTGATTTAAGTATGATTTTGTGAAGAACTTTGAATCATTCATGAGATTGTATTGAAAAGAAAAGTAGTATTCTTTTGTAATGAAGGAAGTTGTTATGTAGCATACCTAAATGTATAAGTTTTAGAGATGAATTGAATGTTGAGAATTTATTTACAGTGGATGTGTAAATTATCTTTTACTTTCATTACATAGATGGAATCCTATCTTGTTAATATACTCCATATTATGTATATGCTTAATGGGGTATTCTTAGATAAGTTTGACCGTGGGAATTGGAATAATCTCCCTAAATAGGATGTAGCTTCCTAAGTTGCAGAATTTGATGGTCATAAGTAAACAATTCAATATAGTAATATGATGTGGAATGAAAATTCACTAATAACTATTGAATTTGTAAATGATTTATAGGGGTGCTAGGCCGTAGCACTTAATCATATAAAGGAATATTCTTCCTCTATCTTAAGAATGCAAGAAAAATGGAAGCCTTAATTCCTAATCATTAGACTTCATTTAATAAAGTCTACTTAGTTACAACCTAGATGGTTGTTACACTTCCTTGAATGGTTAAGTCACAATAAATGGAACTTATGTTGTTGATATCTTGTCATGGTAGATGGCTTGTTAAGTGCAGTAAATAACATTAAAGGATATCTTAAGCTAAGAAAGTTCTTTAACAATAAATTGAAAATATTGAAGAGAAGAACTTAAGGAGTGTTGGATTAGGGTTAGGCAAGGTTATTGATTTTTTTTTTTAATAATCCAAATTAATTAAATTTATAAAAAACTCCTTGAGGTATGTACATATCGATGAGGTTGTTCTGTAGGATGTTGGAACATGCCAACTGCAGGGTTTTACCTTCGAGAATGTTAGGATCTTCTAAAGGATACAGTGATGCAATTGACATGTGGCAACACCCTTCTGCATTAATCATCTATATCTACACACATTGGACTTGATCTTAGTTTCTCTCTAGGTCTGGTTAGTAACATGTTTAAGATATGGGCTAGCCCTCTAAAACTCAGGATACCTTGGCACACGGGGTTGACTTAGGTTGACCCAATAGGCCAACTTTCCCTAAGTATTAGTGAGCTTCCACCTATCATAACATATGTTGTTAACTCAAACTAGGGTTAAACCTTGGGCAAGTGGACTGACGAAAGTCAATAAAGGACATTCTAGATAACAATAGAGTGGAGTGAAGGACATATTCCAGATTGACGAGTATGTTGTCAAGGAATAGTAATACGAACAGTATGTTAGAAATATTTGGCCAAAGTATCACAAGCTATTGGATACATTGTCCTATGTCACCTAGTCTAAGGTTCATGATGTCGATGAATATTGGTAACAAATATTCAGATAGGTTCCTTCGACATATCACTCAATACCATAAACAGGGAAAGAGAACATGTCCTCATAGCTCAGGCTCACATTATGGTGTCTCAAATCCGTAATCACCTCTCCAAACACCACCACTATCATCTCTTTTGATGATTTTGATGAAAAAGAATAAACTTGATCTCCCATTATAGGTAGTTGTAGGATCCTGTAAACATCCTCTTAGGTGACAGTGATCTCACCCATCGGTAGGTGGAATGTATTAGTTGTTGAATGCCATCTATCAATGAGCATGAGCATCAAACTCAAATCTCAAACTCTATGCCTGTAGGTTTGGATCCCAATCATACTTACATCCGTCACATTCCTCCACTCATCTGTGGTCACGCTTGACTATATCACTAGAAATAGAGGTGGTAGTCTATCCCTCGTTCGTAGCTGGTCCCTAGCATGCATCTAACAAACTACAACATTATTCATCCTTGACCATACCCAACACACCTAATACATGACATAACTATTTCCCACCACACCCCACCCAAATCATAACCCTTCCAACTTCCCTTGTTTCCTAGTACACTATTACACATATTATCCCTTATTCTACTTGCCACCCCTCACCATCACCAAAAAACCCATTTTACTATCTTTTCCCTCCATACACCTTCCCTTAGCCCTCCCTTGACTAATTTCCTTCCCTCTATGCTTCCCTTCCCCTATTTCTCCTCATCCCTAATCGGTGCCGGTCACCTTAAACCATCATCAGTTTTCCTTGATCGACATTGGTTCAATTTCACCGATGTCGGTCATATCAGATATGACTAATGTCAGCCAAGCCCCACTGACATTGGCTAACCCATGACCGACATCGGTCTCTGTCATGCAATTAAAATCTGAAAACCCCCCCACCTATCAAAAAAATTTCACAAACAACCTAAAACACCTAGTCTACCCTACCCAAACCTACCCTACCTTCATTTAGAACCCTATTTACACTATCTAGGACCCCCCTCCCTCATTTCATTTTCTTTTATCAAAAAATACAACTTCATTTTCAACTAAAACCCCCCTTTTTCACCCAACCAATTTAACACATCATTTTTAACCAAATGGCAAAAGAGGATTGAATCCTACCTCATCTCGATATCTTTGGTGTGGTGGTACATCTTGCCACTGCACCAGTGGTCCACCCAAACCCTCTCCCACCTCTACCATCACCAAATCCACTCCACACCTTGCAACCAATCAAATGGCTCCAATCGATCTCGTGGACCCACCTACCGAATGGAAATCACCAACTATGAGGCTTGCCAACAGAGCTCTCCATCTCATTCTTTTGTTTTCCAAGTTTTACCTCATCGCTTTGTCATTTTCCCATAAAGCAACAACTTAAAATGAATCCGTAAAATATGGATTTTTATTTATTATTAACCCTACCCGACTTGACCTATGTCAGTCATACTAAATCGATGTCAGTTACTTTATAACCAGCATCGGTTACCTAATACTATCTTTTTTACCCCATTCTTCCCATTTTTTCCTCAACTCATCATTTCCCAATACCCTTTAACCTTAACCATACTTTTGGTACCCTACTTACAAGCCTAAAATGCCCCTACAGCTCCTTAGTTGCATCTCCGGATCTATTATTTACCTATACCTTGGCCTTACCTATGTCATGACCTATTTACCTAAACCTAACCTACTTGGTGTGACCATTGACCTTATGTACTTGTTATACCTTATGATGTTATTACCTATGTTTTTTAGCCTAAAAACCATACCTTTCATGTTTTCATGTCATTTATCCTGACCAAACCTTTGTTGTACCAGAACATACCTAAACGTTCCTACACCTGACCTACATTGTGTTTCCAGACCATATCCTATACCTTGGATACCTTAATCACTTCATCCTTGTTTCGATAAACCTATCGACCTTGGATGATGTAGAGTTTGCAAAATATTTAACCTGGTATTGTGTTGCAATCTATACGTGTGTATATGTTTGATTTCCATCAACCCTTAGCCATATTTGTCCCCAGACTATTACCTATTACCCGAGTTGACCATCACCCTTTCCCATACTACTCATACCCTTCCCCAGCTACCTTCACTTCCACTAACTACACATTCATCAACCCACTCACCGATTCCATATTACACCTCCTCAGTATCTAGTTTGAGGGGGATCACCCTCACCCACACGTGGGGAAATCACTTCCTTTTTTTGTCAACGTCACTTACCAATACAAGCTACATGACAAAAGGGGCAAAATGTAGACACAAAATTTGGGTCACACTCCCCCTTTACGCCACATGTATATTAATTTAACTACCTACAATTAATTTAATGCCCATCCTAAAAATATCCATTAATAAATACCTTAATTAAATTAATTTCCACCTCATCTAGACACCTCACCCCACCACATCATCTAGACACCCCATCATAGACCTATTCTTAGCTTGTTTCCTTTTAACTAGGACTCAATCTCTACTTACCATAACTAATTGAGACTTAGTCTAACCATAACACTAGATGCATATTCTTCCTCTAACCACATGCACACTTACTTACGCAAAAAATACCACTTTGGATCCTCAAAACGGGACATAACTGGCCAAAATAAGCCAAGATTTGCTATTTTGGTAACCTAGGATATCCCACTTTAACCGATGTTGATCAACCCGAAACCAACGTCGGTCACCCTAAACCATCGTCTATTACCATATATTCACTTTGGTAACCTTGTTCCAATGGTTGGAAGAATTATTCGAGTTTTGGAGAAGATATATCTACATGTAAACATGCACCAGATCTAGACACCGTGAACCAACACCAAGACTATTATGAAGGTTGAGAATTCATGATAATGTTTCAGGAAGCACTACCATGGAATTGACCACTAGTTTCATAGATCAATCATCACCCTCACCTAACCACCATCGTACAATACAAGTAAGTACATTTTGATATTCATCTTTCCATACTTATTTAGAGTAGTTTCTTTATCTCTTTTTGAGAGTCCCAGTCTCCTTTGCATCTCATCACCTCCCACCTTCCTATCAATCCCTCCACCTAACCACCTATAACCTCCCAACTCTTTATACCTAACCCAAAACATCTTTGAGAATTCTCAGCATCTTTGGAAACCAATCTTCATCCACCCATTCTCTATGCAATCACAGAGAATCACTAAAACAAAAATTTACTAAGTTTTTATCATCCCAACCCTATCGATGCTAGTTAACCCAAACCATCATCAGTTAACTCTCAACCAGAATTGGTCATATTAGATTGATGTCGATATTTGTATTTGGTAATTCTTCCTATAACAGAAACCTCATAACACTCATCCAAATAAACCAAAACACCCAAGGCATGATCCTAACCTATCCTAGTCACCTTGGCAACCTACCCCACCTCTAGATCTGATCATAACCTTACTTGTTAGATTAAGTTTTCTTATTGTATTTGAGTTAGGTACCTAAATTATATCAACTACTACAGGATGTTGTTTATTGACATTATTTCTTGCATTGAATTGTATCAAATAGTGGATTGATAGCCATCCAAGAAGTATCACAATTCCCAGATCTAGCACACAGTAGGCAATCCACTAACATACATTATTTAATATTCCTCTTATGGTCTTATTTTACATTCACATGTACTTCCTCCTAGCAAAAAAGAATTTCTTGCAATCAACACTGGATTAGGAAATTAGAATGTGCACACTCTACCTTCCACCTTCATTAATAGGTATTCCTCCTCACCCTTACCCTATCTATTTTTCTCATATGTACTTAACTTATCGACAAAACATGCACATAGATTATGTCAAGGACTTCCTATCCTAAGGGATAAGTATAGGGCATTAATTTCCCATCTGTTAAAGGGATAACTACCCTTTCTTATTTTTTCTCGAAGCCGATATACCCCTTGTTAAACCAAAATTCGGCATTGTTCTTATAACACTAAGGACTCCCAAGTAATGCTAGGAAATTATCTATCTTGGTGAGTGCCAAGACTTCAAATTCCCCAGTCAACTTGGCCCCTTGAATATTGATAACCACATCCTTCAAGATGCCAATGGGAATTGTGTTTGTCTTATTTTCCATTTACAACAAATTAGAAGATGGCTATAATTCAGGCCATCCCATTGGATGTCATGCATCCAAGGTAAGAACATTGACCTCGGCTCCTATGTTTATGAGGATATTGCTTAGAAGCCACCCATCAACAATTGCATTGGATGTAATCTCCTTATCATAGTCAAGTCTGTGAGGAGGAAGGTTTGTATGTAAAAGCTTACTTTCATGCTCTACTCTGGCATGTGTTACCTTCTCCCTCAACCATTATCCTATTAAGGGAATAATATTTTCTTGTCTTCACATCCTACATACTTCCTTGACCTTATCTAGGTCCTCCTTTGGAGCCTTGGCATTCTTCCTTTACTCTAACTACTTTGATGGCTCCTTTAGACATTGGATCTCCGCCTATAAACTCTGAATCACATCCATAGTCTCATGATACACTTCCTTCTGATGAGCAGGGTATGGATACTTCCCATGTACCACTTCATCCCTAACAACCAATTTGTCTTGGTATCACCCTTGTGCACACAACTTCTTTTCATGTTGTTACTAACATAGGTTCTAACTATGACTCACATGCCACTCTTGGCATCCACTGAGGGTTAGCCTTCTTTATACTCACCATCCTAGTGCCTTTGTCTTTCTAATGTTGTTGGGACATGTTTTAAAAAAATCAAAAAAATCCTCGTACTTATGATTTTTCCTACACCATGAGCACTACAATAGGTCAGGACACTCATGCTTATACTACTCTGTCGATCCATAATTATAATAGGTTCATTGTGGGAACTCACTTCTTCCTCCACCATAGTTACTATGACCAAAAATCCTTTGAAAATACCTCTTACACATGCTCCTCCATCTGTGCACCCTTCATAACAATGATCATCATCCTTGGAACTACTTGCAAGACTAGTCTATCACACACCAAGATCAATAACACCATGAATCTGGTCAATCAATCTACAATCCTTGGTATCATGGGTCATAGAGGTACATATCTTGCAATAGAAAGAAACATTCTTGTGGATTGTGCACTGTAGTGGAGGAAACCTATTTGCATCATGATCCCCATGGAAAATATCACATTCAACCACCATGGTGCATAATGAAATACGAGGGAAAATATCCTTTGCATGCCCTTCTACTTCACAGTCTCTTCACCAAATCCCACTACGAACCTCATGCATTGCATTTGCAGACAAATTCTCCAACTACTTGGCCATTGCAGAAATTTGAGCCTCAAGAGAAGGTCTAACACTAGTATCAATGCTCTCAACAGCCTTAGAACATAGGCAAACTTCCAAGGCCTCAAGCGGGTATTTGAAATTTTTTTGTGACAATTACCTTTTAAATGGTGTTATTAATCCTCTAACAAGCCATTGAGCATGTTGAGAAGGGTGAATATCATAGGATAGTTTTGATAAGAGAGTCTTGAACTGCAAGTCATACTCCCGCACATTCTCTGTCATTCCTTTCTGGATCTCCTTTATGGCGTTGATGCTCTTCTACTAAAATTAATGGATATAAAACTCTTCCAGGAAGATGTTATTTAATGTAGTGTAGTCTACCACCATTTGATGGGGGGTCATACTTCCTGTACCAACTATGTGCATGCCCTTGCAACATGTCATTACAAACTAACTTGCCTTCCACTCTAGGGTATTGATTCCTTTCACGTGCCATAGTAATTCACACTTGTGTATATGCTCTGCAGTATCCTCAATACCCCTATAGTTTGGTAAGTACAAAGACATCTCAAAAAATACTTGTGGAGGTGGCTACAACCCTTTTCATCATGATCCTGAGCCTTGGTTCCCTCTGATGTTTCCTCATCCACCAGATCCACTGGATCCACCAGGTCATGTTCCTTCTGACCCACCAGATCCTCTAGGTGATCCTCTAGTCCTATACCACTAGATCCACCTCTTGTAGCTAGAAAATGGCCTAAAGTGGTCACACCTAGTATCCCCAATGTTCCACTGAACTGCTGATGGTTTGTGATATTGTCCCGCTTCTAGTTGTGTATCCCGCGCCACTCCCAGATGTGATACCCAAACCTTGTGTATTTGCACCTTGTCTAAAAATTCCTCCAAATAATGGGAATGATTTGCGTATCCATGGATGTTCCAAACAAGAAATTATATCTCCTATGACGTAGATCAGTTACTCCCACCGATACCAACTGGGTTAACAATACTTCTCCCTTGATCTGGAAAATCAAGCACCAGAGGTTGGTCACCAGGCGTGGGTTCAGATATGTGTCCAATGACTCTCCTTTCTCCAAGTAAAAAAATCTCATCAAAAGCTAAAGGGGCTTCTCTCCCACGCTTTCCAAGATGGGGTAGCATTAGACTGCTCAGGTTCCACATCCTCTGCATGAACCTCAACTCCTTCCCACAATGTCTACCTCCATAGATCCATCACACTTGCAACCTTGCATTGTCTAGTCATCTCCCTTTCATGAGCTTCACTATACTTGAGTCGTCTCTCCTCCCTTTCCTTTTCAGCCGCAATGTCTGCCATCTTCCTCCACCCTAGCTTCCTCACCCAACACTCAGATAAGCTTATCCGGAGTATCATGGGAAATGCCTCTAAACTTAGGGTAATGATCAAGATCTTCATAGCCAAAGGGATAGCACATAAAAATGATCCTCTAGGCTCCCTTAGAAACTTGAAAACTCAACAAATTCTGGGAAATAATACGTAGAAATGGCATATTCTAGAGTATAACTAGTCAGCACTCCTTTCCACTAATGATAAAAAACACGTGTCCAAGTCAGATCTGCATCCTATAGCCTCTAATAATCATCTTGGGTCCATAGACGTGATCTATAGTACCAGATCAATCTGGATGCATATGTTAAAAGCCATCCATATAGTTCTACTAGAAAATAACAAAAGAATGTCTCATACAACTCATGATACAAATTCTCTTCTACCCATCTACATGAATCAAACTATAGGTCCAGTGCTAAATCTTCAAGCAAACTCACCCTCTGTGCTCTTGGACATCATGATTCAACACTTTCCAAGGTCAGACGTTTGGTCATCACTCACCACATGGACCAAGATTTATGCCATTTCTCACAACAACTTCGAAAAGAGTTCTCGACAATGAGAACCAAGATGTAGTCATTTTTATACCCTTAGATACAATATTATAAAGCCATGCACACCAACCTATCACCCATATGACACTGGGCATGCTCACCTGAGGCATGTGCGGGCATTGAGACCCTCCTTTATATGAGTCTAGTGAGAATACATCCTTAATGAAAGATTTAGATGCAGGAAAGATAAAGGAACCATGCGTTCATTGTAAGAGCTTAGGATGAGTTATCATATCACTGCATCCATTCAGATAACAAAAGAGAAGTATCAAATGGAATACAAAACTGATTCATAACACAAAGGAAATGCAGTAGGGTTTATGCTCATGAACAACATGTATTCGTTAGAATAGATAACCTTATATTCATGTTAACAAGTTCAATAACCACATTACATTCATTAAGGCCATAACATACCAATATAACAATGTAGATCAGAGTCATGCATCATGAACCTAAACTATGCTCCCACATTACAAAACTAGTCACAGACCCATCCCTCTAAATATTGCCATCACTTCCTATAGTTATCCTAATCCCAACCCAAAGGATCCTTCATTATTCCTACAGAGCTTTTCACGTATCCAACGCTATATGATCTTATGTCTCTCGGTATCACTTTCCTTCTACCTGAGCATCTCTATATATAGCTTTAGTCTCCACTTTCATGCCTTCCTGAGATAATAGATTGGTTGCCAACTGTCCATGTGGTCCTCCAATGGAGCATGATTCATTTTATTTGAGCTCATTCACTCTTTACAATGATGTCTTTCTGGAGCCTTCCATCACATGCATGGAATATTCCTATCCTTGATCCATATAGCTACTAGGTTGGCACCTTATCCACTCCACATGCTAGATGGGTCATGATTTTCTCCTGTGCTTTTTGGAGCACCGAATATGGATAAGTCCCAAAACCTGTCTTGTCTTGTGTGACACATGCCTTGGGTTTTACTAAACCCTTCCCTAAAACCATGTCCCGTGCGCCTTCACCCTACACATGCCTTTCTTCAAATAGGACCCACTCACCCACATGCCTTCTTGTACTTAGCCAATATTCTGAGCCCCAACAAGCCACCTCCACCATCTCCCTATCACCTTCCAATTTTAGAGGAATTATTTCTTGATCCACCCACTTCTAGTCCACCTCAGACTTTTTAGGGAGCAGAGATCTTGATTCAGTACTCATTACACATTAGATAGTCTTCTACTCAGTTATAGGACCATCCACATTCTTTCTTTGCTTTTGCATTGGATACATCATTCCTTCATGGAGTAGTTGAAACTTCTACAATATATGAAGAACATAGTTCCTTGGATAGGAGATACACCTTGGTTAAAGATACATCATACACTTGGAGGCTACCTTCACTTTTCCATGGTGATCCACTCTTCACTACATCTACTTCTGAGCCACATTCACTATAGTAGGTTACTTTGTAGGATACCGACAGTTGTAGCTTGGAGTGGGGATTTATATACCTACCTTCTCTTATTTGTTTCTGTTTTGGGGGGAGTTTTTTCCCGTTGGATTTTCTCATTTCACTCTATCTTTTTGAGAGATGCATTGCAGGTGGGTACCTCATCAGGCCTTGTTTTCAGGACTCACTTTTCTTTTTCACTACCCACCTAAGTTGTACTTATGGGGGTTGTTAGTATAGGATTGATTTTCCTCATTTTATTTGTATTATCCTACTTGAGATATTCCACCTCACTTGGAGTTTCCCTACACTTATGGGACGTGCTTGTTTAGGTGTACGCTTGACTATAATATTCTAGGTGTTGGTCCACTTGACTACACTATTCTAGGTGTTGGTTACCACTTGACTACACCATTTTAGGTGTTGGTTACCACTTGAATACACTATTATAGGTGTTGGTTACCACTTGAATACACCATTATAGGTGTTGGTTACCACTATTCTAGGTGGAGATTGCCATGATTTTAGGAAGAGGTTACACATTCACCTCCTATATGTACATCTCTTGCATTATTCTATTTGATCATTTTGAGTTGGAGCTATTTTTGTGTTTGGAACATTGGGTTTATAATACAAAATAATAGGATTTGTAACAACAAGGTTTACCAAGTCTTTAGAGTCCCAAATTGTGATTTACTTAGGTCTTCTTCTATCTTGCTTGTGGTTTCTAACAATAATTCTCTTATAAGGTGTACTTTTAACCTTGGGGGATTTAATGTGCCAATGGTGTCTTCACAAAAATAACTATCTCTAACATTCCTTTTCCTTTTGTATATTATGGTTTGATTGATTTGTGATTGATGTATCATTTATATAGACTAGGGTGAAGTAACATATTATTTTTTATTCCATTATTATTCTTATATGGGCCCTTACCTTTATCTACAACTTGGCTTGCAACCATTATTTATCTCCTACACTGATTTTTTATCTTACAAACCTAGTTTGAATCTTTTTATATATACACATATTTATCATCTATCCTCTTATAACTTGATCCAGATGATAACCCAAACACCAATTCAAGTGTGGGAACTTTTGGGAGTCATAAATTTTACACCGTAGCTTTGATTGACTCTATTCAAAATGCGTCATAAATATTGGAACATGTAGAATATGGTAAAATGGTGTAGAAAGTTGTATGTAAAAGTTTGACCCTTGAACTATGATTCTAAAGGCTTCAAAATGCAATTTTTGTAGTGTTGTCTAAAAATAGTAATTTTGGAAAATTGTCGCATATGTAATTCATAGAAGATGAACCGCCTCGTCTCCTTAAATATCAGTGACCTTCCACCTTCTTATATAATCATCTTAATATGTTTTAAAAATGATATATAAGTAGATGTAACCCGCAAGGGGAAGACACACATCTCCTGATAGAGATAACTATTGTAATAACAATTTTTGAGCAATATACTTCTTTTTTCAGAGATAGTTTTTTTTTGTTTACATATGGCACAATTTTTATTCTATCCTTTAATCCCAAAACCCATGAGTTTTGGATCATAACCTAGGATCCTAATAAGGCTCCATCCCTTATCCTATACTTAGGATTTGAAATCCTACGTATTATATAGAATGTAGATTACTGTCTTATAGATCCATGACTCATGCACCACTTGGTTAAAATATTTTCTTCTGTGTATACCATGAAGGTTTTGAATATGGATGGAGTGAAAATAAAACTTTGAAATAACCTTAAAATGAAGCTGGTGATCATATAATCTTGCCCAAAATTACTAATTGTTAATTTATATTCTTGCAAGTAATATTGATGACCATATATGCATTGAATAAATTCAAATAACGCCTCTAAAGATTGATGGGTTTCCTTTGTAATGCATACAATAAAATCAAAATAGCACAATGCAAAAATATTTTCATTAGAAAAAATGTGCCTCACTTTAACACATAACTTTAATTAACAAACAAGCTTATAATAGACATCACAACTAAAATTTTATGATTATGCATGACACGCGAGTAGTAAAATAACTTCTACAACACCTAATATGTCTCCCTTAGTCATCTAAAGCATCTCACAATTAGGGAAAATCACCTCCTCAAGAGGAAAAATATCACCTTCACTAAAAACATATGGTCATCCTAAAAAACAACCCAGATATGACCCTAACATAGGAGATATTATCTCTTATGGTCTAACTTATCTTAAAACTAATCTTGTCTATGGAGGATGTGACCATCCACCATCTCACATTATCAATCCACATCACACCATTCCTTTCGGAATGGATGTCAAATCCCTTGATAGTCTAAAATTCTCTCGTATGTATCTCCATTGATGTATGTGGAGAGGCTTTGGTCTTGGGAGTTATGAAAAAGGGATCCATGATCAGCCGATTCGACGTTCCCTTAAACCTCATGAGAAAATTGGTCTAGGTTATAAGATCCTCCTTCATGTAACATGTGAAGCCAATATATCTAAACCAACCACCTCAACAATTATTTCCAAACCAGAATCACCCCTCGTAAACCCTCAAGGTTCTATAAACATAGACGATGTAATACCTATTCCGCCTAATTATTTTTTAATCAATGATATATCATTGGGACCACTCACATATCAATCTAGCCACTCTGCTAAATATATACCTCTTGTTCATCTAGAAATGGTTTAACAACACTCAGTAACCATAGACATCCTTCAATGTAAGGATAACCAGGATATCCTATCTCATATGAGAGATAAAGATCATTACCTTTGAAAATACCTACCACTCGAAACACGCACTCTTATTAATGAATTCACACTTGATATTAACCTAGGAACACCTCAAGACCCCTATATAGTCAAGGTCAACCAATCCCTTGATCTATAAGAATTAAATGATTTTACTACATTCCTAACAAAATATCATCAAGCCTTCTCCTGGTCATATAGTGATATGCCTAGGATTGATCCCAACATTATCATACACAATATTGTCACATATCCTAATGTTAATTTGATCAAACAAAAGCTCTATAAGATGCACCCACGTATAGCTCTCTTTGTCAAGGAAAAATTACACTACCTTTTATCCTCAAATTTCATCATACCCATTGACTATCCACAATGGGTCTCCAATATCATCCTAGTAACTAAAGCTTTAGGAAAAATTCCTATATGCACACACTTCAAGGATGTTAATCTTGATTTTCCAAAAGATGATTTCCCTCTACCAAACATAGATCAACTCATATACCTAACAAATGTCCACAAAATGATTTCCCTCATGGATGGATTTTATTGTTATGATAAAATTCTTATTGCCCCTAAATATCAACACAAGACAATCTTTATAACACCTTGGGGAACCATTTACTACCGCATCATGCCATTTGATATCAAAATATGCTGGGCAACGCAACGCACCAACGTGCTATGATGTACATTTTCCATGATCTCATTCATAAAATTATTCAAGATTATGTTGATGATATCCTTGGGAAGTCTAAATCACGGAACGATCATCCCAATGTTCACCCATTTCATCCAATTTTGTCTCCACTTGAATATCTTCATCAAATCATTCACTATCACTATTCAGTCATCTTCTTCCATCAATCCACCAAATTCTCCCATTGTGCAAGGTAATCTGTTCAATTTGCTTGCCTAATACACTGTTTGTAGGTAATGTTTTTCTATGTATTCATAATAAATCATCAAAATTATGAATTTACCTTAAGTGATAGCTTGATCAAGGTTCTTAACTCTATTTTAATAAATTGATAAAACTAATAGCAATCTCTAACAATTACCTTGATCACCAGTGATTCATGTGTTAATTTTTCTTTTTCATATTTTCTGCATAATCTAATCAAAATGTCTTATTTTTGTTATTATCTACTAATATATTGGCAAGAATGTTTCTTTCATATGGAATTAGGTGGTAATAATTACCCTACAATTGACATTGGTGTTTTTCCTATCATTTGACATCCACGATCTTGAGCTCCGTGTGATCCAAAATGCATCATTCAACCATATTTAGGATATATTCACAATAACTTGGCATATTCGTGAGGCTACATAAGCATTATGGGATGCATAAAATGAAACTATAAGATTCTGTGTAGATCTAGCACAATACGAATACACTTACGATACTAGATTAGACTTAGCGGAAGACCTCAACATAGCACCTAAAGTTGAAGACCACAACCACATCAACATATCTAGCACCAACACTACACTTTCTCACCTTTTTCATACCCCAGAGGAATACTTTGAATTATTTTCCGAGGATTACATTTCTATTCCTAATTCTGAAACCATTGTAGGAGAGGAAGAAATAATTGATTTTGTAGCTTCTAACATATCTAAATATTTATACAAATACCAAGAATATGATTTATGGATCTGAAGTCATGATTAATAATAGTTTTTATATATATATATATATATATATATATATATATATATATCTAATATAAATAAGTGATAGTCACATTTCCATCTTATCATATTGTAGCAAAATCATAAACATCAATAAAAGCTTAAGTCATTTTCTGAACAGTAACATAATCTTTTCTAAGTTTGATCTTTGTAAGTTTCTTTACAGGGAAAGAAACTTTCATCCGTTACTTTACATGATGCGTAATAAAAAAAATCAACATTATAGGTACCCTAGAAACCCCACCATATTGAGGTCAAGATCAGTTGTTACCCCCTTGAAATAATCAAGAAAACCAAAGGTAAAACCATGCTAGACACAGGATCCACATGGCCCCATTATTGATTAGTGACGAAAGCCTGCGAAAGGTTTGGATTAGGATACCAGAAGTAATCCAATGACCCGATTCCACCATCTGAGATGTGCATGGACATTCCTTCTCGATCTTTTCCCTTCCACGAGTCCATGGATATAGATTACATTGTGTCTATTACATCCAGATTTTTTTAGTCTCCACCATAACTTTGGGGCCAGTCACCTATTAGTGCAAGAACCAGACTAGGTCCCTTACCCTTTGCCATCTAAACAGGATAGAAAAAGACTCTTCTACCATTGACATAATTAAATGTACTGACAATGACACTATTCTTTCCCACATGGGGGAATAGGATTATTATCTTCATAAGACATTACCATCTGACACATCCACTCTTCTCAATGAAGCCACCATTGATGTCAATATCGAGATTTCGTAGGAGTCTTACATCCTCAAGGTTCTTAAATACCTTGATCCACATGAAATTGAGTATTTTACCACATTCCTCTCACATCATAGCAATGCATTTGCATGATGATATTTAGACATGCTAGGTCTTGACCCTTTTATTGTCATCCATAATATCATCACCATTCCCAACATTAAATCGGTTAAAAATAGCTTCATCGCATGCACCCTTGAGTTGTTCTCTCCTTTTCAAAGAGGAGTTACAATGTTTTGTTTGTTCCAATTTCATCATCCCAATTGAATACACCTAATGGGTTTCCAATTTTTTACCCGTTGTTAAAGAGTGTAGAAAACTTTGCATATGTACCTACTTTGGAGATCTTAATCTCTCTTTCCCTAAAGACGAATTCCCACTTCCCAACATTAATCAACTTGTAGATCTCACTGCAGTGACGAGATGATTTACATTATGGATGGGTTTTCTTGTTACAAAAATATTCTCATCACACCAAAAGACCAATATAAGACTTCCTTCATCACTCCTTGGGGGGCCTTTTGCTACCGTGGCATGCCCTTTGGTTTGAAAAATTTTAGAGCTACTTATCAGTGGGGCATGACTTACATTTTTCATGATCTCATCCATTAAAGAATAGAGGATTATTTCAACAAAATGTTAGGTAAATATAAACATCGCCGCCGCCACCATATTTCTTTCTGTGAAGCCATTTTCGAGTGCCTTATCTATTTCTACCTCCTTAATTCATCCAAGGGTGTATTTGGAGTGTTAACTGAAAAACTCCTTGGCTTTATCATTTCCATTAGGGGCATTAATGTTGAACCTAAAAAAATAAAAGAAATCGATTAAATTCCACCTCCTTCCAATCATAACAAACTTTGTAGTCTTCATGGACAACTTCAATCATTTCACCATTTTATCTCGCAACTTTCAAATCGATGCCAACCCTTCCATCATATTCTTCATAAAGACATAGACTTCAATTGGGACCAAGATTTCCAAAATTCCTTTGACAACCTTAAATAATATCTTTTATCTCCACCAATTCTCATACCTCCATGCGAGGGGGAACCTTTTTATCTATACATCTCTATTATTGATCACGATCTAGGGGCTATGTTAGCACATCATGGTGACCAAGGTCATGAACATGATGTTTATTACATCAGTTACACCCTTAACATATGTGAGACTCACTAAACTGAAGCTAAAAATTTGTGTTACACTCTCTTATAAATTCCACATCTAAAATTCGACACTATCTTCTCCATCACAAGACTTATGTCGTTACCAATTTTCATCCAATTAATACAATGCATTATAAACCATATCACAACAATCTTATTACTCGATGACTCATGCTCATGACTGAGTTTGACCTTGAGTTCATTTCTAGAAAATATATTAAGGGCCAAGATATTTCCAACCAATTATGGGAATTCCCTCTTCCTAGTACACATCTACCTCATGAGAAATTCCCAGACAAGTCCATTAATCACTTTAATCATGAAGATGAAAACCTTATAAAGACTCTCTTCTTTGAAAGTTCTAAATTCAAGAAGGGAGAGGCACTGACATCATTCTCTTTCCTCTTGGGGATGACCCTATTCTCCTCACAAAAAATCTCAATTTTGACTACACGAATAATATTGCTTACACTACTAATAAATTATCTAAGGTACATAATGTTATCCAAGACTTACTTTATCTTTGTAGGCAATTCAGATATGTGATATCTACACCACATTCTAAGGACTTATCATCAATGATAATTCAAAAGTGAGTATCAATCTATAGAATGATCCACTCTTATAAAACATCAAGAATTTTTCTACTAATCTACCTTGAGAATTTCGATACTTATATTATCCATGTTATGCCACCACCCAAATGTTATGAGAACATGTTCATTGTATATGATTAGAGATATTTTCACCATGTCCACCTACCCATCCCATGGACTTATGGAATGAATCTAAAATATATAGTCTAAACTATTCACCGTAGTGATCTGACCATTCCACGACTTAGCTCATGTAAAAACATATAAGAAATATCGTTTGTTGTCATTAATACCACTCCCCCATCTATAGGCATTACTTTATTCAAATTTATCATGATCCATCTTAGGTAAACTAAGATTGATAGGCTTTCTTTGATTATAAAATAATGTTTTGCACTATGTAATCCTTGGCAGCCTCATAGATAGAACCATAAAAGTTTGCTGGTATGCATTCTTAGTGATCCCTCTAAATCTCATCACATCTTGTCGTGATATCCAGATTGAGGTTTATGATTGAATTTGCACCTTTATAGACACTTCTAATGGCTTAGTATATGACACTAATGTGTCAAGTTCATTTATAATAGTCCATTGGTTATAACTAAGGGGATCTCATCTCACGAGTCCTTCATCATACTATGAACTTGGCTTGACAGTGTAAAAACACTATTTATAGTACATATTACAACCATGTATCTTACATTCCTAATGTCAATCTCTTGTCATCCGGCTACATGTACATATATGGCTCCTTCTCGGTCACATATGAATGCATAATTATCATCAATAGACACATTAATCCTTTATCTTGTGACATAGATGATATCACACTATCATCGCTACAATCTCATGGATATTCACTAACTGGGTGAACTCAACTTTGGCACACTATCAACTGAAATCGTCATTCTAGTCATTAATATTAGTGTCCTTCATCACATCATTCTACCACTTTGAAGGGTTCCACGAAACCCTCTATCTATTGAACACTAAAAATTTCTTCATGATAACAAAGATCATATATGTATTATGCTATACTGATTCATTTAATATACATACTAATATTCTCATAAAACTCCTATATAAAGATCCTCAAGCTAATCATATAATATAGTAACATTCCAATATAAGTACAAACTCTTCAAAATCATTCAAATGTGAAAACTAGTTTACCAATTAGGACTTAGCCAGTAAATATATACATCTCAATGTTGATTACATCTTTGGGTTTACTCAGACTATACATATTTACTTCCATGGGGGATACACCATATCTTCACTTAGGTATGGTTCCGAGATTGATAAATCCCTCTCAAATTATACACAATTATCAAGATGTATGCTTTGTCCCTTCATGACATTCATCTCTCATTGGGGAATCACTCGCCAATCACGTCTAACATATTCCTTGAGTTGTCATTAGATGTTACTGTCACCTTATCTCTACAAGAACATGCATTATTTTTTATACACATTTTTTATTGTTATGTATTCGATCCATAGAAGTAACATCAACGTGTGAATTTTCTAGTGCTCACTTATCATTCATTTTTCTCAAATATTTTCATAATAGGTTTTACTAGTCTACTTTGTATCCAACTATTTTAAATGTTTCCCCTAGTCAAAATTGGACCATACTTGATTGCTTACTACGTATGGGTTTGGAGCCTAATCGATTGATGCTCCCTTGATTGTTTACTTCATATTGTCTGAAATTCTTATTTGGAATACTTTGGTTAGTGCCCACTATTAATACTTATCATAAGTCTTCTAGTGAGATCTTATTAATAATCTTGAGAATTACTCACATAAATAATTATTAGGTGGTTCCATCTTCCATTATAGTGATGTAATACATTCTCTAATGGATTATTTATTTATTTTCCTAGATATGACCTTAAATATTAGCACCATGGCTCTTCTTTTTATATATTCCTTGAATTTATAATACCCAATATATTAATTCTTAGGAAATTGAGAGATCCATGCATCAAAACGAATCATCACCATAAAATTCGCATATAACAAAATGCAATAATTTACATAGATAGAGTCTAAATGTACAATAAATGAAATACCAAACCTCACAAGAGATGAACAACATATTTACGTGGTAAAACTTCCCAACAGAGTTCTTAGGAAAATATCCATGGGGAAAGATATAAAGGATGCTCTAATCAAAATGTCAAGAAGAACATATTACAAGAGAACTCACTTCCTCGAGAGGACAGTTGTATCATGTAACAAAAATAATGTACACCTAAATTAGATCAAAGAAATAGTTTGAATTCCTCCTCCTAAAATTACAACTGGATCAAACATCATTATCGGTTTTCCTTCTATATCACATATGTATAAATTATACCATACCCTTGAAGGATGGCTAATCTTATTGTCATAGCAATAAAGGTATCCTGAATTCTTCAGACCTCCCCCCTATTTGACCATCCTATGATAAGTATTCCCATGTTGATCATATTTTTTCTATCCCCATTCTTCCCCCTTTAATAGAGTTGGGACATACATTTAGGGACCGCACTAACAAAGGGATCCAAAATTTAACTATGTTGTACACATTACCTCTAAAAAAATTCATATGATATTAGAGAATAAAATAAACTTTTAGAGTCGATCATTTAATTGTGTACCAAATGTATCTTTGTGATCTATGATATAACTAACTAGCCATTAGTATACATGAGTGATTGTAAAAACCTCTCAGCTTTGGAAATTTCACAAGACCACAATTTTAAATTAATGCTCTACTTTCTACTTTCAAAATGAAATATTATTTGAAGTTAGTGATAGATATATTGTTTTCTTTATAATTACAAAATCAGGAAAGTTTGAAAAGAAATTAAGACTCAACAAGACAACCATATTTATATACTCTGAAACCCCTAATTGTGAGGGTAAAACCAGTCGTTAAGGGAAATAAATCTTTCTTTCCACTTGTATGTATTGGCTAACCAATTCAAAAGATTCAGATTACAATAAGATAGAAGGAAAGGGATAAACAATGTCAAATTATCATTCCCCTCTATACTTGCTTTCTCTATTCTCACAGCAACCTTTCTCCTACAAATTAAACTCCAACACTAAATATATTTTCTTGCTTACTTTCATGAATCCAAATTGCCTTCGATGATCAAACTCCACTATGCTCCTCCTATGTACTTATAGCCTGTTTGTCATGTCCTCTCATACACTAAAGAATGAGAAGTTTCATCGTCATAGGGAAGAGACATAGTCCAGATGCATCCAAATCCATGAATGTTCATTTATGTTTCATTTGATTTTTCCATCCATTAGTGATAGGACCTCCATTGTCTACATAGACTAGTGGTTATAGCAACTGCCACCCTACATAGACCGGATGTTACATAACCACCTCAGTCTACACAAATAGGACAGAACTTCTATTAACATACTTACAAATCTTCTCTACATTTTCTCAAATAGTAACCTTCTAGTACTGGTTGTTTTGATGAATTATGTGGAGTCATTTTAGATCCCTATGGATTACACCTCCCCTGCGTAAGGAGAGATTTTGGTCCAACAAAAGTATTAGTACGAGAATAGATGAGAAAAAAAATTCCCTCACTTGCTCGTTTGAGTACCACCAGGCCTACCTTGGTGTCTCACCTTTTAGTCCAAACTTGCCAAGACTCTTGCAGACCTATCCTTGTCTCTCTGATCTTCTACTGCAACACTATGTCATTTTCAAATTTGTGTCTTGATTCCAAGACACAATCTTCTATGTAAGGTAGAAACTGGAATCATATTATCTTCCTCGTCAAACATGGAGTAGCTCATATAGGTGCATATGTTATCAAAACTTCCACTATCTGAGTACATCCACATGAATGGTGGAAAATCAAACCTAAAGGAATCATTTTCTCCAACCTTCTCTCAATATGTTGAAGGGTCCATATCATACTGGCTTGAGATTTCATGCCTGACCTTGTAACATCTCCTTTCTCAAGTAAAGCCAAAAAAATTCTCCAACATGAATCTTATGCTCTCTCCTATGAGTGTCATTTCTAGTTTGTACTTGGCTTGGGATTTCTCCAACTACTCTTTGACTTTGAGATGGATTTTTCAAATCATATCAATGAATTTGGTCACTCTATTCACCTATGTTTCTTGTGTCTCCTCCTCATCCTACTACCTAACTACCATGTCTAGTGGATTTGTAGGTAGATTCCCCAATCATGCTTCAAATGGTGACTTCATGGTGGTTGTGTGTACTTCCTACTTATAGTAATGTTGAATTTAGGCTAAGGACTCATCCCAAGTCCTTGGATATTGTCTATTATATCCTCTTATCAGCTGAACCAAAGTAATGTTTACCACCTCTGTCTATCCATCAGTCTGTGGATGGAAGGTTGTCCTCTTCTGTAACTTGGTATCCATCTTGGCCCACAAAGTAGTCCAAAGCTTCCCCAATAACCTAGAATCCCTGTCAAAAACAATAGACTTCAGCAATCCAAAATGCACCCATACATTAGTAACAAAAATATTTGCTACCTCATGTGCTTTTACTATCTTTTTACAATCCATAAGAATAAACATCTTACTGAATATATTAACAACAACATAGAGATAGTCATGGACATGTTTAGACATACGTAATCCTCCTAAAAAATCTATAGAAATGTCCTCCCATAAATGAATAGGGACTTGTAAAGGCATATACAAACCC
The DNA here is from genome assembly GCA_019776745.2 of Taxus chinensis. Lineage (NCBI taxonomy): Eukaryota > Viridiplantae > Streptophyta > Pinopsida > Cupressales > Taxaceae > Taxus > Taxus chinensis. Next base: position 54,781 of record JAHRHJ020003298.1, read on the forward strand.
TCCTTCCTAGTCTTGGGCTTACTACTACAAAAAATTTTACATCCACGTATAAATTTTGATACTTATTTTTGCATATTGGGCTAATACACATACCTTTGTAAGTGGTCTAGGGTCTTACCAACACCGAAATGTCTATCTACTTTCAAGGTATGTGCTTACCTCATCAATAGAAGCCTTTCTTCTTTCAGCACACAAATCTTGCCCCACTGGTAGAGAAACCCATCCTTAAGATAACAGTATTCAATCCACATCCTTTCATCCCCTTGGGATTGCAACTGCTAAAATGTCATCCCAAAGTCTTTGTCTTGGGCATATGCCTCTCCATAAGCATCCTTTCTGAAGGATCAATCTAAGAGATAGTGGCCAAGAAGGCATGTCTTCCACCAAGTTTATACTACCCTTCTTGTATTTGATGACTAGATGTAACTATTGAAGGAACCTCATTCATTTGTAGTGTCTTACCTGCTGCAATTTAGACTATTCTTGTAAATATTGGAGATGTTTTTGGTCATTATGCACAATAATTTCTTTATCGAACAAATAATGTTTCCATTTTTTAATGGCTTTAACTAGTGCATACATTTCTTTATCATATACTTAATATCCTATAACTACTGAAGTAAAGGTCTCAGAATGATAGCATACTGGATTACCTCCCTATAGTGACATTGTTCCCATATCATAATCACTGGCATGTGTCTCTACTTCAAAGGGCTGCTAAAAATTAGGAAGATCAAGTATTGGAGCATGACTAATCTTGTATTTCAATGACTCAAAGGATTTATCTTGTTCCTTACCCCAGTAAAAACACTTACTCTTTGCAAATACTATGTGTAGAGGTATTGTGATTGTGGAGAATCCTAGAATGAACTTCCTCACGTATTGTACTACTCCCAAAAAACTCCTAGTCTTCGTGGATCCCACTGGCATTTGCCAATTGGTGATGGATTCCACCTTCTTTTGATCCACTTGTAGCTCTCCTCCTCTAACCACATGTCCAAGATAAACAAGTGAATGTTTGGAAAACTTGCACTTCTTCATATTTCATAACATTTTTTTCTCTTTGAGAACTTGTAAGACTTTCTGCAAATGAGTTAGATGTTCCTCCCATGTAGCACTAAAAATCAAGATATTATCTAGATAAACAATGACACATGAATATATGAAATCCTGCAATACATCATTCATCAATATCGTTAATGTATCGGGTGCATTACATAAACCAAATGGAAGTATTAACCACTCATACAAACCCTATTTTTTAAAGGTAGTCTTCCATACATCATTCTCCTTCATTCTAATTTTGTGTTAACCAGAATTAAGATCCAGATTTTTGAAGAATATAACATGATGAAGCTAGTCCAAGAGGTCATCTATGCAAGGTAGTGGATATTTATTCTTGATGGTGATCTTATTCAAACCATGGTTGTCGATGCACATTCTCCAAGATTCATCTTTCTTTGGAACCAACATAATAGGAGAATTGAATGGTGTTGTTCTCACTCACATCACACCTTGGTCTAACAACTCCTGGAGTTGTCTCTTTACCTCAGTACTTTCAAACAAGGATTTCCTATACAATCTATTGTTTGGTAGAGGGGATTCTAGTAATAGTTGAATCTCATGTTCTACCTCCTGTTTTGGTGGTAACCAAATGGGATTTTGAAAAAAATCTTGAAAAGACTAAATAATACTGTCCAAATCCTTCATCCCATGGTTCAAAATATCTAACACTTATACCCCATATTTTTTATCCTTTAACAAAAGTAAACAAAATTGATTAATATTTTCCTGAATAAGTCACTTTGGCTAGTTAGAACTTATCATAGTAACTCATGAATTAAACTAGTGTAACCGGATGTTGTAGCTTATTCCATCCTTGAGTGATCTGTATTGGCTCTCCCTTATCAAGAATATAACATCCTTGATATACAATGACTCCTAAAAAAACATCAAAAACATCAAGGGGAATGACATCAACTTCTAATACATCAATATACTGGGAGTTTATCTTGAATTTGAACCTATATCTCCTAGTTACCTGAATTTCTACACTCTTCTTCACCCATTTCAAAGGATGTGGATGTGGATTATCATAGGTTTTTTTTGGCCCCATAATATCAACTAAGTACAAAAAATCACGTGGGCATGTGAAACCTATTTGAAAAAGGGTACACAAGGTAAAGGCACGCATGGAAGGGTTCTAGCATGGTTTTACAAAACACATGGTGCATGTGCTAGGAAAGACATGTTTTGAGACTTACCCATATTTGACATTCTAAGATGCACATGAGAAAAGTGTAACCCATCTAGCATGTGTAATGGATAAGGTGTTAGCCTAGAGGCTATAGGATCAAAAAGGGAATATTCCAGTCATGCGATGGAGGGTTCTAGAAGAACATCATTTCATAGAGTGGAGAGCTTAGATCAAAGGAGGAATGCTCCATTGAAGGACCACTTGGAAACTTGGTAGCCAATCTGTAACCTCAGAAGGCATGGTGGTGAAGGCAAAAAATCTATATATTGAGGTGTGTGGATATCATAAAAGAGGTGACAAATATACATAGGATCATCCTGAGAGAGCATAGGTGATGGAATAGGGGAGAATCTCTATAGAAATATAATGGAGGATAATTAGGGTTGGGATTAAAGAAAATATAGGATTGATAACATATATGGAGGGATGGGTCTATATTTATCCCTGTAATGTGAAGGACATAGTTTGATTCCTCATGCATAACCTTTCTCTGCATTGTTATATTGGTTTGTTATGGCCTCAGTGAATGCAATGTGGTTACTGAACATATGAATACAAGGTTATGTTCTAAAGTATATTTGTGTTCATGAGCATAATGTCTTTCCTTGGTGTTATGAATCATTTCTATATGTTTTCTATCATTTCTCTTTTATGGATGCATTGATATAATGCTCATCCTAGGTTCTCAGAATGAATGCATGGTTCCTTGCCTTCTTTTACACTTAAACATTTGTCATAGATGGTGTATTCTCACAAGACTCACATAAAGGATAGGCTTGGAGACCACACATGCCTTGGGTGAGCACCCAGTACCTGTTGGGTGACAGGCCGATGTGCATGGGATTTTACTGTTAATCTAAGGTTATAAAAATGACTACATCTTGGTTCCATTGCCAGGACCTATTTTTGAAGTTGTTGTGAGAAATGACATACATATTGGTCCCTATGATGCCTGATGACAGAACATCTAAACTTGGAAAGTGTTGAAGCATGGTTCAAGAGCACAAATGATGAATTTTATCAAAGATTTAACACTAGACCTAAGTTTGATGCACATAGATGGGTAGAAGAAAACTTGTACCATGAGTTATACGAAACATTATTCTAATGTTTTCTAGTAGAACCATATGAATGGCTTTCAGCATATGCATCTAGATCAAGCTGGTACTACAGATCATGTGTATGGACACAAGATGATTATTAGAGGCTACAAGATGCATATCTGACTTGGATGTGTTTTATTGATCACTGGTGGAAAGGAGTGATGACTAGTTATACTCTAGAATACGTAATTTCTACATATTCTTACCTAGAAGTTGTTGAATTCAATTTTCTAAGGGAGCCCAGATGATCATTTTGGCATACTATTCCTTTGGCTATGAAGATCTTAATCATTACCTTAAGTTAGAGGCATTTACCATTTCCGGCTAAGCTTCTCTAAGCACTGGGAGAGGAAGCTAGGGTGGAGGAAGATGGTAGAAATTGCAGCTGAAAAGGAAAGGGAGGAGAGATGACTCAACTATAGTGAATCTTATGAAAGGGAGATGACTAGACAACGCAAGGTTGTAAGTATTGTGGATCTATGGAGGTAGACATTGTGGGAAGAAGTTGAGGTTCACGTAAAGGACATGGAACCTGAGAATTCTGTGCTACCCCATCTTGGCAAGTACAGGAGAGAATCCCCTTCAACTTCTGATAAGAGTTCATCATATGGAGAAATGAGATTCATCAGTGTACATCTGAACCCATCTGATGACCAAACCCTAACACTTGGTTTTCCAAATCAAGGGAGAAGTATTGTTAACCTAGTCGATATCGGTGGGATTAACTGATCTGTGCTAAGGAGATATAATTTCTTGTTCGGAACATCCATGGCTATGTAAACCATTCTGGTATTTAGAGGAATTTTTGGACAAGGTGCAAGTAATCAAGGTTTGGGTATTACATCTGGGAGTGGCACGGGACACACAACTGGTAGTGGGATAATATCACAAACCATTGGTGCATAGTTTAGTGGGACATTGGGAACACTAGGTGTAACCACTTTAGGCCATTTACCAGTTGTAGTAAGTGGATATGGTGGTATATGAATTGGAGGACCTGGTGAACCTAGCAGACTTGAAGGATCTGGCGGGTCAGGAGGAACAAAATTTGGTGGATTGAGTCGATCTGGTGGACGAGGAAAAAATAAAGGAAACCAAAGCTCTAGACAGGGGGACAAGTTCCTCAGCCACCTCCATAAGTATTCTATGAGATGTATTTGCACTTACCAGACTATATGGGTATTTAATATGTTGTAGAGCATGTGCACAACTGTGAATTACTATGGCACACGAAAGGGATCACTACCTCAGAGTGAAAGGTAAGTAAGTTTGTAAAAATGTTGCAAGGGTGTGCACATAGTTGGTATCAAAAGTATGACCCCCATCAAATGTTGGTATACTACACTGTATTGAATAACACCTTCCTATTAGAATTTCATATCCTTAAATTTGAGTAGAAGAGCATTTTCACCCTAAAAGAGATCCAGTAATGAATGGTAGAGAGTTTACAGGAGTATGACACGTGGTTCAATACTCTCTTATGTAAACTATCTTATGAAATTCACCCTTATCAACATGCTTAATGGTTTGTTAGAGGATTGATAACACCATTTAGAATGGATCTATCACACAAGACTTTCAAACACTAGCGTGAGGCATTGGAAGCTTCCCTGCACACTGTGATTGTTGGGAGCATTGATATTGATGTTATTCCTTTTCTGGAGGCTCAAATTGTTGTAATGTCCAAGAAGTTGGAGAAGCTGTCTACAAACTCAGCGTATGAAGTTTGTAGTGGGATTTGGTATATAGACTGTGAAGTGGAAGGACATGCAAAGGATATTTTCCCTCAGAAGTTAGTACATGCTATGGCAGTAGATTGTGAAATTTTCCATAGGGATCATGATGCAAGTAGGTTCCCTCTACTAGAATGCACAATCTGGAAGAATGATTCTTGATATTGTAAGAACTATATCTCTACGACCAATGATACTAAGGATTACAGGTTGATTGATCAGATCCATGATGCTATTGATCTTGGTGTATGCTAGACTAGTCTTACAAGAAGTTCAAATGATGATGATCATTGTTACGAAGGGTATGTAGATGGAGGAGCACATGGAAGAGGTTATTGTGGAGGATTTCATGGTCATAGTAACTGCAGGAGAGGATGAAGTGAGTTCCTGTGAGGATCTTGTTATAACTGTGGATCTACAGAGAAATACAAGCGTGAGTGTCCTGATCTGATACAATGCTTGTGGTGCAGGAAGAAACATAAGTATAAAGAGTGTCCAGAGCTTTATGATCATATGAACCAGTAGCACCAGAAATAAAAAGGTGCTCGGATGGTGAACATCAATAGATCTGATTCACAGTGGATGCGAATGGCGGTGTGTGTGTTAGGGCTAGAACTTGTATTGGTGATGATGTGATTAGAGGCCACACGTGCCAGGAAGATGCCAAGACAAAGGAAACTAGTTTCAAGAGAGGAATTGGTACATGGAAAGTATCTAGACCATACTCATCAAAAGGAGGTGTATTAAAAGACTATGGATGTGATTCAAAATTTGTAAGGGGAGATCTAATGTCTAAAGGAGCAATCAAAGAATTTTGAGCAAAAGAAGAATGTTGAGGCTCTGAAGGAGGACCTAGATGATGTCAAGGAAGTATGTAGTATGTTAAGGCAAGATAATATCATTCCATTCCTAGGAGAATGGCTGAGGGAGAAGGTACCATTAACTGGAGAAGATCGCGACAGGAAAGTTTTACATGTAAAACTTCCTCCTCACAGCCTTGAATTTGATAAGGAAATTACATTAAATGTAGTTTTTGATGGATGGATTCTAAGTAATATCCTCATAGATATGAGAGTGGAGGTAAATGTTCTTACCTTAAATTCCTGACATCAAATGGAAATACCCATAATAAAACCATATTTGAATGTGTTATTCATGGCAAATAAGAAAAAGGCATGTCCTATTAGGGTCTTGAAGGATGTGGTTATCACTTTTCAAGGGGCCAAGTTCACTGGAGAATTTGAATTATTGGCACTCACTGAGGTAAATAACTTTCTAGCGTTGCTTGGGCACCCATGGTGTTACAAGAACAATGATGACATGTGGTTTACAAAGGGGTATATCAACTTGTAGAACAAGGAAGAAATGGTGATTATCCATTTTACAGATGATAAATCAGTGCCCTATACTAAGCGCTTAGGATAGTAAGTACTCGATAGAATCTATTTGTACTCCATCAAAGATCCTGAGATAATTTATCCCATGGAGGGAGTTATCTAGTTTGAAGATTCTCAGTCCTTGAGTTATACCACTAGCATGGTATGTAATAATTAGGCGCATTAGACTTATGAGTTGATTGGGTGAAAATTGAGAGGATCTGTAAGAAGGGTAACAAAGGTGCTTTCGATCAAGCACATAGGAAGAAAGAAGTTTGCAAGTTACTATGGAGGATCATACCCTAAAATTTTATTTCAAGAGATGGAGGCTCAATGGGATAATGAGGACAAGAGAAGAGGAATGCTTGATTATAACCTACTCAAAATTGCAGCACGCTGGTGGGATACACATCAGTAGATCCTCCTAGAATGGAACAAAGTAAGAATCATATTTTTAGTAAGGTTCTCTAGGAGAAACACGTCCATTATCATACAAGATTACCATGGTAAAGAGATAGCCTCATTTTATATCCAAGTGTGTGAGAAGACCTGGATGGGAAGTGTAAAAGCATTGTTGCATTAGTTATGGGTGCATAGGTTGTATTCCACCTTACAAGGTTGTGTGTGTATATGATATATTCATTTGGAGATGCATCGTCAAATAGGTAATTGAAAGAAGTTGGCAACTGATCTCGTTTAAGCTTTTGAATATAGGAGTACCAAGCCATTGGTGGGTAAGGTGTTGTAAGTAATCAAGCACCTTACGATGGGAGATAGTGTTATGGAAGAAGATAGGCTACTAGAATTGCTAGGTGAGCCTTATTTGGAAACACACCTCATTAAAGAAAAATCAAAGGAAGTACAACTTGAGTGTGCGTGTATGGAAAAAGAAAAAGAAAAAAAGGTCTATGTAGTAGATGGTAAATAAATGGAATGTCTAGATGTTAACCATTCTGAAGATACGTGTGAATTCATATATAGCGCTGAAGATCAAGAAAATGCCTACCATTATCCCTCAAAAAGAAAGAAGGTTAACATTAGGAAGGAGACAATACCTAAGGAAGCTATCATTGGGGACTATTGGTCAGAAAGATAAGTGTCAAAGTTCATTTATCTATTGCGCAAGTTCTAGGATGTGTTCCCTTGTGGGTATCATGAACTTAAACGCGTCCACCATTCCTTAGGGGAGATGAAGATAAATTTGAAGAAAGTTGTGCACCTGATTTAGAAGAGGCCTTATCGGATGAATCCAAATATGCACATATGGGGAAAGGATGAGATAGACAAGATGATAACATCAAGCAATATCGAGGCTATGGAAGAATCATAATGGATAAGCCTAATTTTCATCAGTATCAATAAGGATGGTAGAATAAGGATATGTGTTCACTACTGGGACCTAAATTCAGTATGTGTCATCGATCCTTTTCCAACCCCCTTTACCAAAGACATTTTAAAGGGAGTAGCCAGGCACGAAGTATACTCTTTCACAGATGGGTTCTTAGGGTATCACCAAGTTATGATTGCAAAGGAATACTAGAGAAAGACAACTTTCACCATTGAATGGGGATGTTTTTCCTACATGGTTATGCCTTTTGGATTGAAGAATGTTCCTGTTGTGTTCTTGCGCATCATGGTACAATAATTTCAGGACTTCATCCATAAATTTCTTCAAGTTTACCTAGATGACTGGACTATGTATGGGTTGGTGAAAGACCATTGTGACAATTTGAGGCTGATGTTTGAGATATGTTAGCAATTAAGGATATCCCTCAACATAAAAAAATGTCTTTCCTACTCCATTTTGTACCCTGTTAGGACATATTATATGTAAAGAAGGCTTACAAGTGGATCCTACCAAATTTGCAGTTATTATAGGATAAGGGGAGCATACTAATCAAAGAGCAGTACATAGATTCCTTGGATATATGGGGTACTAAAGGAAACTCATTAAAGGGTATGCTAAAATTGCCATGCCCTTGGAGGAATTGCTAAAACACAAGATTTCCTTTCATTGGGGAGAGGTGCAGTAGAGGGCATTTGACAATTTGAAGGATAGGCTTGCCACAGTGCCCATACTATGTTTTCCTTGTTGGGATAAGCCTTTCCATGTGCATGTTGATGCCTCAGGGACAACTATGGGAGCAGTACTAGCACAACCTGGTGAGGGATTTTTTGATCATCCCTTGTGTTTTGCTAGTAGAAATTTGACACCAATAGAACAAAATTACACAACTACTAAGCATGAGGCACTATCTATGATCTACGTGCTACATAAGTTCACGCAATATCTATTGGAAACACCATTTATATTCTACATAGACCACATGACATTAAAATAATTAGTAAACAATATCATTCTACAAGGGCACATATGTCATTGGGTTATATTATTCTAAGAGTTTGAGTTCATAGTGGTTGTAAAACTAGGGAAAAGTAATTCAGGACATGACCACTTATCAAGGATTAACTCAGGGGAGGATTCACAAAGAATTAAGGATACCATGTCAGACGCGTAACTATTTAGTTTGCAACGTGTGCCCTTAGAATTGGAATATATCACAATGTTCTTAAAAACAAGTGTGGGGTAGGAAGGGATGAAGGCTCTAGAGAGAAATCAATTAGCAATATGTGCCACAACCTACATGTTGATTAGTGGAGATCTATATAAGTTAGGACATGATGAGGTTCTACACCGATGTGTACTAGAACATGAGCGCATGGAAATTATGGAGGAAGCACATGGTGTGATTACAGGAGGACACTATGCAAGAAATGCTACCACACGAGAGATTTTACTAATAGGGATTTGGTGGGAAACAATCTACCAGGATTGTATTGATTTTTGCAAGTCTTGTGACCATTACAAGCACCTTGGAAAAACTGGGAAGAGGGATGAAATGTCCTTACAACCAATAGCCGATGTTGAATCATTTGAAAAATGGGAAATCGACTCTGTAGGGAAAATTTTTCCATCCACACAAAGGACTCATTCACGGTATATCGTTACTTGCATTAATTACTTAACACGATGGGTAGAGGCAGCTCCTACAAAGGATTACACCGCAACAATAGCTGCTACATTTTTATGGAAAAACATAATCAACAGGTATGGTTGTCCTTTGATCTTAACTAGTGATATGGGTATGTATTTACTTAATGAAATGGTTAGGATTCTATTAGAATAATTTATGGTGGCTCATCACAAGAATACCCCTTATCGCCCACAGGAAAATGGAACTGCTGAGGAATTTAACAAATACTAAGTCACACATTGACTAAGATCTGTTATGTTGGAAAACTAGATTGGGATGACAAAGTATCAGTTGTTCTATGGGCATACAAGACAATCTACAAGAGGTTGAACAAGGCCACACCATTTCAATTGGTGTTTTTTGCGGAGGCTATTTTTCCAGTTGAATTCATGTTACCATCACTGTGTATAGTGCATGGATGGGGGTTATATGATGATAAAGAATTGGAAGAGAGGATTGATAAGTTGATGTAGTTAGATGAAAGGTGATCACTTGCTAGATGGAGTTAAAAGACTGAAAAAACAAGACAAAAGGCATGGCATGATTTTCATATCAAGAAAAAATAGTTTGAGGTTAGAAATATGGTGTTGTTGTATGATTCCAAGTATATGTGCCATCTTGGGAAATTGAAATTCCATTGGTTGGGAACCTACATCATCTTGTGCATTCTTGATTAAGGCGCTTTCCAGCAACAAGCGCTAGATGGGAAAAATTTATTAGATCATTTCAATGGGAGTAGGTTGAAGCCCTACTATAAATAATTCTTCTTAGTGTTTGTAAATAAGGTAGTATTACTAGTTAGATTATAATTTCCTTTTATTGCTTTTTATTTTCTTGTGTTTCCCTTTCTCATTGCTTGTTCCTTTCTTTTTGTTTCATTTTGCACCTTGTGCACTAGTAACCACATTATTTTTTCCAAAGTTGTGTATGTGTAGAGGACTGCACATCTATTTTGGTGTGGGGTGGGGTAATGCAAAGGAAAGTATAGGCCAATAATATAAATTGAGTGGCCCAGTAGAAGGAAGTGTGTGAGGTTGAGAAAGCGCATGAGGAAATGGTGGATAATCAATTATGTTGTCAAGAATGTTGTAACAAAGACCACATAAAAAGAATGAAGAGTGCATTAACAACATGAGGTAGGTGAGGGAAAAAAATAGGTAAAGGATACAAGAAGTGCCTTCAGCGCTATAGACACGTGCGTAAGAGTCTTCGGTCAGATTGGATTTTTGTGCAAAATAATGTTGTAGAAGGTTTTTTTCTGCAGGACTGAGTGCGTGGGTAAGGGTGCTAAAAGTCATCCTAGTGGAAAAAGCCACATTTAATGTTAAAGTATGTTGGTAGGTGGTATAACATTTATTGTTGGAGGAAAGAAAAAAATATAAATATAAGGTCGGGTAAGTCATTATTTTACCTTATCATTAAGAAGTTGAAGCGCTCTTGCGAACTAGTGCATCCAGAGAGATTTGTGCGAAGGAAGAAGAATCCTAGAAATCTAAGTGTGTGGCTAGAGTAGATCTACAAACTAGGAGGAAGGAGTACACAGGTGTGAGAAAAGGTTGTTTGAATTGTGCTACCTTGTGGAAGGTTTTCCTAGTTAGGGTTTGGCAGCTCGGGCATGAAGATAGAAGGATTTATTTGAGGAATTGAGATTTGGATTTTAGTTTGGTGTTAAGAAGAGTAGAAGAGTAGAGTAAGCAGTTCTTATTTTATCCTAGTAGAAAGCATGGCACCCAATAAGGCAACCATTTCACCAAAGAAACGGAAGGGAAAGAGAAAAGGAAAACAAACTACTACCATCACAAGCTCCAATGAAGAATGGTATGCAAAAATACAATACCAAGATGGAGTATTTCTAGGAAAGGAGTGGATGTCGCACTTGAGTCAAATGTTACTGAGATATTATAACCATCACATGAGTACAAATTAGAAGGAAATGGCGTTAGAGTTGGTTTTTCCAACTAAAAAAAGGCCACCATATGGGAGGTTGATATACAATGACAAGGTGAAAGTCAAATTGGAGAAGGTAGGGTTATTACAATTGTATGAGTTGCCTTATTTTGGTAAGCTTGAGCACCTTTATCAATGGTTGATGTCATGCGTGCATGAAGACCATTTCTACTTTGAAGGCTATACGATGCACATAACACCATAGTTGATATCCAAGTTAACGTGCCTAAATTTTGAAGGGGAATCCATAGACGACAATCTGAGTGATAAGGAGGATATCAAGGAAACAATAAACTTTTGACATAAGAAGGGTTCACACTTTCACAACATATAGGAGATTCCAGACCCTGTTATGAGGATGGCTACACATTTAGTGACTAAGATTAATAGGTATCAATAATGATAGACACAAGTGAACAAGTCATGGCTAAATGTATGCCAGAAGATATCAGAGGGAACCATCTATAACTTGTCCACTTTCATTGTGGATGAAATCATAAGTAGCACGTAGGATAAAGATAAGATACTATTCAATAATTTCCTTCTCACCATTGTATTTTCAAACATTCAGAGTACCAGATGGGCTATAAAAATTCATTTGGGAGTATCTAGAAGAGGATCCCTCACCCACAAAAAGTTTTAAAAATTATACTTGTTAAACCATGAGGGTCGCTCACAAGGAACACCTAGAGAAGTGGTACAAATGAATGTGTGATGCATTTGGGGTAGATTGGAGGATCCCAAAGTAGTTTTCCATGCTCATGGATGGGGAAGCATAATTTGTAGTTTACCAACACTTCTGCATTGGCAGGCTCATTTTGAAAAATGGGACTAAGGGTCCATGGTGCAAGCTACCATTAAATTCCTTCAGTATGCAATACTTCCAGGATGGATTCAATGAAGTTCAAGGAGGCCAAAAGGATAAGGTTTAACATTAGTGAGGTGGACCAAGACCACCGTGAGCTATGCAGAAAGCTCATGTACCCTAAAAATCATGCATACATGGAGAAGTATGTCTCCCATGAAGTGTAAATGATGAAGCCCATGACGCTGCCAATCACTAGAAGGATTGCAGTAAGGGTGTATCTATGCATAAGGCCTAAGTTCAAGAAATTAATTTATCTAGAGAGTGATGTCTCCATTCCATAATATCCCATAGGGAGAAAGAAGGCCACACTAAAGAAGAGAGAAAAAGAAGAGGGGCAGGAGAAGAAGGTACTAAGTGTGCAGACATCACAATCTTTGGGTGCACCAGAAGCAAGTGCTAAGCCTAGCACTTACGTGCACAGGAAGAAGCACCTTGTAAAGGAAAAAACCCAAGAAGAAGTGCCAGAGTAGGAAGATCCCCTCACACATGAGGAGTCAACAAGGAAGACATCACCTAGTGAATAAAAATAAAAGGAAGAATCTCTTGTACTGGAATCCCTAGTTAAGAAAGAAGTATAAGGTGACAGAAGAGGAATACTCCAAGGAGATATGAAATTTTAAATGCCTACATTGGTGACAAGGATGAAGAAAAGCTTGAAGGAGGTGAAGACCATCCAGTGTATGATCTACATGATTCTAAGGAGGAAGGATATGAAGTGAAGTATAACGAGAAGGATGAGAAGAATGATGAGGAAGAAATGGAGGATCAAGGCAAGGGGGTGAGTGAAGAGGTGAGAACCAAAAACCAAGGAACCCCAAGCCTCACTAAGGAATGAGTGGAGAAAGCCACAGAGAGAGAATTGGAAGGCATCATGAAGGAGTTGGTGGAATAGGAGTTGGAGAGGAGCGCTGAGAAAATTTTGAAAAAAATGGAAGAAGAAGGCATTGGGAAGGAGTATAGTAGCATGGGTGGGGATCCCAAATTGGTAGTAAGCTTCCCAAAAGTTACACGAATAGGTGGGAAAGGCATAGTGGCGGAACAAGAGAAGGGAATGTGATACATAAATGATCCAAGCAAGGTGCTACATGCGCACTACTAAAGCACCATACCAATAAAGAAAATTCTTGATATGTGATTGTTTGATGAAGAAGGAAAATATCCCCAAACCAGGAAGATGTTATCTTGGGCATTCGAGTCTCATGTAGATGAACCTGAGTTTGAAGTAAGCCAGAGAGCACTAATGAAGGTTTTGGAAACAAAAGGAGTAAATCACTTGGTGAATTCTCAGAAGCTATCAGATGAATAGGTTTGCAATGCACTCAATAAGGTTTCAGTCGAAGTTGAGGCCAGATTGATTTTGGGAGAAATGATAGAACGAGATTATTGGAGGAGGAATTGGATAAGAAAAATAAGGATCTCATCGAAAAGAGAAAGGACCTAAATTGATAGGAGTTTATCATTTCACTCAGTTGAGGCATGATATGAAAGAATAAAAAGTTAAAGGTGTGTGAAGTCTTTAAGAAGGTAGAGATGATTACAGATGCCATTGTCCTGAAGCATCCTTATTTAACGCCACCCAAGAAAAAGTATGAATCAGCCTTGTAATGTCTGGAGTATTTGACCCACATTATCATGATGGAGAGGAAACCACTTGCTTTAGATTCTTCATAAGAGGTGTAGGTGCACCAAGAGAAAGAGGAAAATATGAAGGTTGTCAAGATTATATCTTGATACACTAAAATTCTTGCATAGGTAAAGGCTACCATGCAAGTTGTTAAAGCTGGTTATGAAAACTACGTTGATAGGGATAGAGTGGAAAGATCCTGATTGCCGCCCATGAAATGGAACTCAAGGATTTCCAAGATAAAAAAGTAGAATAAGGGGAATAGAGTGGAAAAAAGAGATAAGATCCTAGCTGAGGTGGAGAAGAAGTTAGAAGAAATTGATACCTTACGAGGCTCAATCAATAGCTGGCTAAAGGAATTATACCCCCAGATCATGCGTTAGGATGGATGCGCTTGAAGACTTGGGAAAGAAATTGGAAAGTATTGTTGAGACCATGAGCACCAAAGGGGAGGAACTGAGTTTTGAGGAAGTGAGCATCCTAGTGGGTGACCTCTGTAGGTAGGCTCAGAATGAGGTCAATGCTTGGGAGAATTTAGAGGCAGAAATAGGTAAGGATTTCCCTCTCCTCCTCCAACAATAAAAAAGTTCCCCATTATTTCATTATTTCTCCCAATTCTTCATTCCTTTATTCTTTCTTTCCAACCATTTGTTTCACTCGGAATGTTTCGTTCCTTTTAGAAACAGATAAGGTTGGGGCTAGGAGGAATACCTGTAGAATGTCGAGATGGTGTGCGCGTACCGTAGAAAAAGATCAGGCTGACTGCGAAGAACTCCTTTTTGTCTTGGAAGGACTACCTGCAAAATAAGAACACAAGACCACAAGATTTTAATTAGATAATAAATGAGGAAACTACCTTGGGCCCAGGAAATATAAAACTTCCTTTCGAAGGTGGTCAGTTCCCCTACTAATATGAATTAACACAAAAGACTATAAGATATTAATTAAATTGCTTTGTTGAACTGGGTAGGGGAAAGGCTGGTTATTGGTTATAGTCAGTATAACCGATGCCGGTTACTGATAACCGATGGCGGTTATCTGATGACCGATATCGGTAGAGTCTAGGATCTGAAGGTTAGTTGTTTTGTGGGGTGGTGGTGTTATTTGGTAGTTGTGTTATTTGTAGGGCTGTATATAGGTGATATTAGGAAATAGGGTGATGAGAGGTAGATGAATGATAGTTAGATGCAATGATACGTTGGGTAGTGGATCCAAGAATGGATTTGTGGGGACACATGATTTAAGAAGTTGAAGAAATGTTATTAAAGAGGACATGCAAGAAGTAACTTACTGATTATTCACAGAGATGCAGGTCCAAGAGCTCTGATGGCAAAGGCAGAACTGAGGTAGGATGGTCTAGCACACAGCAGATCAAATCAGCTGAGTATCACAGGGCTCTGGTATCTAGTTGCAGTCCTTGGCTTACTCTACTTGTCTCTTCACTTGTCTCTGCTCGGTCAAGTGAAGATCTGGACTCTCTTGATCACTCCCAAATGATCTCTGTTGATTCAAAAATCCTTCGACCTTGATCCAAAAATGAAATTCTGATCCTTTGTTTTTGGTTTGGGGAGGCCATTTACAGGGAACCGATGGCGGTTACGTAACCGACGGCGGTCGAGTAGGAACCGGCATCGGTAAGGAAAAAGTAGGCTATTTTTAGTAAAATAGCCCACCTTCCCTGCTTTTCTCCCGAGAGATTAGTTGCGGGCTTGGTCAAGTGACTAGAAGGTCGGTTTTGGGTGCGAGAAAGGGGTCATTAGTCATGGGTGTAGGTATAGACCAAGTTTTAGGTCTTAATTAGGTTAGTTTAGGATTAGGGCTAGGTCATGATGAGGTGGCAAAATGAGGTGGTAGGTGAGGTGATGGGGATTTATCAATTACAAGGTAATTAATAAATAATTGTGTAAGGTTTAGGTAATGAGGTTAGGTTGCGAAATGGGATGCGGGTCACAAGGGGTCGTAAGACATGAATTTGGTGTCTACATTAGCCCCTTATTGTCGTGTAGCTTGTGTTGTAAAGCTGCGCGGACAATAATATGAAGTGGTTTCTCCTGTTAAGGATATAGGTAATCCCCCTCAAATCTAGCACAGATTGAGCGAACGGGAAATCAGGGATAGGTTTGATAAAGGGTGAATGTTGTAGAGGGGATGGTAAGGTGGTGGGGTAGGTCCAAGGAAGCAGACGCATGTTGAAATGCAATAGTACGACTAGGGTACATGATTTGACTAGCAAACCAGCAATGTATAGGCAAAGGTCGATAGTTTATCCAAACAAGGGTGATATAATCCTGGTATCCAAGGCATAGGAAGTAGCTCCAGGGTATATAATAGGTAAGGTACAGGAACGTTTAGGCGTGTTCGGCAGTACCAAATGGTTGGTTTGGTTGAGATAAACGTCACGGTCTAGGTCTAGGCAAAGTTGGTCGACAGATCAAGTCAAGGACCCTAATCATGCTAAAACACGAACAGGTGAGCTCGATTGAACAAAAGGTATAGGATGGATGGATGGATAAAATAAAATGTTGATTGTGGGTATGGTATTGAAGTGATACGGCCGTGGGTCGGGCCAAGTTGTTAGGTTACAGCCTTGGGTCGGGCCGGATGGTTAGGGTGAGGCCTTGGGTCGGGCCAATGGGTAGGTTGGGTGGGTCGGGCCTTTGAGGCCTTGGGTCGGGCCAAATGGGTAGGGTGAGGCCTTGGGTCGGGCCAAATAGGTAGGTTGAGGCCTTGGGTCGGGCCAAATGGGTAGGTTGAGGCCTTGGGTCGGGCCAAATGGGTAGGTTGAGGCCTTGGGTTGGGCCGAATAGGTAGGTTGAGGCCTTGGGTCGGGCCGAATAGGTAGGTTGAGGCCTTGGGTCGGGCCAAATGGGTAGGTTGAGGCCTTGGGTCGGGCCGAATAGGTAGGTTGAGGCCTTGGGTCGGGCCGAATGGGTAGGGCGAGGCCTTGGGTCGGGCCAAATAGGTAGGTTGAGGCCTTGGGTCGGGCCAAATAGGTAGGTTGAGGCCTTGGGTCGGGCCGAATGGGTAGGTTGAGGCCTTGGGTCGGGCCGAATAGGTAAGTTGAGGCCTTAGGTCAGGCCGAATAGGTAGGTTGAGGCCTTGGGTCGGGCCAAAGGTAGGTTGGCCTTAGGTAGGTGATGGGTGAACAAATGGTGTTCAGCAAAGGTGGATAGGGGCAAATGGTAAATAAGGGCAATGAGTAAATAAGGGCAAAGATTGGGGTGAAAGTTGGGTAGAAAATCGATGTCGATTCTGCATGACCGATATCGGTTAAGGGACCGATAGCTGGTTCCTTAGGGCAAAATGAAACCGATATCGGTGAAAGGTGAAAAACCTATAAAAAGAAAAATACGGCTTGTCATTGTCACTTGTGTTATTTGCAAACCAAATTGAGTTGTCTGACGTGGAGAGTTGAGATTAGAGGCTTTATTGAGTGAGGTGGAGCTATTTTATTGGAGGAGAGAGTTGATAGTGGGCCCAATTAAGGAGGAGGCAGCAGTTGATTGGCCGGGGACCCAGCAGATCAGGATTGGAGCTATGGCACAAGCAGGAGGAGCTGGAGGGGCTAGACCAGCTGGACCACCACCACCCATCCCACCACGACGACGTGTCGTCGTTCGGATAGGTTCGAAACTCTTTAATTTTTGGATTTGAATGGTATTAAGCTAGATTCTGGGTTTGGGTAGGAATTTACATGTTTTAGGAAATAATGAGTAAATTTGGACGTAATTTGAAAAACGAAGAGGATAGATGGGTAAAATAGGGCAAGGCGGCTAGGTGGGTAGGTTTTTAGGATGTTTGGGTGGGTAGATAAGTAGAAAAAGGATAAAAAATGTGGGTGGGGGGGCCGTGCGGGGGTTTGGCTCCGGGAAATGACAGTGACCGATGTCGGTCGCTAAGCGACCGGCATCGGTCGCAAAATTTTAGGGGCTGGGTTCTGTGTGGTTGACCAGCGTCGGTCGGTGGTTGACCGGCGTCGGTGGGAAGAGGGCCGTGGTCGGTTGTTTGGGACCGGTACCGGTCCGTAGTGTTTGTGTTGTTTTGTTTTGGTTTGTTTTGTTTGTTTGTTTTGGCTTGTGTGGGTTTATTGGGGGGTTTGTGTGGGTTTGTTTTGTTGTGGGGTTGGGTGGGTTTGGGTTTGGGTTGGGCTTGTTTTGTGTTGGTGTGTTTTGGGGTGTGGGTGGGGTTTGTTTTGGGTGGGGTGGGTTTGGTTTTGGGTTGGTTTGTTTTGGGTAGATTTTGGGCTTTGGGTCGGGTAGTGGTTTAGGTTGGGTTGGTATGGGTTATAGTGGAAAAGGTAGGTGACTAGAGGGGGGGGTTAGAGAGTCGGGGTGTGGTCGGGGGGATAAAAAGGGGGTATAGAGGGTAAAGTAGATGATGTGATAGAGAGTTGGTCTAAGGTTGAAAAGAGTTGTATGATCACAATATATCGGGTGTACGTTACGTCCCTTGAGTTGAAACAAATGGTGAGGTGAGGTGGATGATATAGCTAAGGTACAGAGAACTTGTTACAAAGTGAGTGTTCTGACGAAAGAGAACCTACCCTAAATAGACAAGTCCATGACCCAAAAAGTTCTTTTTGAATGAGGCTTTTATTTAACTGAATGTAGATTGATCGATGCGGGAAGTCTACAAGGGATATTGATTGTACTATTCTTGAGGTCTTCACGAAGCTGATATATGCGAGAAGCTTCTGATAAAGGCTGACTATGTATAGCTGTCCTTTGAGGGAGCATTCTATTTATTGTAGAAGATATGATTTTAATGCATAGCTATCCTTCGGGGGAGCAGTCTATTGATAATAGCAGCAATAGTTTGGCACATAGCTGTCCTTCGAGGGAGTAGTCTATATTTAATTTAGATGACTAGATGTTCTTTTGGCATGAAGCATCTAGTTTAGTAAGAAGTTTGACTCAAGAAAATCCCATAAGAATACGGCTTATTTTAATACTTTGAAGTCATGGACTAGACTAAAAAGGGGAAGGCATCGTTTAGGTGAGGTGAGAATCAAACTATGTGAGCTTGATTTTCATTATGAGGTGTAGGAAATGAAGTGCATGTAGCGGTAAATGAGCTCAAGGGACGAGCGGCAGGTAGATAAGAAGTAATATAACACTAAATTCAACAGTAGAATGGTCGAAGATGCAAGGCATTAAAGTGGTTCAGGCTCAGGTTTACCATTAAGCGAAGCTAAACGATAAGTGCCTGATCCATAGGTGTGAGTGATTATATAAGGCCCAATCCAATTGGGAGCAAATTTTCCACGTTTGCTCTTTTCTAGTTTGGTGACATGTTGATTCTCTTTGAGGACAAGATCACTAACCTTAAAGGTACACTCATGAAGTCGCTTATCATAAGCACATTTGATGCGTTTTTGATAGATTTGAAGGTGATCAAGAGTTGTAAGATGACGTTCATCAAGAAGCTCCAATTGGGCTAACCGCTCTTGGCGGAAATCATCATTGGTGAGAATATCCTGAAGGAATATTCTAAGGGAGGGTATTTGTATTTTGAGAGGAAAAACAGCCTCGGTACCGTAGACCAAAGAAAAAGGTGTGGCATTAGTAGAGGTACGAATACTAGTACGATAAGCCCAAAGGGTAAAGGGGATGTGATGGTGCCAATTTCTGCCAGATTCATTGACAACTTTCATGAGGATTTTGGTTAGTGTTTTATTAGAGGATTCGGCTTGTCCATTTTCTTGTGGATAGTAGGGTGATGAGAAGCTAAGTTTGATGCCAAATTTGTCGCAAAGGTCTTGCAATAACTTGTTTTTGAAATATTTTCCATTATCTTTTATCAGGCAATGAGGAACACCAAAACGAAAAATAATGTGGTGGTTAATGAACTCTATAATTTTTTCTTTTTTAGTTGAAATGAGTGGAATAGCCTCCACCCATTTTGTGTAATATTCGGTTGCTGTGATAATCCATCGGTGACGTTGCGAAGAGGACGGATGAATCTCACCAATAAGGTCTAAACCCCATTGTGAGAAAGGCCAAAGATCTTGTGTGACCTGCAGCGGATGGCTAGGAGTATGTTGATGGTTAGCATGTTGTTGACACATAACACAACGCTTAACATATTCGTAGCAGTCATTATTGAGAGTAGGCCAATAATAACCAAGGCGAAGGATTCGTTTGGCCACGGCAAGGCCACTAAAATGCCCGCCACAAATACCGTCATGTACTTGTTGGATGGTATGGGTGACCTCCGCGCCGGTGAGACATCGAAGGAGGATGCCATCAAAGCCACGTTTATAAAGGATTCCCCCCATAACTACATAACGAGAAACACGTTTACCAGTACTAGTAAGGTCAGATGGGAGAACAGAGGTTGTAAGGTAGTCATGAAATTGGTGATACCAAGTATCCTGTGAATTAGCAGACACAGTATTTATCATACAAACTACCGGGCTTGAGTAGGATGGGGCAAAAAGTTGTTGGACCATGACGAATAATTCAGAGTCAGTTGATGAAGATGGAATTTGCGAGGCTAAGCAAGCCATAGTATCCGCAAATTTGTTAGTGGAGCGGGGAATGGTTTGGATAGAATAGCAAGTAAATAAGGCTAAAAGTGAGTCCACGTAGTATTTGTACTTTTGAAGTTCCTCATTTTTACATTGGTAGATGCCCATAACTTGATTGACTACCAATTGAGAGTCACCAAAAATATTGATAGATTTGATACCTAAGTGTATCGCAACTTGGAGACCCAGAACAAGGGCCTCGTATTCCACTGTATTATTGGTGCAGGGGAAATCAAGCCGGAATGAAAGAGGCATAGGTTCAGCGTCAAGAGGGATGAGAACAACGTCGGCTCCTCCATCGCGCTGGCATTTAGATCCATTGAAGAAGAGGGTCATTTGATACGACTCTTCCCCGAGTGAAAGAGTGGCGATGAGTTCATCGGGGAATGTAAAATTGGTAAATTGTTCCCCAGGTAAAGGGGCTTCCGCAAGTTGGTCTGCAATGGTTTTTCCTTTGATTGATTTCTGGTGGACGAACTCAAGGTCGAGGTCGGCGAGGAGCATGAGCCATCGAGCGATGCGTTGGTTTAGATGAGGTTTGGCATACATGTAATGGATGTTGGTGATGACGAAAGTTTTGTGATTCAGAAGGTAGTGTCAGAGTTTGGTAGCCACGAATGATAGGGCTAGGCACAACCTTTCTACATGTGTATACCTAGTCTCATAGTCCACTAAAGTATGACTTATATAATAAACGGCTTGTTCTCGATTTTCAGAGTCACGATGTGCAAGCATGGCCCCTACAGCGTGGTCAGTGGCAGAAAGGTAAAGGTAGAAAGGGCGGTCGTCTTGAGGTGGGATAAGCATGGGTGGATGCAAGAGATAAGTTTTGAGAGCTTCAAAGGCTTGGTGGCACTCTTTGCTCCATTGAAAATCAATGTCCTTCTTAAGGAGGTGATGGAAAGGTTGACATCGATCTGAGAGTTGGGAGATGAAACGTCGGATAGATTGAAGCTTACCTTGTAAACTACGCAATTGTTTGAGATTAGTAGATGGGGGCATTTCTAGAATAGCTTTGAATTTAGATGGGTCGACCTCAATGCCACGCAAAGAGACGATAAAGCCAAGAAGTTTTCCCGAAAGGACACCAAAGACACATTTCTTTGGTTGAAGGCGGACAGAATATTGTAACAAGTGATCAAAGATAATGGTTAAAACATCGAGATGTTCACTACGATGTTTATACTTGCCAAGAAGATCGTCGACGTAATCTTCAAGGATTGTGTCCATAATGTCATGAAAAATGTAGGTCATAGCCCACTGATAGGTGGCACCAGCATTCTTAAGGCTGAATGGCATTACACGGTAACAGAAGGTTCCCCAAGGAGTTATGAAGGCAGTTTTGTGTTGATCGGCAGGGGCAACCAAAATTTGGTTGTATCCTGAAAATCCATCCATGAGAGAAAGCATTTCATGACCCGCAGTGAGATCAACAAGTTGATCAATGCTTGGTAGGGGGAAGTCATCCTTAGGGAAAGCGAGGTTAAGATCTCGGAAATCCGTGCATATCCGAAGTCCCCCCGTCACTTTAGTGACAGGTACGATGTTAGAAATCCATTGAGGATAGTCAATAGGAAGAATGAAGGAAACAGAAAGGAGTCGTTGGAGCTCCTCTTTGACCAAGAGGGCAATGCGTGGATGCATTTTTCTTAATTTATGTTTAATTGGCTTAGAATCGGGTTTCAGTGTAATATTATGGATAGCAATGTCAGGATCAATTCCTGGCATGTCAGCGTAGGACCAAGCGAAAGCTTGGTTGCGAGCACGGAGGAAATTAGTAAAGGTGACTTGTTCTGATGCGTTAAGGGATTGTCCGATCTTCACAATGTGAGGATCCTCCTCCGTGTGGATGTTGATTTCTATAGTAGACTCGTTCAGCATGGTTTGGGTTTCAGACGGTAAGGCTCGTTGAATATAAGAGTCATCCGCGCCAAGGTAAGTGAGGATGGAGCCATCATCCTGGCACTCAACAACGTTAATTGAAGGGGAGTCCTCTTCAATCATGTCTGGATATAGAAGGGGAATAGAAGAGGGGTGCTCATTATTGCATTGATAAGTGAGGGGACCTAGGAAGATAGCATTTATGAAAAAAAAAAGAAGTTAGGAGGGATAGATTCAGGATCTATCGACTCTGTGGGAGATGAAGGCAAAATGGGTGATGATGGTTTGGTAGGGGTAACATCATCATCTTCTAGAAGACAACTGACGCGAGGTTCCGTCGATGTAAGTGTTTCCAGAAATCTGAGACCACTACGATCATTATGTTTGCGTGTGGTGATGGGGATGAGCGTATGTCGGCCTTGTTCATAAAGACCAAAACCAAATCCTTTCCAAGCACAGCGAGTCAAGAAGGTGAGGGCGAAGCGACGATTTGTCAGGTATTGAAAATCGGATTGGAAGGGAACAACACCAAGAGGAGGTTCAAGGGTAATGGAGGATGCGTCAACACCCCCATACGTTAGGTTGGTGCGGCAATGGGGTGGTCCGTAAGAGATTAACTCCTGTTGGTTTTCAAATAGGACTTTTTAGAAGAGCAACAGTCAGGGGACAAGAAGTCCCTCCTCTTTAATGGGAGAGGTTCCCTTATTCTGAAACGAACTTATTTACAAATACATAGAACATTATTTTATGGTTGAACTTGGATATTACGAAAGTGTTTTCCACAAGGATCATCAGTTACGCCAGGACTGAGGAAGGGGAATGAGAAGGTGAGCAGAATAGCAACATTCAGAATTATAGATAGCAGAATAATTCTTCGTGTATGCGAAGCTTCCAAGGATTTAAGACAAGATCATTTGCATTAGCTGAATGGGATTAAATTTAAAGACACAAAGTTCCGTAAATAATCTTCTTCAGATTTGTTAATCAAGGACACAAAGTTCCTTCTTGGTTGTACAAGATCACTGTACTTGCAAAACTGAACAGTATGCAATCAGAGAGACTAAACGAGTTGGGAACAAAATGATCTTCACAATATTAAAGGAAAACACAGAGACAACAAGAATCAGATAGACAAAGAACGGAAAGCCCTTTTGTATTGATTTCTTCAAGATCTATTTACACTTTCAGCAAATATCCAAGTTCTTCCTCCTTGCGAATGGCGGAAAGAATGCCATTATATAGATTACAATTCAGTTACGTCTTGTAACCGTTTCTTTTAAATAAAGAATAGTTAAGTATCGCCGGTTGCAATACCTTAACTAATTACAAGGAATACGAAAGAAATAGGAAGAAGAGAAAAGAATGAAGAAGGAGACAGGTGGACAGTCATTGAGAAGGACCCACCGTCTTCAGAAACCGCTTCTTGAATTTGATCCACGTCTGAGCCATGTCTTTACCACGAGGGACACACCAGAATCTCCATCTAGAAGATGACAATGGATATCTCTCTGAAAAATGGTGTAACTGGCGTCTTGAAATTCGTCCTTCGTAACTACTTCTTGAATTTGATCTTCGCAATTTAAATTCAAATTTAGCACATCCGGGTCGAGCGGGAAAAACTAAGTATGAATTGCATTAGGTTCACTTGGGACATGTGAGACGCGAATGCGCGAAACACGCGGCTCGGCCGATTCGGGTGAAACGGGGAGAGGACGCACAAATGCATTTTGGGACATTTGGGATGAAAAAGAGCAAAGTGCGCGACTCGGGAGTTTCGGCCGAAAATGGGACAGATTGCACTTTTTAACTTGGGACATTCGGGACAAAAAGTTCCGAAGTACGCGACTCGGCCGGTTCGGGTGAAATTGGAACAGAGCGCACTTTTTGATTTGGGACACTTGGGACAAAAATATCCGACGGGCCCGAAATGGGACAATTTCGGAGGTTTCGGCCGAAAATGGGACAGATTGTACTTTTTGATTTGGGACATTGGGACAGAAAAGTGCGAAGTACGCGGTTCGGATGGTTTCGGCCGGAATTGGAACGACTTGCACAAAAGCTTTCGGGACACATGGAACAAAAACTTCCGACGGGCCCGAAGATAGGACAATTTCGGGGATTTCGGCCGGTCGGAGAACAACTCGCACTTTTGTACTTGGGACAACCGGGACAAAAATATCCGACAGGCCCGAAATACTTACAAAATGACCCAAAACTTAGATTTTTTTAGACTTCCAAGACTTTTTTCATGCTACCAGCTTGACAGAAAAGACACTTAGACTCAAAATTTTGAAAATTTACCTTTGATAGAGCAGGGAATTTTGAGTGGACAACAGCTGGCTCCTTCTGGGGATGACTTGGTGTAATTTCATGGGATGAGACAAGGCAAGAACTTAGACAACTCGGTGAAGCAGACCAGTGCCTTATCCATTGGGCAAACGGAGTCAAGGACAAACCAATACAAGGGCAACACACACAACAACAGAAGGGAAACACACCAAAAGCAAAAGTAGAAACACTGTACATAATATACAAGGGACTCCCTAGTCACCTAGGACTTGAACAACTTGAGATAATGCCCACTGTAAGGAAGTGGGAGGGGGGGACCATCCATGTAATCAAGATAGAAAGAGTTCTTACCAGCAAAGTGCCTTATCTTGAAAGGTCCAAGCCATAGAGAATCAAATTTTCCATGGCTACCACGAGGTTCATGTCTTTTGTCCCATAACAGCACGGTATCACCAACTTGGAACTCTCTGCTCCTAGCTTTCTTATCAAAGAGAATCTTCACCTTCTACTGGTGGGCAGCTATTCTGTCAGCAACCTCCAATCTGTCCTCGTTCAGTTTGTGCAGGTACATGATCCTTTTGTTTAGAGCATCACTGAAACTAGTGTCTTCAATGGCCTTCATCAGGTGCAAGGCTAGTAGTTCCACTGTCACTGGCAATTGAGCCTCTACTCCATACACTATTTGAAAGGGGGACATTCCAATGGCTCTTTTAGGTGTGATCCTGTCTGCCTAAAGAGCATCGTCGTAAAGTTTTTTTATGCCAGTTTCTCTGAGATTCATTGACCAACTTTCTTATGATAGTCACCAGATTCTTGTTGGTAGATTCTGCTTGTCCATTTCCCTGGGGATAATAATCTGAAGAATGAGCCAGAGAGATGCCATACCCGTAGCAGAAATCCATTATCTCAGTTGAGGAGAAGTTTGAGGCATTATCTGTTACAATCTTGTTAGGTACACCATACCTAACCAAGATGTTCTCTTTAATGAAGTTGCATACTACTTCAGAAGTGGTGCTCTTGACTGGAATAGCTTCCACCCACTTTGGTGAAGTAGTCAGTAGCAGTTAGCACATGAGTGTGTCCAGCGCTAGAAACAGGGTTGAGTGCACCAATGAAGTCCAGACCCCACTGTTGGAAAGGTTCCTCAATCACAACTGGTTTGAGAGGCAAAGAAGCCAATTTAGGTCTTCCCACGAAAGTCTGACAGGCCTCACATTTATCCACCCACTTGGATGCATCTTTGAACAAAGAAGGCCAGTAATACCCTCCACGGAGTATCTTATGAGCTGTGACTGTTGATGAATAGTGCCCTCCACATGCCTGATCATGAAAAGTTGAGAGCATTTTCTCTGTTGTTCCTTGTCCACACACTTCAGAAATCTCCCATCCAAACCACGCTTGAACAAGGCATTTTCCCACAATACATATTGTGCTGATCTCAACTTAACAGTCCTCTTTTCTTTAGCAGTTAAGTGAGAGGAGCATTCCCCGTAGGTGAGAAAATGAGCGATGTCAGCGTACCATTCATCAACTGAACTCAGGAACAGAACAGTAGGAAGGTCAGCTTTCTTCTCCAATAACTCATGTTGGGCTCCTTCCGGAATGAGCTCGCAAAGACCTTTTCCCCGAACCAGCTTGGTTGGTTTGATATCAAGATCATACTCCTGGACCTTAGCCACCCAGTTTCCCCTCTTGGATCCAAATTCTTGTTGCGTGAGAATTGACTTTACAGTTGTATCTGGGACCAACACCGTAGAGTGAGAGTTAAGGATATAGAAACGGAACTGCTTGACAGCTTTGACTACTGCAAAGGCATGCTTCTCCATCATGGTGTACTTTAGCTCATGGTTCTTCAGGATATAGCTCATGAAGGCAATTGGTAGCTCATGTTTATCATAATCTTCCTGGGTTAAGACAGCAGCCAGAGTACTATCTGTGGCGTAGCAGTAGATAATGAAATCCTTGCTGAAATCAGGGAAGGCCAAAACTGGAGTTTTAGCAATAGCTTTCTTGATACCCTCAAAGGATTCCTTTCCTTCAGAAGACCAACCAAATGCTTGCTTTCCTTTCATCATCTGAGAAATATTCAAAGTTAATTCAGCAAAATCAGGGATGAATCTTCTTAGAAAATTGATCTTACCGAAAAAGGAATGCACGCCCTTTTTTACTAGTAGGGAGAGGAATCTGTTGGATGGCTTGAACTCGTTCAGGATCAATCTTGATGCCATCTTTCGAGACATGTGTCCTAATAGCTTTCCCTCTGTAACACAGAAGACAGATTTTTTAGGATTTAAGGAAATCCCATGCTCTCGGCATCTTTGCAGAACTGCTTCCAAGTGGTCGAAGTGATCCGCTCTCGTCTTTGAGAACACTGTCAGGTCATCAAGGTATATAACTATACATTTTCCTTTCAAACTTCCAAAAGCCAGATCTATAGCTCTCTGGAAGGTGGCACCGGCATTAATCAGCCCAAAAGGCATTCTCTTGTAGGCAAAGGTACCCCAAGGAGTTGTGAAGGTTGTCTTATGTTGATCAGCAGTATCAACCTCTACCTGATTGTATCCAGAAAAGCCATCAAGCATGGATAACATCTCAGAGCCTGTTACCGCTTGCAAAATCTGATCCATCATAGGCAGAGGGTAGTTATCTTTCAGAGAGGCCTGATTCAGGTTCCTGAAATCAACACAGATGCGGATCTCACCATTCTTCTTCCTAACAGGTACAATGTTTGCAATCCAAGTCGAATGGTGAATGGGAAAGATGATTTTAGCCTTTAGCAGTTTCTGAATCTCCTGAAATATGGTGTCAGCTATCTTTGGGTTGTACTGCCTCTGCTTCTGCTTGAAAGGCTTGATTCCTGGCTTGAGAGGGATAGAGTGCTGCATTTCTTTTGGTTTGAAGGCTTTTAGGTCTTCATAAGAATAAGCAAGTACATCCTTATATTTCCTTAGAAGGTCAATTGCTCTTCTCCTTTCATCTGATGTGCAACACTTCCCGATATTTACCAGCTTCGGGTCATCAGAACTCCCAATATCAATTTTATCATACTCAAATGATTGCTGAGGTCCAGTGGAAGCTTTAGATTTCACGTACCTGTCATGTTTATCAAACAACTCCTCCAAACTCACCAAACCCTTGGGGATCTTGTTTCCTTTGAGCTTAATGCACCCTTCCTGATCAGTTTCTTCTCCTTGGGTGACAGCTTGGTCCGAAGACACGCTCTCACGAGGCAGATTGTCACTTCCTTCGAAATACAGTTGTTCAAAATTGCCCTTGAGCTCCAGGAAGGAAAGAAAATGCTGGTCGTCGTTGAAGACTTGCCAGTTATTAGTATTGTCAGGGACACTAGGTCGGTGGACCATCTCAATAGTGAACTTATCCTGAGAGAATTCAGGATGAGGAATCAATAGTGACCCTGAGACAGCCAGTGAATCAGCTCTGCTGTTCTTTTCTCTGGGAATTGCTTCAATGGAGAAGGCATCAAGGAATTCAATCGAATCCCAAACGTGGTTCCGATAGTGCTTCAGCCTCCCATTTTTTACTTGAAACAGGCTTCTGACTTGCTTCACAATCAGTTCTGCATCACCACGAGCCAAAAGATTTTTTACACCTTGTTCTTTGGCCACTTGCAGTCCAAGGATGAGAGCCTCATACTCTGCTGTATTGTTAGTGTTCTCGAACTGCAATTTGAATGAAAAGGGGTACAGGCAGCCCTCAGGTGATATTAACAGAACACCAGCTCCAGAACCAGCCGAAGAACAACTGCCATCAAATTCTAAGGTCCAGACACCATTGGGATCCTTAGGTGATATTTTGCAGGGTCGGATTTCATCGGGGGACAAAATCATGTAATTACCATGGCCCCTGTCCTCATAGAGTATTTGTGCTCTAGGATCATCTGTCTTCTGCACAATGTACTCGGACTGCTTCTCAGGTAGTAGCTTCTTCATTTGTCCATTGACAGGTATGAGAGCGTGTGACCAATCCATTTGAATCTCTCCACCCACATCTTTACAGAAGTTTCTGCTTAGCAACATTCCATAGGAAGGAGGAATGTCTGCTACTAGTATGGTAGCCAAGACCTTCTTTTCAGGTAAAGCAGCAAAAGCCACTTGTGCATCTTTAATCCTTCCCACCAAGAGGTACTCTCCTTACTTTCCATGGAGTAGCAAGATCCATAAGTACGAGTAAGGGTCAAGCCTAAAGCATGAGCTACTTTGGCGGGCATTACATTATTTGAGGCTCCAGAATCTATGACACAGTTACTGAGCCTGTGGCCAGCTATAAGGAGTGTTACATAGAAAGGCTTGATCTTGTCCCCAGGTGAGGTGACAAGCAGCTACTAGACTGGGCTGCGGTGCAGAAGGAGGTGTGGGCAAAAGGCCTTTGGAAGTGATCTTGGGATGGGAATTTACAAATTGGATCATCTTGGCAAAAGCTTTTGGATGGGTTTGGTAATATTCAGCCTCTGAAATTTGAAACTTTGGTCCTTTTTAGATGATCTACAATGTCAAAGGATCCAGAGGTGGATGGACCAATCATCATTTGGAATCTTAGGCTTATCAACCCTAGGAGAAAAAGAAGAAGAAGCAACTTTAGGGGCAGGATTGGCAGTACTTACCTTTGGTTGCAGATGAGGTAGGAATAGGAGATCCTCTTCTGGCAATTACAGGAATAGTTGCAGGCTACTCTTTGGACTTCTTCAGGGGTTGTGTCACCTTTTCCCTCTGATGTGTCTATTCCCGAGTCATGACAGCGAAGGATTCGCTGTTCATTATCTGCTACCACTTCATCATAGTCATCTGCATCATCAATGCCTTCGGTGGTAAAGAAATTGACTCGAGATCCCTCGGGTTCTTCTGCCTCATCATCGAATTCCTCCAGGAACTCCTCACAAGCTTCATTATCATCTTCTGGTTCTTCGACCTCACAAGTTGCATTCACAGGAACTTTGACGGGAAGTTCTTCAAGTGCCAATCTTGTGTGGGGAGCTGGCAAAACGGTTCTCTGGGTTGAAAATTTCTTCTCGGGACATCTGCATACGGTGCATGCTGAGCTAATTGTTTCTTTATGGCTACTAGATCGTTTGCAAGTTTCTGGACTAATGGATCAGTACTGAGTCCAGAGGTGGAAGAGGAAGAAGCAGCAGATTTGGATTTGGGAGGATCTCTCTTCAACTTCCCTGACATGATTAGGTCAACCTCGACACTAACAGCCAGTTCTTGATCCAGTATTAACGTTCCAAGATTAGCCCTTCATAGAGCATAACTGACTTTAGGCGTTTGTGGCATTCAAAAAGAAACATTTTTTGGATTTGATCAACCGGCCGAGTATTCACAGGAATTTTGTTGATCAGTCTGATGAACCGAGCCACAAATTCTCTCATGGGTTCCGATAGGATCTTTCTTTATTTGAGAAATCTGGGCAAGCAGTGCATGCACATCTTCTGCCAGCTTGAAATGGCTTTCGAAATGAGTTCTCATGGTATTCCAGTCGATGATGGCACCAGCCAGAAGGTGATAGAACCAGTCAGCAGCATTGTCCTGTAACATCTCGACGAACAGTCTTACTGAGACATCTTCATGTTCGACCCCCAAGACTCCACACGCAACTATGAAGGCTGCAATATGTTCATCAGGGTGCACTTTGCCGTCGCCTTTGAATTTGGGGAAGTTCTTTCGGTTACCTCTAGGTAAACTCATGCAAAGGCTGAGTGAAGGGCCAGGGGGCCCGACACCGTTGACCCCATGGTACTTGTGCCATTCTTCTTGGAAATACGGTTCGGAGGGGAACTGTAACACCAGCAAGGATTAAAGCTTGTAGATTAGGACTAGCAGGCTCTGAAGGACTTCTTTCTCGAACAGGTGGAGTGCTCGTTGAACGAGTTCTTCTATTTGAAGGGAAAGGAAAACCCTGTTGCTCCAAAAGCTGAAACTGAGAATCTTCGATACCAAGGGCCCTTCTCCCTCGAGTGAAACGCGGAGTCGCCAAAAACTGTTGGTTTTCAAATAGGACTTTTTAGAAGAGCAACAGTCAGGGGACAAGAAGTCCCTCCTCTTTAATGGGAGAGGTTCCCTTATTCCGAAACGAACTTATTTACAAATACACAGAACATTATTTTATGGTTGAACTTGGATATTACGAAAGTGTTTTCCACAAGGATCATCAGTTACGCCAGGACTGAGGAAGGGGAATGAGAAGGTGAGCAGAATAGCAACATTCAGAATTATAGATAGTAGAATAATTCTTTGTGTATGCGAAGCTTCCAAGGATTTAAGACAAGATCATTTGCATTAGCTGAATGGGATTAAATTTAAAGACACAAAGTTCCGTAAATAATCTTCTTCATATTTGTTAATCAAGGACACAAAGTTCCTTCTTGGTTGTACAAGATCACTGTACTTGCAAAACTGAACAGTATGCAATCAGAGAGACTAAACGAGTTGGGAACAAAATGATCTTCACAATATTAAAGGAAAACACAGAGACAACAAGAATCAGATAGACAAAGAACGGAAAGCCCTTTTGTATTGATTTCTTCAAGATCTATTTACACTTTCAGCAAATATCCAATTTCTTCCCCGCTTGCGAATGGCGGAAAGAATGCCATTATATAGATTACAATTCAGTTACGTCTTGTAACCGTTTCTTTTAAATAAAGAATAGTTAAGTATCGCCGGTTGCAATACCTTAACTAATTACAAGGAATACGAAAGAAATAGGAAGAAGAGAAAAGAATGAAGAAGGAGACAGGTGGACAGTCATTGAGAAGGACCCACCGTCTTCAGAAACCGCTTCTTGAATTTGATCCATGTCTGAGCCATGTCTTTACCATGAGGGACACACCAGAATCTCCATCTAGAAGATGACAATGGATATCTCTGAAAAATGGTGTAACTGGCGTCTTGAAATTCGTCCTTCGTAACTGCTTCTTGAATTTGATCTTCGCAATTTAAATTCAAATTTAGCACATCCGGGTTGAGCGGGAAAAACTAAGTATGAATTGCATTAGGTTCACTTGGGACATGTGAGACGCGAATGCGCGAAACACGCGGCTCGGCCGATTCGGGTGAAACGGGGAGAGGACGCACAAATGCATTTTGGGACATTTGGGATGAAAAAGAGCGAAGTGCGCGACTCGGGAGTTTCGGCCGAAAATGGGACAGATTGCACTTTTTAACTTGGGACATTCGGGACAAAAAGTTCCGAAGTACGCGACTCGGCCGGTTCGGGTGAAATTGGAACAGAGCGCACTTTTTGATTTGGGACACTTGGGACAAAAATATCCGACGGGCCCGAAATGGGACAATTTCGGAGGTTTCGGCCGAAAATGAGACAGATTGCACTTTTTGATTTGGGACATTTGGGACAGAAAGTTCTGAAGTACGCGACTCGGCCGGTTCGGGCGAAATTGGAACAGAGCGCACTTTTTGATTTGGGACACTTGGGACAAAAATATCCGACGGGCCCGAAATGGGACAATTTCGGAGGTTTTGGCCGAAAATGGGACAGATTGCACTTTTTGATTTGGGACATTTGGGACAGAAAAGTGCGAAGTACGCGGTTCGGATGGTTCAGCCAGAATTGGAACGACTTGCACAAAAGATTTCGGGACACATGGAACAAAAACTTCCGACGGGCCCGAAGATAGGACAATTTCGGGGATTTCGGCCGGTCGGAGAACAACTCGCACTTTTGTACTTGGGACAACCGGGACAAAAATATCCGACAGGCCCGAAATACTTACAAAATGACCCAAAACTTGGATTTTTTTAGACTTCCAAGACTTTTTTCACGCTACCAGCTTGACAGAAAAGACACTTAGACTCAAAATTTTGAAAATTTACCTTTGACAGAGCAGGGAATTTTGAGTGGACAACACCTCCCCCACGCGACGGTCGTAGGTGGGATGTGCATGTAATTGTCTGTACTCCTGGGGGGTAGGGAAAGAACTAACGTTATATAGGTGGTACTCCCCCAGCGTAAGGCGTTGAAAAACATCTACTAAGGGGTCGGAGGTTGGGATGTTAGCTGTGGGAAGGAAGTGTTTTTTGCGACGGTGGTTTCATCAGTTGAAGGCGTAGGCACGGTTGAGGTGGATGGTTGAGGTACATTTGAAGAGGATGGTTGGGTTGAATGTATGGGTGTCTTGATTGGTATAAGCACATCGTTAGGGTGGTATAACATATTGCAGGTTTTAAAGGGGGGAGGATCAGCTTTTACGGTGTAGGACTTCCCCTCGTACTCAAATTTTATGCATCTATGTAATGTTGAGGGAACGCATCCCATAGCCCGGATCCAAGGACGACCCAGCAATATATTATATTAGAACTCTCCCTCAAGGACATAGAAGAGTTCGGGTAAAGTACGTGGTCCTACCTGAATGTTGAGGATCACGGTGCCTAAGGTAGAGAGGTAATAGCATCATTGAATGATCGCAACATGATGGGGTTGGCGCACATGCAACTGGAAGGGATATTCATTTGTTGGAAGGCTTTTGAAGAGATGATGTTTAGGCTAGCGCCCCCATCAATCATAACACGATGTACCCGAATGTCCCGAACGTACGCTGAGATAAAAAGAGTAGGGTCAGGATCTTCGGTACCAAAGTCGATAATTTCATCTTCAGAGAAACTGACTGCAGCAGCTTGTGGTACAGAGACAGAAGTGGTTGGGGCGGTGGGTTGTTTGGTGAGAGAGGCAACATGATTGGGTGTCAGAATGGAGGCAACGGGAAGGGTTTCATTAGGTAAGACCTCAATCCCCTGAAGAATTTCAATGAGAGCTTGTCGATGAGATTTAGAAGTCTGAATGAGATCATATAGTGTCATTTTTACGGGTGATTGGTGAAGCTGTTTAATCATGGCTCGATGGGCAGCTCCATTAGAGATGGGGTAAGCGGGTCCATGAATAACCTCTTTGGGTGGTGGTGCAATCGGGATGCTAGACAGAGAAGGAGAGGACGCAGGTGTGCTTTATTTTGCTTTCTCATTGTTTTTCTGTGCTCAAGTAGCAACACTAATCATATTAATCTCGTAGACTGGAGATGAAGAAGATGATTGGGATAAATCATGGTCTTCAAGAGGTGGGGTTGTAATAATGACAGATCTTAGTGAGGAGGGGACAGATGGTATAGGAAAGGGAATGGAAACTAATGGTCTCTCCCTTCGTAAGTTGTCTTTCTTAACCTTTCTATCTGGGAGAGGTGACTAACGAAGGATGGTTTTTAAAGCTTTGCATCCCTCCACATCATGTCCTGGTGTGCGGTGATAAGCGCAGATCTTAGACTCATCATAACCTATAGGTCGAGGGTTTAGACGGGTCATAAGGTCTAAGTGGGGGTAGGGAAATGGTCGCATTCTCTACTAACATAGCAAGGATTTTAGCGTAAGATCCTTTGAGTGGGTCAAAATCAGAAGAGGATGAGGGTATTGATTGCGCGGGTTTTGGTAATGTTTGGGCGTGGTTGGTTCGTATGGGTGGTGGTTTACCCGAGGGGTGTTGATACATGTTTTTCACTAAACGTGGTTTCTTTGGTGCAGAAGCTATATTGGATGATGAGGCCACAGATGGTGTGGTATCAGAAAACAAACACGGGGAAATAAGAGTGACCGAAAACAAATCTTTTGATGATGGAATTTGTTTAGGGTTGATAGGTGGACAGGATACGCAGAGTGACGGTGTTGCTATACCCTGGGATTTCTGTATGTGTGTAGAAGGCGTAGGTCGCTTTAAAGGAAACGCAAGAGGTATGATATATTGATGTAGGGTAGAGGGATTGGTTTCCAATATGGAAGGTAGGTGTGACGATGATGGTTTTAGTTGTGATAGAGGCATAGGTTGAGGAGATTGAGTCTGTTCTTCTTAATGGGGTGGACGGCTTTATTTTTAGATAAATCAAGCCGCTTAGGTGGGTGTGTTAGACTGGGTATGGGTAAGGTCCCAAGCGTAGGGGAAGATTTGGCTAAGTTAATAGAAGTGGACGGGGCATTTGGTAGCAGGTGAGAGGGGTGAAGGTGAGGAACATGGGAATTTTAAGCTTCTGAAAACACTTCGGGTATATGGTGGAGGCCTCAGGATCGGATCATTTACATTTGAGTAGAATATGGCGTACTCAAACGTTCCCATAGGGCCTGTTTATCTTTTGTGGAATGACAGTCCTCACGTGTGAATGTGAACTTTTGTACGGAAGAAAGGTGGGTTGTGATTCCGGTCCACTGTGGGTGTGATACAGGGGGTAAACGAGGCACTGTATCAATAGATGTCAAGAGGTCGACCGGTTGTTGAAAAGATTTAGGTGATGAAGGACTAATAGGCAGGAGGGCATGTTCGAGAGGATCCGTCATGGTTAAATAATTTGGTGATGTCGGTGCAAGAGATTTCCTCATCTAAGGATGTCAAAAGGAGTGGCGTACCTTCCTCTTGTGCAGCAAGAGGGGTAGAAGGGGAAATCTGGGAAATAGCATAGGTTTAGATAACATCCGTTCGCCAATCTTATAGGGATGTGGTATAAGAAGACTCATCGATGGGAAGAGAAGTCTGGGAAGTTAACTCCTTTATGGGTAAAGGAATGATTTCACTTTGGTTCGATGGAGGTAAAGGAGGTTCGGGTCTCCTGTGTTAGTGAAGAGGCTTGATTCAAAATTTTCTCGATAGAGGCTTTGGGCTGGGTATCAAAGACTGCATGGATCTCATGATCACTCTCCTCGGCTAAGATATCCTGGTTTACGTTGCTGTGTTGGAAGAGTGATTCGGGAATGGTTTGTTAAAGATTTTCAAATTTCGGTTGGCAGGGGCATTAGGATTATCGAGGGTTATATCCCCTGCGTCAACCATTTCCTGTACTATGTTTTTCAACATCTTGCAGTTTTCATGACTATGTCCTTTTACGCGGTGAAAGTTACAAAAATCATTTTCTTTGTACCAGGAAGGTATGGCGCGAGTGGAATCAAACCCGGAATGAGGTTTAACAGGAGGTAATGTAATGGCTCCTGCTTTGAGCAATTTTTCCAATATCACACCATATGTTTCTCCCAAGGGAGTGTAGTTGATGGGCTCGGCTTTGTACTTATAGGTGGTTTTTGGTGGAGTATTGGACGGCGCTTGAGATTTGACCATCACCACGTGGATAGCTCCTTTTTATTTAGAAGAAGTGGGACGCGTGAGGAGTGGTGGTATTTGGTTTATTGGTAGAATCAGGAGTTCGAAAATTGGGGTTTTTGTTGCGCAAACTGCAATTTCTCTTCTTCTAAGGCTCGAATTTCTAGTTTCCCGAGCCCATGGTAAAGGCTTCATCGAATGTACGGAAAGTTGGAATTTGGAGGGTAGGGGAGATGTGCTTAGCGCAAGCCCGCGTAAACAGTTCGATAAGTTCGGTTTGAGGCAAGGCATACGTAAGTTGGTTGATAAGGCCCCGCCATCGTCCAATGAAATCTGTGATAGATTCGTCCTCAAATTGTCAGATGGCATAGAGGTCGGTGATAGATACTTTCTTGGCAATGTTAATGGAGAAATGATCCAAGAAAGATTGGGCTAGTTGGTTAAAAGAGAAGATTGAGTGCTGGGTTAAAGCATTGTACCACTCCAAGGCAGGTCCTGATAAGGACATGGGAAAGGTGCGAAGTAACAAGGCATCATCATGGAGCAAATCAAATAACAAGCATGTCTAAATGATCGCAAGTGTTGTTGAGGGTCCTCTTTACTGTTAAAACGGGTAAATTTTGGTAACTCCCATTGAGGAGGATATGAATGAAGGGGGACAAAAGGGTGAATGGGCTCCCGACAAACTTGCTCGTATGTCAAGGCGCTACGACTTCCTGAAACAGAAGCCTCCAGGTTTTGCATTTTGTCCATCATTTTTTTAATTAGATCAGTAGTTGGATGAGATGATGGTGTGGTTGTGGTAAATGGAGGTAAATTGGGCCAAGGACCACCGCTAGAACCCTGGTGGGGTTAAGTGTTGATAAGGTGTGGAGGATGAATATGTTGAGGCAACCGAATAGGGATGTCCCATATAGGATGTTGAGGTCACTGGATACGTGTATGGGAATGAAAAGGTAGGCGGAGCTTGAGAAGGAAAGCTCGTGTGGATAGGTGGCAAAGAGCAAGTCATGAACGGAGCAGTCTGCAAGAGAGATGAGGTAGGGGCAGTTGGCGGTAATGATATGTGGGGTCTGAGGTTAACCAACGGAAAGCCAATCTGAGTCGTATGAACCTCTGAAGCCGTCAGATTGGGAGACAGGGCTAGAGATGCAGGAAGCAAGGCAGTATTATCAGGCGGAGTGGGAGCTAAATGAACAGCTATACCAATAGGCATACCCACAAGGAGCTGACCATCAGGCGTATGGTCAGGGGTATGAGACAAATAGTATTGTACAGCACTAGGATTAGCATCTAGAAATTTGACAAAGTCCTTATCTCCCACAGGAATTTTAGGAACCTCGCTGGTATCCGTAGGATTCCCCACAGAATGTGAAGGGGGTGACTCAGGCAAAGAAACAGAGCAAGTGTGTGAAACCATGGCAGCAGCTTGCTTTCGAGTGATAACAACCATGGACAGGAGTTCACAGTAGGGTTTCAATCTGTCAGGAACAGAAACAAACTCAGACTGGTAAAATTGGTAGGTTGCTGGTTTGTCAGGTATTGGAAAAGAGAGTAACCGATATCAATCTAGTAACCGATGTCGGTTACACTATAGCCGACGTCGGTCAGGTAACCGATGTCGGTGTAAGAAGTCTGGGCTAACAAGATATAAAAAGGCTGCTAATTTGATTTTTAACAACGTTTAGTATACTTGTCCAATTATTGATCACAGAAGACAGAGTATGAGAAAGAAAACAGAACTAAAAACAAGCAAGATGCACACACAAATCCAGAGATTAACCCTAGGGTTAATTTTAATTATCATGGGCTTATGCCTTTAGACGTAGAATGATGTCATAATCATAAACAAGAGACTTAGGGGAAATGTCAAGTTGTTTTGGCTTATAAGGTTACCTCAATCGGGCGGAGGAATACCGCGGAAAAGGGGGGATGTTTGAGCTGTTGTGTTAAGTGTGAAGTGATTCGGTATGTGTTGTGCAGTGAATGTAAGATTAATTTCCTGTCAATACCGTGGATATCACCCCCACGTGTACGACCTGTTACTTAATCTACGTTCACTAGAATTGAAAAACAACAAGCAGGAATGTAATGCACGTGTTTTAAACCCAAATCAAAAATTATGTTCGATGAATCAAGAGAGATGACTTTCACTAATGCGAAACTAGGAAAGCAAGACAAATTCTTTACGAAATATATAACAAAAGCAGCAACAGCAAGTATGCTTCCTAAAATGAAAATAAGCAAGAGAAACAGAAACCCAAAATGAGTCCCACCGGGCGTGCCAAAATGTTTCACTCGGAATGTTTCGTTCCTTTTAGAAACAGATAAGGTTTGGGGCTAGGAGGAATACCTGTAGAATGTCGATATGGTGTGCGCGTACCATAGAAAAAGATCAGGCTAACTGCGAAGAACTCCTTTTTGTCTTGGAAGGACTACCTGCAAAATAAGAACACAAGACCACAAGATTTTAATTAGATAATAAATGAGGAAACTGCCTTGGGCCCAGGAAATATAAAAACTTCCTTTTGAAGTTGGTCAGTTCCCCTACTAATATGAATTAACAAAAAAGACTGTAAGATATTAATTAAATTGCTTTGTTGAACTGGGTAGGGGAAAGGCTGGTTATTGGTTATAGTCAGTATAACTGATGCCGGTTACTGATAACCGATGGCGGTTACTGATGACCGATATCGGTAGAGTCTAGGATCTGAAGGTTAGTTGTTTTTGTGGGGTGGTGGTGTTATTTGGTAGTTGTGTTATTTGTAGGGGCTGTATATAGGTGATATTAGGAAATAGGGTGATGAGAGGTAGATGAATGACAGTTAGATGCAATGATACATTGGGTAGTGGATCCAAGAATGGATTTGTGGGGACATATGATTTAAAAAGTCAAAGAAATGTTATTAAAGAGGACATGCAAGAAGTAACTTACTGATTATTCACGGAGATGCAGGTCCAAGAGCTCTGATGGCAAAGGTAGAACTGAGGTAGGATGGTCTGGCACACAGCAGATCAAATTAGCTGAGTATCACAGGGCTCTGGTATCCAGTTGCAGTCCTTGGCTTACTCTCCTTATCTCTTCACTTGCCTCTGCTCAGTCAAGTGAAGATCTGGACTCTCTTGATCACTCCCAAATGATCTCTGTTGATTTAAAAATCCTTCGACCTTGATCCAAAAATGAAATTCCGATCCTTTGTTTTTGGTTTGGGGAGGCCATTTACAGGGAACCGATGGCGGTTACGTAACTGACGGCGGTCGAGTAGGAACCAGCATCGGTAAGGAAAAAGTAGGCTATTTTTAGTAAAATAGCCCACCTTCCCTGGAGAGATTAGTTGCGGGCTTGGTCAAGTGACTAGAAGGTCGGTTTTGGGTGCGAGAAAGGGGTCATTAGTCATGGGTGTAGGTATATACCAAGTTTTAGGTCTTAATTAGGTTAGTTTAGGATTAGGGCTAGGTCATGATGAGGTGGCAAAATGAGGCGGTAGGTGAGGTGATGGGGATTTATCAATTACAAGGTAATTAATAAATAATTGTGTAAGGTTTAGGTAATGAGGTTAGGTTGCGAAATGGGATGCGGGTCACAAGGGGTCGTAATACACGAATTTGGTGTCTACACCATTCTAAGAGCCCTCCATTCTTTACTTTATTAAAGAGTTTTTCCAAGGATGGAGAACAAGTGTAGTGTGGGGTTGATTTTGGGCCCCAGAATATCAGCTAAGTACAAGAAGGTGCGTGGGTGAGTGGGACCTATTTGAATAGGGGCACGTGGGGTGAAGGCACACAGGGAAGGGTTCTAGTAGGGTTTTTATAGAAAAAATGGCATGCACACAAGGCAATACAATTTTTGGAGGTCATCCATATTTTGTGTTCCAAGCAGCACATGATAAAATCCTGACATGTCTAGCATGTAGAATGGATAAGGTGTCAACTTGGCGGTTGTAGCATCAAAAAGGGAATATTCCATGCATTCAATGGAGGGTTCTAGAAGAACATAATTTCACATAGTGGAGAGCTTGTATCAAAGGAGGCATGCTCCATTGAAGGACCACTTGGACCCGTGGTAGCCGATCTGCTACCTTAAAAGGTATGGCAGTGAAGGAAGAAAAGCTATATATTGATGTGTGCATATAACAAAAAAGAGAGGATATATATATATATAAGATCATCATGAGATAGAAGAGGTGATGAAATAGGGGAAAATATCTATAGAAATATAATGGAGGATTATAAGGGTTGGGATTAGAGAAAATATAGGAGTGATAGTATATATAGAGGAATGGGTCTATATTTATCCTTGTAATGTGAAGGACATAGTTTTATTCCTCATACATGACCTTGCTCTTCATTTGTATATTGGTCTATTATGGCCTTAGTGAATGTAATGTGGTTACTGAACATATGAATACAAGGTTATGTTCTAAAGTATATATATGTTCATAAGCATAATGCCTTTCCTTGGTGTTATGAATCATTTCTATATGTTGTCTGTCATTTCTCTTTTATGGATTCATTGATATAATAGTCATCCTAGGTTCTCAAAATGAACGCATTGTTCCTTCCCTTCTTTTTCACTTAAGTATCTATCATAGATGGTGTGTTCTCACAAGACTCACATAAAGGAGAGGCTCAACACCCATGCATGCCTCGAGTGAGCTCCTAACACATACTGGGTGATAGGTTGGCACACATGGGATTTTACTATAAATATAAGTGTATAAATTTACTACAGGTTTCAAGACCAATATTTTTCACAATCGCATCAAAAATAAAATTAGACTGAGAAATGATATCAACTAAAGAATTTACCTTATTTCTCTTCATCTATATATTGATCTGGAACAATTTACTTATCTCTTCTTCTTGCTCTTGGTTGTCCATATTGGTGGTTATGAATCCAAGCCTTTTGTCTACATCTAAATCATCCTCTGATCTCCAACTCCCTTTATGTCTTGACAGTTGTCATGAAATCCTGTGATTAGGTTCTTCGTATGTAACTCCAGATAGAACTTCTAACGATGTAGGGCTTCAGTATGACCATTGATATCACAATTATTGCAAAACTATCTCTTGGATCCTTTAGCAAGTATCCTACTTAGGGTAGTGACATTTTATTGATATTACCTTTCCCTTTCCACTTGAACCTAATGCCAATCAAATGATCACTTGCTCAATTATGTTACTACTCCTCAGAGAGTTGGTGGAATGAAGGATCATCATACTCGTTACTACTATCTCATCATCTGATCTAGTAATCATGCAGTTGCAAATAATAATCAAATATCACTTGGGAATTATAGAGATTCCACTTCCTCCAGAGAGTTGAGTGGAATGAAGATCCTATCATACCGAATTTGTACTGCACAGTTGATCTTAGCATGAGTAATCGGTGGAAAGTATTACATTTGAAACACACATGGCATTTTCTATGCAAGGGCATAGCCTTATATTACCCCGCAGTCGTTTGACTCACTAACCTTTCCAAAACTCCTACCATTCTGTTAGATCCATGGTTAGTCTCTTCTGACAGCATTTCAGAGCTTCAAAGAAATCCTTTGTTCTCTGATATCTGATTCATGACAACTGACAAGGAAAAGTAAAGAACTTCAAGGATTTCTTCTTTTAACAAGTGGCTAAGGAGGTTTCCATATGAAACTAGACGGTTGACCTTCCATTTTTTGATGTGCAAAGAGAATTCTTGATATATTCACTGGTAATGATAAGGTACACTTTTAGGAGAAGAGTTCCAACTATTTTAACCACTTCTCTAGGATCTCTGCATCTACTTAGCCTTCAAGTATCTTAATTCTAACTTTTGTTGCAAAACTTAAAGGATCATGTTCATATTTTAGCTTCCCTATTGGAGTCTCTTCTGACAACACTCTTCTAGAGCTTCGAAGACATCCTCGTATTCTCCAATTTCCTGATGCCATGACAACTGTTCAGGGAAAGCTCAGAACTTAAGTGATTCGCCCAATGCAGGGAGCCATATCTTAATAGAGACGGTATGAACATTTTTTGGGCTCATAAGAGTTCTGAAACGTTGGTCTATGAGAATGTATCCATTTTGGGAGAAGAGGGCACTGCCAACTTGATCTGTACAGACTCAAGTTCTACTTCCTGGAATCGTTCACAGAATCACAATTAACGTCTGTTGTTCTACTTCTTCGATAGAAATGTATGGATCAGATATAGCTAAAGAATGAATCTTGCTTATAGACTTGATATCAATAATTGCAGGAAAGCACAAGAACGTATACTCATGATTCTTGGATACAATTTTTATCTCTGATACCAACAAAACTCTGTAAAGCTCTCTACTTTGGAATCGTTCACAGAATCACAATTTAAACGTTGTTGATTCTACTTTCGATTAGAAAATGACAGATATTGAGCTAAAGAATGATATTCTGCTTATGATTTAGAATCATATAATTGCAGGAGAAGGAAAAGAACGTATACTCA
The DNA here is from genome assembly GCA_019776745.2 of Taxus chinensis. Lineage (NCBI taxonomy): Eukaryota > Viridiplantae > Streptophyta > Pinopsida > Cupressales > Taxaceae > Taxus > Taxus chinensis. Next base: position 96,988 of record JAHRHJ020003298.1, read on the forward strand.
TGAACACCAACATATTTTTATCCTGCAAACTTCCTTGTGAGGAGGAAAACCAGTCGGGAAGGGCAAACTTCTCTTTCTTCCCACTTATGTATCGGCCAATTCAAAATCAAGTACATGAATATTACAATAAGTATGAAAGAGAAGATAGATAATATCTAACACTATCCTTCCCAATTACTCTGTTTCCTCTGTTCTTAAGACTCCCTTGCTTCTACAAACACAATTCTAGCACTAAAGATATTCCTTGCTCACTTACTCTCATAAATCCAAATTTGCTTCAATGATCCAAAACTTTACTCCTTCCTACATGTATTTATAGCCTTTCTCATGTTTTCCCGTGCACTGGAGGATGGGAAATGTCATGGTAGGAGAATGAGACACGAACAGTGATATGATCCAATTTTAGGATCTATTCATGCTTCAATTTTATTTTTCTGTCTGAAAGTGTACAAGACCATTGCCCAATGCAGACCCAGCGGTCAAAGGACCGCCGCCCTGGTTGGGTGGCGGTTACAGGACCACTGCCCTGGTTGGGTGGCAGTTCTGTAACATGCCGCTCTACACAGAGCAGTGGTTCTATTAATATAAAGACAGAACCTCGTTTTCTTCATTTTCTTCTTCTGTTTCTGGCTGATCTGATGAAGTAGCAGTCATTTTGGATCCCTATGGATCATTACATTCTAACACATGTTTTGGTTACATGTAACTTATGTTATTTTTATCCCCTTTTGTTTACCTCAAATGCAATTAGAGGTATCTTTTCTACATGCATTCCTTGATACAATGTAATGTTGTTCATAACTATAGGTTGCCATTTTTTGGTTACATTATCTCAATCAATCATCTATCTATCCTAAATACATCAATATTTTCTTACACTAATAGATAATGACATCCTTATTACTTTTCCATCCACATTACGTTACACCCATTCAACACATTACCATGATCAAATTAAAAATGAACATGTAATCCTAATCCTTATTAACTATAAAAATTCACATAATCAATAATCGATGCATATACAAATCCAAAGTAGCACAACATCTTATCCAACATCATAATATAACAATCAAAGTAAAAGTAAATAATTTCATCTTATAATTTTACCATCATCATCAAATATAATTAAAACATGCAACCAATCTTCATCATCATCACATATCTATGTCATCATCAACATAAATCAAATAATCAACATTACACAACACACATATATCAAATCATGAAAAAATGATACCACATATATATATATATATATATATATATGTATGTATGTATGTATGTATGTATGTATGTATGTATATGTATGTATATATATCAAAATAAAATGTATCAGTATATTATTTTCCTCTAACGGGGTCTCTTAAAGAAGAGATGTCAGTAAAACCAAAAAAATGAATTTCACAGAGCCTAATATCTTGCCCTTGCAAGACGGATCCCTCTATCTACCTATCAGACTCGTCACCTCCTCCCTGGCCCTCTCCTTGATGTGGATGAGCCACACTCATTGTGCTCCTCGATGGCCTAGCTACACCTATCACTATCTTATGTATATGTTCCCAATATCGGAGTGTCTTAGATAATTTTTCCATCACGAGTCCCTCATAATACTTATCCTCTATGGCTAAGGCTCTATATCCATCAATTGAGTCATACCTAGGGGTGCCATCTCTACTCTTCCCTATGGTGTTACATGTCCTCCACCCACAGCGTCAAAAACCATTATAGTAACAAGATATCCAAAACAGAACTTATAGACCTCCCTCTACTACCAGTATTAGTCCTTATCCTGTATAACTGCGTTGCTCTCATAGAACAAAGTATCTCTCTCCACTCTCATTTGATATAACTCGAGGAAAATTCATGCTAACTTGGCATTCTCTCTAACTCCTCCATCTCCACCTCTTGGATTTTACTCTATATCTCCCCCAATATCCATCTCCTCTACCTCCTCCTCTCCTCCCTCCATAACCACCTTGGTTGCCAAGATAGTGGTCCTCTAATCACCAATTCTAGCTCTGAATCCTACATTGTCATCATCATCCCATGGTAGATCCTCCTCCTTTATTGGATATGTAATAGTATGGCTCAGAAACTCACTATCAACCTCCTCCCACCTATAAAAAATAGGATCATATGGTATAGTTTGGAAGACCCCAAAATTTCATCTCGCTCAATTAAATTAAATGACCTCGATCATCTTCGGCCATCTCCCTGAACCCATCATATCTTCCTCATCCTGGAAAAATCTACATCTACTCCTGGCCATGTAGGGAAATCCCTATACGTCCATCATCTAATATGATTAGTCTCTAACTCTGTAAACAGATCAACATACCAATACACTCCTCTATCTTCATATCTTCAAAGACCTGGTTAGCCCTCCATCTCAAAAACCCAACTACTAACTCTATGTGATCTGTAGTGACCCATGGAAGTGCTGGTGGCTGAATGATAACAATGTGCTCATAGTCCCAGTAGTGAAGCAAGAAACCTACTTCCAATCCAAATCTCATGCTTACATTATACATCAATACTTCATTATACAATTTAACTAAAAGTGTAGTCCCGAAAGAAAATATTATCTAGTGATCCACTATATCCGCAACCAATCCAGCCAATGCCCATGTAAATTGATTTCCTCCTGAGTCATAAAATTCATAGAAAGACCCTTCCATCATAACCAAATAGATCAAATGTCTCTATGGTATGATTTCCTTGTACCTCAGCTCATATAAATATTCCCCTAAAGAGAATCTAATATGGGGCACATCGGATCCAAATAGTTATGTAAAAACTATAAGTCTACTCTCAGTTGTGATGGGAACTATATGCTCCCTCTATATAGGAAATATAAGTATCCTATACACATCCTCCAAGGTGATGGTCATATCCCATATCCTAAACAAGAATGTGATAGTCTACCAGTCCCATCTCTCTACCAAAGAAATCATCAGCCACATATCCCATAGGATCCTCTAATAATGTGTGATCCCACTCGATGTATGTCATAAATTCTCTAATCTACTCGTATAGAATAAACACTTTGTCTCTCAAATAGAGGGTCTCTCTGTCTTGAAATCAAAAATTTAACATGATTACATCAGATCCTCAATCTAACATCCAATCAAAATCCATTAATTTCAATTGAAAATCTAATTAATTCATAACCAAATCCAATCAAACCCTATTCGACACCAACCCAAGTCAGGTCAACATGTTTTGAGGTCGATCGAATCCAACTGCCCCTGACGTCATCCACTTTTTATAGAAAATGCAAAAATAAAAAATAAAATACAAAATTAAACTAAAAACAAGCTTTAGTTTTGTTACTCACCATCCTTTGTACCCTCTGTCATTTCCTTTCAGCTCATGCAGCCTCCATCTCTCATTTTTCTTTTTAATCACTATAATCTCTCTCATTAATTTTGCACATGAAAATGAGCATCATCGATTGATCTGTAAGATTATATAGTCATTAACACTTGGTCATTATCAACCCCCTTAGGTCATCGTCGATTGGCCTTAGTTTCCTTCGACTGGCCTAACTAGCCTTCTCTTTGGCTTCCATGATATTTTCTCATGACATCTTCTTGGAAATTCTTAAAAGTTCACCTTTTTGGTCATCTTTATTTTCCCTTTTAGTGAATTCTATTTCAATATTTGATCCTCTCCTTTTGTGATATAAAATTCCACTTCTATGGCCATACTTACTCCCTCTATAGGCATTTTTTATTTTTTATTTTTTAATCCTATCCAATTTGTGCAAAAATTCCACCTTCGTGGCCATACTTATCTTCCCCTTGGAGCATATTATTTCACTAATCACCTTTTGGCCTTTTATGATGTCTTGTGTTGGGGAACCATTATTTTCATCCTCATCCTTTGCAGATGCATAATTTTTCACTCAACTCCTCATGTACAAATGATTTTACATAATTTTCACATTAGGTTTTTCATACTTTTATTCTCTACTATAACCTCGTGATCATTTCTAATTGCATCCATTTGAGAGATTTCCCATTGGATTGTATCCATTTTGTAGTGATTGTCACCCACTTGATGGCCTGTAGAAATGATCATTATAGCCACAAAAAGGGGAAAATATAGACACCTAAATTCGGTATCTCTACCCTTTTCTGCCCACATGTGCATGTTATTTTTTCTAGCATCCTATCTAGGTCCTCTTTAATTAAATCCACCCCCCTTTATTTAGTTAGAATGTCCCACTTGATTATCCTATCACCTTTAAGGCCCATCCAATTCCTATTAATTAATTATTTCCTATTAATTAATTAATTAATCAATTTATATCTTTACATGCCCTAAACAAATTTTTATTTAAGATGTTTTTATCCTAACACATACATCCCCTTACTTTTCTATATTTTTTATCTTGCATATATTTATCCCTTAACATCCCTAAAAATACCATTACCTACACATACATACTTTAAAGTCATTCTTCCAATCCTTAAGAAAGCCCAAATCCCAGACCAAAAATCACAAAAGGAACCCCATTAGGGAAAATATTCATCCCGTAGTGAGTGGCAACCTAACCCAGTCACCATTGAACCTATAAAACTATGTCTTTTATTTACATAATCATCATATGCATGTAAATTTTTTATCTTTCTTGTGACTTGTGAACTCTTCCCCATGCTTAAGCATTCTTGTAACTATTACAAATCTCTAGGACAGCATTTCAATGTGCTTATATCACTCACAATCATCCTTTATGAGATTTATCATCATATTTATATTATTTATGTGATATCTATCAAATTAAATTTGTATTTTTTTCACTTAATGTTTTACAAGTTTAGATTAGCTTCTACAACCCCCAGAACTCCCTCAACAACATTCTTTTCTATCTTGTTTGCTTCAAGGTCTCCCATTTTAACCTTTTTTCCTTGGCCTCATCAATTCTGCTATAGTTGTCATCGACTCAACCTGGTCGCTGTCAACAAGGGTCTTTCTTGTCAATAAATCCTTCCTTACTATTATTTTTTACCCTTATGTGGTGTTTTTTACCTCTCAAAACATTCTAAAGGTCTTCCTCCAACATCCACAGACGTCTTCTACCTTACAAGTTGCACTTAACCTCATACGGGCCTACATACTCATTCCATGTTCCAAATCTTCTCTCCCAGGTCATCGTCGAATGGCCTCTGCGTAGTCTGGGTTGCCGTCAACCCAAACTAGGTAACATTTAATTAACAATTATTTTAATGAAATCAACTCTTACATCAGATTCTCATATTCAATAGCACCTATGTTTCTACATGTTATCTCTTATTTCATTCTTTATTTCGATTCTTCTTTAAAATGGGGGTTAACATCTGCCAAATAAGTTAACAGTTTTTGGATCCAAGTTTTCGGGCAACCCCCACACATCCCATCTAATCAATCTCCATTTTAGTTTGTCTTATTTGTAGGTCATTAGATACAACAAGGATCAACTACTTGGTGCATGTCCATCAATCACATCATGTTAGAGGTACCATAAACCCTCCATGTTATGAGTTTCTAGTTTATTTCATTAATATTTCATTCATTTGACTAGGAACAAAGAAAATGATCCAAAAGTGGTTGTAGAGCATCAATCTCAGCCAAAATTAGGTCAAAACCCTAATTGTGAATATTAGGCTATAAATCCAAAAAATTAGTGAATTTTTCTCCAATTTTCTACCCAATGTTACAAACTAATTCAAGTAAGATCCTATCCAAATTTCAATATTTCTTGACTTTTTTTCCATAATTTATATCAATTTTTTAGGTTTTCATAAATTCACTACCTAGGCTATAATTTTGGGATTTTTTCTAATTTTCTTATATTTTCAAAAATTCTACCAAAAATTTTCTAGGTTTTATTCTCTATGTTTCTCTCTATTCAACCCATAAATTTATGACACCCAAAACCCTAAAATTTTATCCTGAACATTATATCCCAAGACCCAAACCCTTCATCATGACTGGGAGAACAACTAGAGGCCAAGGGGGAGGACAAGACACACTAGGAATGACTCCCAATAAGCTATACATGGATTTTGAGTCCTCATCTTCTAGGACATATAAAAGGAAATCACCAAAATTTAGGAAAAGTTTGATAAAAATTGTGAGTGTGAATGACCTCAAACAAAATCTTCAAGCATTCGAGAGTAACCTTAACCTCATAATACAACATGAGTTGAAGGTAGGGTTTAACTCAATGAGGAAAGAGTTTATGCTCTATTTTTGAATCATGAATATTTGATTTGATTCCCATTCAAATCACATGGTTTTCTCTTGTAATGCAACCTCAAATATAAATCATACCAACTAAGGGGGATCTAACATAAAAAATTGGTGAAGCTTCTAAATAATGGAAAAACATGATTCTAAAATTAGAAATTAATAAATTCATTGGGAATGATGCAATCACATAGATTAACTAAATGGATATTTTTTTTATCTATATTAAGACCCAAGCAGACAGAAGGTGGTAATGACATCCTTCTATTTGGAACCAGAACAATTCATTCGGTATAGATAATTGTATGAGAAAAAGAAAAAGAAGGGTCTCTTTGTTACCTGGTTAATGTTCAAAGATGAGATCCAAATACATTATAATAATAGTTTTAAAAATAATTATTTCATCCAGATAGCAAAGATTAGACAAATAAAGAAAATTAAATATTATATCCAACAATTCAAATATCTGTATTTACTTGTGGATGTAATTTCTTAAGATCATCTAAATGATTTTTTCTTGGTGGATCTCAAAGATAAAATCCAACTTGATGTTAAACTTCTTAATCCATGTTCAATACTCAAATCCATGATTGTTACTTGTAAAGTGGAGGAAAGAGAACTCATTAAATAGAGGAATTTCACTACTAGTGAAGAGAGTATGGTTCAAACAAATTCAATACCTCATCCTAATCAACTAACTATTCAATAAATTGAAGATAAATGATAAAAAGGATTATGTTTCAATTGTGATAGAAAATACAATAAATGGCATAGGTGTGTGTACACACCTAAAAAATTACATGGTGAAAAGTTTTAATGCAACATGTATCTAATGATGACAAATCAACTTCCAAAACTAATATGATATCCAGACCCTTCCCTCTCCTTTTCATTTCCATCTTGGCTAAGTTCAGTTTCTTCACCCTACTTTTGGACCCTCAATTTTCCTTAAGAGACTTTTTTCTAGACTTTTGCATTGAATTTTAGTGATAGTTATGGAACAACCACTATTTTCTAGAAAGGAGGTTGCAAAACCACCATGTTGGTTACATAACCACTCATATGGAAATAAGGGTGGTCATGTCACTGTGTAAATGAAAATTAAAACACATGTTTTTCAACACATGTTTTGGTTACAATTTAATTTTTTTCTAGTTCACTTATTCAAATTGGCTAGAAAAAGGCTCACTGGAAAGGTGTTTGATTTCTCTCCTTCTTACTAAAAATATTTTTTTGAATTCCTCCCATTTGGATGATTCACCCTTTCTTGATTGATAAGTGTTCTTGACTTCTTCTTTTCCAACGACTTATAAATATAACAATTTTATTTTTATCATAGGTTGAAAATTTAAAATTCTAAGAAGTTTTATTTTTCCATATTTTAGAGAGATTCTTACATAAATATCCATTTCTATATCTTGCTTTCCTACTATTAACATTTGAGATACATTTATTGCACCAGATAAGGCATTTGGTTTTTTAGATTTCTTGATGTTATCTATTTCCTTTCTCATCACGATCATTTGAAACTAAGGATAGACTGCATACATCATAAAAATACTAGTATGAGCTACCATAATACTATAGTGACTAGGATGGGGATGTAATTCAATTCTTTAAAAAAATTAGTAGAGGAATTATCTTTGAAATCAATAAATCTAGTTTGAAAATTGTTAAAAATGGAAGATATCATCAGTTCTTATGTATGTATGTTATTATTTTATTTATTTCAAAATATTTCTTTGGATAAATATTCTTCATTGGATAACTTATTCCTAGCTTATCCCTATGGATATAATTGGGAAATTGGTTACAGGAAAAACTGAAGAAATCTTTGTGTTTCATTTATTTTCATTTCTTTCAATTAGTTTAAAACGTAATTTTACTGGGGAAATTTGTTTGACAAAGAGGAAATTTCCTCTGAGATGCTTTCCTTCCTAGAAAACCTAAGGTAGGATATGTATTACAAGAATCTTCATTTCATAAAATTAATGATATTTTAAATGCTTCTTCTTTAGATTAGTTTTACAAAACAACCCTGTAACATACGAATAACCACATCAGGTTATTCGTTGTTTCAATTTCATTTTACTTAGAAGAACCAATAAATCTAGTTTAATTCACTTTTTCTATTTCTATAGAAGTTATATTTCTATTTTATTTTAAATAATCTAGAAAAGTACAAAACATTAGTTAATTAATTATTTTTAATTATTTTCTTTCTAAAATATTTCCAAAATACAAAAGGATAGAATAAAGTAGTTTTATTTATTTTGTTTAATTAACTATGAAGGAATTTGATAAATTAAAATATTAGATTTACTTGTCTTTTTTTAAAGTTAGATTTATTTATGTTATTTATATAGTGTTAGGATTTAATGTAATCTAGGGATCTAAATCAAAATGATTTACCTAGTCATTAGGAATTCATGCTATTAGTTCATAACCTCTGAATGTCATTTCACTACTTATCTTGTCCCCTTTATTCTTAGTCATGAGTTGATGACCATACATGACTATTTCTGGTCTAGCTCAACCTTGTTGGAAAATTTTTGAACCAAGCATTGATCAATATCAGGGAGGTATAGACTTAGGATTAAATCTATTAATTTTTTACTCTACTCCCCTTTCCTTAAAAATTTTCATCCAGCTTGATGTGTTAAACGAATAATTATCCATAGCTAAGAAATTATGGGCCAATTAAGTAAACCAAGTTAGAAATCCAAAACCATAGTTTTATTTACTTTTTGAATCATCAATTTTATTTTATGGCACTCTCTAGGGAGGAATATTTAGAGATGAATGGATACTTTCCATGAGTCTTCTAGTTAGGATGAATTATATTTTGTCTAATATATATATATATAAGGAATCAACACAGTAATTATCCTTGATCGTAGTATCCCAAACACAAAGATAGGATGAGTTTTTTATTTTTCTTGATGAGAAAATTTTGTACTTACAAGTTGATCAATTCATGTTTCCTAGACTTTGAATCTTAACCATTATCCATTCTAACATATTATGCACTTACCATCATATACCTATTCACACCCATTACATATTTTATATTTTGATTGTCTCACCCTAACCTCAAGAATTTGAGTGCATATGAGATCACGTGTCATTTTTCCTATGTACAAATCTGGTGAACCCAACATGAATAACTAGTTTCTTCTTATTTCCATTTTTATCCCTTTTTGTTTTTCCACCTTCTTCCTCTCCCATTATTTTGTGGGGATCTCACCCCACCTCTATATAGTTAGATGATGAGACCATATGGGACTCACACTCAACATCATTTGGTATTCTAGTCATACGGGACTCAAATTTTAGACATAACATAAATTCGTGCATCAGTTGAGTGTGACTATAGTCTACTCGCTATAGGAACTCACCCTCGAAATATTTAGGTCGGGATTGTAATACATATGCTCTAGGCATTAATGGTTATTATAATCACATAAATTCTCAACAGTAACCCTATTTTTATGATTGGGTAGATAATTATTCCCAAAAATCCCCTCGACCACATCTTTATTCCATCTAAACATCAAATATTTTCTCCAATATGAGGATTGAAGAGATTGATCAGCCACCGACCTATGAAGGCACGGAGGTTGAACCTTCTAGCTCTAACAACATGATATTCACCAGGGTGCAAGGTTTCTACCCAAAGTTTTGACCAGACCATAAATATGTATGCAATTCGATTCTATGTTATCTTACTTGTGACTAGATGATGGGATATTGACTAGATTTGGAAAAATAAATGACCAAATAATAACTATAAATGAATCTTTACATAGGTTTGTAAGTGTACACTGATATCATTCTTCAAGAAAATGTTTCTTCTACCCAACCAAAGTTGGAGAGAATATCTTAAAAAGGAGAAATGACACTTAAACAATTCATAAAGGGATATCACACATCCCCTCCACATAATCATACACATTATATGACCATAAAGGGAGCTCAATCCTCACCAAATTATGTCATTTCCATAGTATTAGGGAGGATTAGAGAGATAGAGAGTACTAAAACCCCACGACCAAGCTAGGTATTATGGAAAAATACATGTTATCTCATTGAAAATAAAAATTACGCCCCTTTTATTGACACACATCCAATACAGAAATAATGATGTAGGAGCATCAACCATGTATAGAAGAAAATTTTGGTTTGTAATGAATTTTGGCTTGTATTAGTTCTTAAGATTCTAGTAATTTCAAGTCCATCCATAAGTGTTTATTAGCCATTTTGGAGTTTCCCTCCAAAATGAGAATTTGAAAATTTGATTTTGGAAACTAGGATAAAAAGTTGTAATGACAAATAAAAAGTCTTGAAAGGTTATAATCCTTCTTCTCATCCTTAGCCTTTAATCACCATGTAATTTATTTAGGGTGTTTTAACTCCTTAACCTTGAATTACCATGTTTGATTAGTATACACCTTGATTAGGGCTAAATAAATTAGTTATTTACCCACTTTAGGTATTAAATGGGAGATATTCTAATGGAGGAGCGAAGAATAATTTGGAAATAGGGTTTGAAGGTTCAATAATAGAGTAATAAGCCTCATGAAGGAAAGAAAGTGTATGGTTGAGCATGTAACATTGTAAAGAAACATGATTCTTGTATGTATAGTGAGAGTCTTCTTATAGATATGAATAATAATGAGTCTTTAATGATAATTATATGTATATTTAAATTTATAGGTTTTATATTGATGTGTTAAGGTGGATTATAATCTTAGATATAATCCCAGATATTCATAATGATGCTTTAGATAAGTTTTGTAGTAAATGTTTTGACAACTAATGCTTTATTGTTCTAATATAAGTATGAAGGTTTGAATGCTATTAAAAAGGAATGGCACATGAGTTTTTAAAGGTGTATATGTATCTATTAAATTTATAGAAATCTGCATATAAGTATGAGGTTTCAAAAAAGTATAAGTTCCCCAGTTTTGAAGCATACCAGGTAAGGTTTGTTATGGTATTCTTGAAGGAAATTGATAGGATAAGATAGGAAAAGGATGGAATACCAATTAAGGTTATTAATAGCACTAAAAAGGATATTAAAAAATAATATTTAAGGAGCATGAAGTGAATGATCATGAGATTAGGGTTTATACCTCAAATACTATGTTGAAAATAGGGTTCCTTTAGAGAAAATGAATGCAAAATATTATTGTTGGGAGTAAATAGTGCATTTATAGATGTTTGTGTCTAAAGAATAAAGATGGAGGAATACCACAGAAATATTAAAAGGTAAGTTATAAGTGATTACTCTTTAATTTTCTCAAGTTATGACAAAAACATCCTCTCGGGCTCTTTAAAACCCTACATTAGGACAAAAATGCAAAAATTAGTGAATCTTGAAATTTAATGGATAAAAATTATTAAAATTTGCAACATACCATCTGAGCATGATTTATAAGGATATTTTAGATGTTATAGATCATTTTTTCATTATATGGAATGATATTTCTCTGATAGTCCTAAATGAGGGCTAATAAAGACCTAATTAAGACAAGAAATATGAAATTGGGAATAAATACCTCAATAAGAATTTTCATGGTTAATATAGTAGGTGAAGATGCTTAATGGGTGTTAGAAAATCTTACTTGTCCTTTAAAAAAATGAGTTTATAAAAAATTATGAAGAAATTTCACATTCAACAGGGAAAAGTTGAGGAAAAAGAAGCTTGTTTGAATATTTTGATGTTGTCATTGTTGAAAGAGGTATATGACCATATAAAAATCCTAAGAAAAGTTTAATGAAGGTTTATTTAAGTCTTGGTGTATAAAGATAGACTACTCTAGTAGAAACAATTCCTAAGAAAACTATAATAGTCCTAAAATGGACTAAGATCTTGTGTATAAAAATTTTCTTGTTTGAAGATGGAATTGTGGAGTCATGGAAGCATGGAAACCCTTATTCATGAGTTATAAGACATGATGTTAGGTAAATAAAAGAAAACCATATCCATTGCGAAGTTAAGAAGACAAGAAACAAAGTTAGTATCAAATTTCAAAATAGGGAAGAGTTAGCATAATCTAGTTTTGAGTTCAAATTCTAAGAGTACTTAGTAGGGTAATCATTTATTAAAGTATAGTATAGGGCTTAGTGTAATGATCAGACCTCATATCTATGATCACCCCATCTAAAATACAATTTTCTCCATGTGAAATAGAGTAAGGTATAGTCTAGTCATATGTTTGAGGACCACAATACTATGAGAGTTGGTAGCATGGTATGTGAGGAGTAGCATCATTTTCCAGAGATCATTAAATAGTTAGATATAATTTTTAAGCTTAAGAAATTGGGTAAAAAATGAGAAAAAAAGTGAGAACACAATATGAGAAGATAAGGGAAACCATTGAAGATAGTCAAGTTAATCATTTTCCAAAGAATAAATTTTAAGTCATTTGAGAACATGGAGGTAAGTATGAGGGAATAATATTGAAGGTGTATGTGCGAAAGACTGAGTTCTTGTGTGATAAGAATAATGTAGGGAAATGAAGTAGAATTTCAAAACAGTCCCAAAGACTAAATGGAGGATGGATCCTTGAGGAGTATTACTATTCAAGGTATATGTTGTCTAATCATATTCATAAGATGTTTTGATAGGTTTTAGGGTAAGAAGGGGATAAAAATTGGTAGAGGATGGTTTGAAACAAAAACCAAAGGTGATGAATGACCCTTTTCATCAGAATTATGGGTATGTATGGGCTCACTTTACATGATAAAATTATTTTTATAGAGATACTTGGTATGTACCTTTTCCACAATTCATCAAGTGGTATCAAATCATCTTTATATTGATTTTTGAATGATGTCTATTCTAACCAAGAGTTTTATGAGTGTATGAATGAGGTTTTGACATGTTGAAACAAGATATAAGGAAATAGATAAAAGAGAGAAGGTGAAAAGTGTAAAATAAATCCATGAAAATAAGTCAAAGAAAGTGAAGTAAATAATAATGTTGAAATACTTGATTTGAAAAATAACCTAGGTCAGACTTAGGGCAAGGTGAAAATTACTTGCTAAAGAGAAAGAGAGAGATAAAATTCAAAAATAAGAGATAGTGAAGGGGTTGATTACATTACTATGTCACAAAGAAGAAATATGAGAGAGATAGAAATAAAAAATAAGAAAAGAGGAAAGAGGATCCAAGAAAGAGATACTTATGGTTTGAATAAGAACTAAAAGAACTTATAAAAGATATAAATCAACTTGATTTTTTGATGAAAATAATAAGTATGGAAGAAGAAAATTAGGAAGTTGGAATTTTGATGAGAAGAAGGATTAGGTTGCCTATAGGGATTCTTGTGAAGAGAAAACAAAGAATGAAATTGAGATAAGTTCTTAGAAAATAAGAGTGAATTATAAGAAAAATGAAGGATAATGAAAAAAAAGAGGAAGAGGTAGTTAAAGAGGTTGTGTACATAAAAAATAAAAATTTTGATGATAAAGTTATATAAAGATTCTTAACTTTTCTAAAAGAAGATGAAGATGAAACTTTTTTAGAAATGAAGGAGAGAATGGAGATGAAAATGTCTTTTATGATGTTTGCACAAATTTTAAAGATGAAAATCATTTTCTTGAAGACGAAGAGAGTGTCAATAAATCTAAAAATGAAGATAAAAAACAATTTTAGAGGCTTATTTGAAGATATAACAACTAGAAGACATGAAAAAAGAAATGAAGGAGACTCAAAATTCTTCATGTTTTTAATATAATCTTTGGTGTGACTTTGTTTTTACAGGTATGATAGATGAGGAAGTGAAAATAATTGAAAGAACAACTCTTAAAGGAGATAAAATGAAGAAGATAAAATAAAGGATATACATTTTTTAGAGAGAATGTGAAGAAGAATATAAAAGAGAGAGAAGAAAGAAAAATCAAACAAGAATATGAAGAATATATAACTGGAAAAATAAAGAAATCAAAATAACTATATAATTAGAAGAAGAAAAATAATCTAGGACACAAATTCTTCAACCTAGGGAGACTGATGCATGAGTATTAACCATATATATATATCTGGAAATTTTGGTTTGTAATGAATTTTTTATTTTAGTATGTCTTAGGAGTCATATTAGGTGTTCATGAACCCTTCTTAATAATTTTAAGTCCCTTTGTAAGTTTTTATTATCCATTTTGGAGTTTCCCTCCCAAATGAACACTTGAAAATTTGAATATAGAAACTAGACTTAAAATTTTTAATGACAAATGAAAAGTCATGAAAGGTTATAAAAATGAACTCATGTAATGTATTTAGGGGTTTTTCACTCATTAACCTTTAATCACCATGTCTAGTTAGTCTACACCTTGTTTAGGGATAAACAAAATTAGTTATTTACCTTGGTTAAGGATAATAGTTCTACACTGGACTAAGATTTTGTGCATAAAAATGTTCTTGTTTGAATTTGGCATTGAGGATTCATGAAATATTGAGAATATGTATTGGTGAGTTATCATACATGATGCCAGGTAAATACAAGAAAACTAGAGCCATTTTAAAATTGAGAAGACAAGAAACACAATTAGTAGCCAATTCCAAAACAGGGTAAAGTTTGAATAATTTAGTTGCGATTTCAAATTATAAGAGTAATTAATATGGGAATTCTATCTTTAATTTTGGTACAAGGATTAATGTAATGATAAGACCTCATATCAATGATCACTCAATCTAAATTACACTTTTATCCATGCAAAATAGAGTAAGGTACAATCTAGTCATTTAGATGAGGACTACAATACCATGAGAGTTGAAAGTAGGGTATATGAAGAGTAGGGTCATTTTCTAGAGAGCATTCAATAGGTAGATACAATTTTCAATCTTAGGAAAGAGGGTAAATAGTGAAAAGAGAGAGAGAACATAGTGTGAGAAGATAAGGGAAACCATTTAGGACAATCAAGTTAACCATTTGTCAAAGAATAAAGTTGAAGTCATTTCAGAATATGGAGGTAAGTATGAGGGAATAATATTGAAGGTGCATGTGGGAAAGATGAAGTTTTTGTGTAGTAAGAATAGTGTATGGAAATGAAGTATAAGTTAAAAACAATCTCAAGGACTAGATGGAGGATGGATCCTTGAGAAGTACTAATATTAGTCAAGTTATATGTTGTCTAATCATATCTATAATTTGTTTTGACAAGTTTTAGGGTAATAAGGAGATCAAAATTTGCATCAGATTGTTGGAAACACTAACTAAAGGTGGTGAATGAACCTTTTCATGATAATTGGTGGTATATATGGTCTTAATTTTCATGAAAAAATGATTTGTACATACAGACATGGTATGTATCTTCTGCACATTACAGCAAACACATACAACATGTAATGTAGGATCATCAACTCTAGTGTGTAAATAGGGATTAAAACATCATTTTCGGTTTGTCAAGATTGGTTATAGGTCCTAGAGGTCACTAGAAGTCATTTATCTTAGTTGGTGTCTAGGAGTTTCAAAATACAAATGGAGCATTTTCCATCCAAAATGTAAGATTTCAATGTGAAGGCCATTTTTGTCTTGGTATAGTTGTTTTAATAGATTCTTGGAGCTTACAATATTTTAAAAATATGAAATGAGGTATAATTAAGTGTCTTAGGTCCTCTTTAGTGTCTACAAATAGAAATATGAGTTATAACTAAATACTTGAGTTTATAGCTAAGCAACTTGATGTTGAGTCTAAACTCACACATGTGAGAAAGTGATCTAATTATCTCATTCAGTTATACCTTGATGAAAATGGATAAAAATTTCCAATTGTAACTAAATTTCCTCATTCCTATTCAAATGAAAATCATAATGAAGATTCGAGAGAGAGAAAGAGTTGGTGTTAGGTTTTGTGTGCATGTACTCTTGTAATTATGTGAAGCAATCTTGTGCATGATGAATGTGGTGGAAAAATTTATGCATGTAATGGTAAAGAGACTATAACTGGAAAGAGGATATATGATTAGCATTCTTAGTGATTTTTTTTAATATTTCATTACTTGTGTGTCAATACATGTTGAGAAGACATTAAATTTGTGAGAGTGGTGTATGACTTTCAACTAAGCATGATCAGTGTAGAGAGAAATCTATGAAATTGTAAGGAGATTATAAATAAGGATAATACATTGGTTGTGTAACTGAGGGGTTCTTGTGAGAGTTCACTACTTGGGTGAGAACAATCGATTGAGTAAAGTTGTACCAAAATACAGTAAGTTATTTGAGACTAGTAACAAGTTCAAGTCTGTGAAATAGTGAAGAAATTCAGGACAAGGAAAGAGAATAGTTATCTAGAAAATATTATTTCCTATGTTTTATTAGTGTGATTGAGTAATTTCTTACCTTGAGTAAGAATATAGGGTTTTGGAGAAACTAATGAATCTATAGCAGTGTGTTTGTCAAGCTAAGACAAGACATGTAAGAATACTTGAGTGATTTTTGGCATAAACATGTCATATTATGAATGAGGAGAGATTTGATGGCACATTTAGGTCTTAAAGGGATCATCACAGAAGAGAAGAAAGAAAAATATTAGATGGAGGACATTGGAAAAGTGTAATACCATGTCTCTGAGCACTCATACGTAATAAAGCATTGTGAACAAAGATACATTGAGAGGAAAATATAGTTCATCAGTTATTATGCCTTTAGAAACTTGATGAAAACTGTCACAGTCTAGGAAAATCTTGCAAAATTGAGTGGAGTGGAAAAGTAATGAGGAAACATTAAAATTTGCCTCCTCGGGCTATATCAAGGTTTTAAACACTAAACTAGGGTTTACGAACCGAAAAACCACTCATCTTGAAAATGGACCCATGTAAAATTGTGAGAACTTGTGGAAATATATGTGAAGTGGATACCTAATTGTTTACGAGAGAAAAAACTGAATTGACCCTCCTTTCTTGAGATATATCTGACAGTTTCTTGTGAAATTTCATATGTGCCTGTAGAAGGAGGACTATGAAAAAGAATTTAAAGATAGTTACAGCTTTGAGATCCTCTTCATACTAAAAGAGGAGTGAAATGATTGAAATTTTGAGTTTATGAGTTCGTGGAAACATCTCATTTGTCCTAACAAAATATATACTAACATGTTGGTGTGTATCTAAAAGATAGGTTTTGGGTGGAGATTTAGTGTAGTGGTCGAAGGATCAAATGAAGGATACAAAGTATGAAACTTGATATTTATGATCTTAGTATCTTTCCATAACATATCCTCAAAATTTTGGGTTCTAAACTAGCTCTAGCTCCAAGATTTCCATGACAGTGTGTCATAAAGAAGACTATGTTGCACAATAGCTTGAGGAAGTAAGACAACACTTGATGGTTACATGAAAAAGAAGAAGAGCGGAGATTTGGAATTGATTGGATATCCTTGTTGTGAAATTAGGAAATAGTTGGTCAATCCCATTAAGGTTTAAAGAAAAAAAAGTTACTTGATTTGATAGATCTCTCCTTAAGAATAATGGAGCTAGTAAAATCCATTTAGAGCAAGTTAGGAATGAAAACAATGTAGTTGATATTCTATGTATGAAGGTGCATAGTGAATTTATATTTTAACTTTAAAAGATTATATTACAAGGTATGAGGAAAATTATGAAAGGTTAGGCCTGAGAAGACTCAATTGTTGCATATTATAACTTAGTGACTTAAAGGATAATGCAGGGAAGATCAATAAAGGTATGAATTCTTGGGATATTTCTTGTTAATGATCATTATGAATGATAACATGGAATTTATTTGAGATAGATAAATAAGACCATTTGAAAGGAAGAAGGGAGTAAGTGAAAGGTCTATTTTTTTGTGTGTTTTTTCAAACTTAATAAATTGAAGGGTTTAGATTGATTATGAAGCAAATTGTAAGTTCTTTCCAGTTAATTACATGTTGAATAAATTATTTGATTAGAGGATCTACATCATTTTTTGTATCATAGAGGAGAAAAGAGATTGAATAAGCTAGGAAGAGGTTTTATATAGTAAATATATTGAAAACATGATGAGTGAAGGGAAGAGCCATGAGACAATCTTACAACCAATCATAGGGCATGAATATGTGATGCCCAAGTGGATGAAGAAACCAATAATAAAGAGATATGAGATAAATCTAAAGAAAATTCATGAGAGGATAAGAGAACAAAAGAAACATAGACTATTAGAAATGATGATGAAAACAAGGAAGGAATAAAGAGATACAATTGAGGGACGTTAAGCCTTATACATCAGATTTGACAGATGATTGGGATGAAGAAGAACCATTAACAGAGATGGTTAAGGGATTAGTAGAGTTATTGATCTACAGGGAGAGAGAACAAGAAGAGAGAGAGGGAAAAGGAGAGGAAAGAAAGCATTTAGAGAGAAAGAGAGAATTATGGTTTCAATAGGAGATCACAAAGATGAAGAAAGAGGTAGCGAAAATGATGAAAATCATGGAAATAGATAGAGAAGAGAAAAGGTAAGAGTCAGGGATAGTGATGAGAAATAAATCCAAGTGGCGAGTTAGATTTCTTATAGCAAGTAAACAAAGAAAGAATTTGAGAAAAATGATAAGGAAAGAGGAAAGAAAGAAAAACTAGAGGCAAGAGCTAATGCAAAGGAAAGAAAGTCAGGCTGTTAAAGAGATGGTATTGATAGAAGATAAGAGTGAGGATTATGAGATAATAGAATTATTTTTGGCTTCTCTTGCGGAAGAAGAACATGATGATGGAAGTTATTATGTAGAGATAGAGGCATCAGAGTTCAAAAAAAATAACAAAGGGAAGAGTTGTCATGGAAAGATGAACCTAGAGAGGTAGCTAAGCCTTAAAATTGTGAGTCTAACATTGTGTGTAAGTGTGTGTCTGTAGGTATGTAGAGTGAACAATAATGTGTCCAATTAGAAGAAATGGACCTTGATATGGATGATGAAATTAAGTGGACAATATGTAAAGAACAAGTGACAAGTGAACAATATAATTTATTTGCTTATGAGAGTCTTGAGAAAGTGCAAATGGAGATATAAACCTTAGAGCTTTCTTTAAATACAATGACACCATGTGGAAAAGAGGTGAAAACTAGTTCAAGGATAGAGAGAGTAGTAGATATAATATCATAGAAAGAATATAGAAGAAGAGAACAAAGATATAGAGAAGGAAGAGACAATAAATAAAAGGGGAGCAACAAAGAAAGAGGTATATGATGAAGAGAATTAAATCAAAGATGAGCAGTAGCAGTAGGACCAAAGGTAAGACATGATAGTTAAAGAGAAAAATGAGAACTAGGAAAGGAATATGACTGAATACATGAAGAATGAAGACCAGATACAAATTGGCAATGAATTATTTAAGGATAAGAAATATGAGGATGGTGATAAGATCAAAGTGAAGATTAGGATGTAGAGGAATTGGAGGAAAAAGAAGAAGAACAAAGCATTGGAACTTAAATTTTCTTACCCCTCGAGTATGATGCAATAACATCAAATATAGTGTGTACATAGGGATGGAAACATAATTTTAGGTTTTCTAGACATGGTTATATGTCCTAGAGGTCATTATAAGTCATTTAGAAATGTTAGTTTGTGTCTAGGATTTTCAAAATTCAAATAGAGAATTTTCCCTCCAGTTTTTTCTTGGTATAGTTGTTTTAATGGATTATTAGAGCTTAAAATCTTGTAAAAGGATCAAAAGAGGTATAATTAAGTGTATTAGGTCCTCTTTAGGGTTTATAAATCATAATATGAGTTATAAATCAAAGACTTGAGTCTATATAGCTAAACAACTTGATGTTAAGTCTAAACTCAGACATGTGACCAAGTAATCTAAGTGTCTCATTTGGTTTGAAATTGATGAAAAGGGATATAAATTTCCAATTATAATTGAATTTCCCTCATTACCATTCGATGATAATCATAATGAAGCTTCAAGAGAGAGTTGGTGTGAGGTTTTGTGTGTATGTAATCTTGTAACTATGTGAAGCAATCTTGTGCATAACGAATGTGGTGGAAAAATTTGTGCATGTAATGGTAAAGAGACTATAACTGGTAAGAGGATATGTGATAAGCATTATTAGTGATTTTTTTAATATTTCATTTCTTGTGTGTTAATGCATGTTGAGAAGACTGTGTAAATTTTTGACATTGGTGTATGCCTTTCAGTTAAGAAATATTTGTGTAAAGAAAGTAATCTATGTAATTGTAAAGAGATTATAAATAGTAAGAAGACATTGATTTTGCAACTTATGGATTCTTTTGAGAGTTCACTACTTGGGTGAGAAAAATTGATTGAGTAAAGGTGTACCAAACTTTAGGAAGTTCTTTGACTATACTAATAAGCTAAAGTCTATGAGATGGTAAATAAATTCAGGGAAATGAAGGAGAATAGTGATCTAGAGGTGATTATTACCTCTATTTTATGAGTGTGATTGAGTAATTTATTACCTTGAGTAATAATATGGTGTTTTAGATAATCTAATGAATTTTTAGTAGAGTGTTCTCTAAGAAAAGACAGGGCATGCAAGAAGATTTGTGTGCGTTTGGGCATAAACACATAGTATTATGAATGATAAGAGGTTTTATGGAATGTTTAGGTCTTAAACGGATCATCAAAAAAAGAGGATAAAGACAAATATTAGATGGAGGACCTTTGAAAAGTGTAATAACATGTCTTTGAGAACTCATATGTAATAGAGCGTTGTGAATGAAAATACAGTGAGGGGAAAAATATAGTTTTATTTGTTATGAATTTAGAAACTTAATGAAGATTGTCACAGTCTTGGAAAAGCTTCCAAAAATGATTGGAGTGGAAAAGTAATGAAGAAACATTAAATTTTGCCTCCTCATGATGTATCAGAGTTTTAAACCATCAATAAGGGTTTATGAGCCAAAAATCCACTCATCTTGAAAATGGACCCATGGAAGACTCTAAAAACTTGTGGAAATATCTGTGAAGTTTATACCTAAGTGTTGATGAAGGAACTAGAATGAATTGACTCTCCTTTCCCAAGATATATATGACAGTTTCTAATGAAAGTGCATACATGCCTATAGAAGGACTTTGATAAAGATTTTTAACATAGTTGAAGATCTGAGATCCTCTTTACACCAAAATATGAGTGATATAATCAAATTTTTGAGATTGAAAGTTCATGGAAAAGTCTCATTTGTCTTAATAAAGTATATACTAACATGTAGGTGTGTATTTGAAAGATAGGGTTTGGGTGGATATTTAGTGGTCAAAGGCTAAAAATGAAGGAGAGAAAGTATGAAACTTGATATTAATGATCTTAATATCTTTCCATGGCATATCCTTAAAAGTTTAGGTTCTAAACTAGCTTCATCTCTAAGATTTTCATGACAATGTGTCGCAAAGAAGACTGTGTTGCATAGTAGCTTGAGGAAGTAAGAAAAGACATGATGGTTACATGAAAAATAAGAAGTGTCAAAATTTGGAATTAATTGGATAATCTCATGGTGAAATGAGGAAATATTTAATCAATCCCATTAAGGTCTACAACACAAAATTTTCCTCGATTTTATGGATCTATCGTTTAGGAGAATGGAGCTAGTAAAATCAATTTAGAGAAAATTATGAAAGAAAATTCAGTAGTTGAGATTCTTGGCATATGAATGAGAAAATTGAAGGTTTATTTGACCTTGAGAAGAGTATATTGCAAGGTAAGAGGAATGTGATGAAAGGTTATGAAGGAGAAGACTCAATTTTTATAGACTAGAGCTTAGTGACTTAAATGCTATTGCATGGCAGATAAAAAAATGTATTAATGCTTGGTTTATTTATTCTTAATTATCATTATGAATGATATCATGGAATGTATTTGAGGTATAGAAATAATACCATTTGAAAGAAAGAAGGTAGTAAGTGAAAGGTCTAGTTTTGTGTGTGTTTTTCCAAACATGATAAATCAAAGGGTTTAGAGTGATTATGAAGCAGATTTGAAGTTGTTTCCAGCTAATGACATATTGAATACTTGATTTTATTAGATTATATTCATCGACAAGGCTATCCTATTCAGTCTAATTCATGTGGTATTCTCATGGGGTTTGGCATGTTGGGAATGGGTCCTCACCCATCCTATGTATAGCCTACTTAGGGACATGTTGGTAACATCTTCCCACATGCCACAACTAATAATGCATGTTTTCATAACCCAACACACATGAATGTATTTTAGAATATTTTTCCTCCATACATGTATATGTATTCAAATTTGGTTCAACCAAATGCATATACATTCCATGGCTTGTTTCCTAAATTTTAAGGAACCCCATACCCTCCAGGTAGAATTTATGTTATGCCTTAAAAAGCATCTTGTCCTTTTCCTATCTGTCAAGTAACTTTCATGGTAGAATAATATATGATGAGAACCTATGCTGAGTACATTAAATAATGCCTTGATTTTAATATACGAAATTTCATGATTCCTTTCACATTTTCAGGTCTCCGTAAGTTTAAAGAGGAAGGAGATACCAATGTTCACATTAAGGATTATGCTACTATGATTAGATAACTCCTCCCATGTGATGCGGTACTATCCAAGATATTCCCAAAGACCCTTGAAGGGAGCTCATTAAATTGGTATTATCAAATCCCTAAAGCCTTTATACATTCTTTTAAGAAAATCATTTCTGAATTCATAAAATAATTTGACATGAATAAGTAGCTACATATATGAAGTAATTTTTAACCATTAAACAAAAAAATGAACATGTTTCTCACTTTATATTAATATGGCGACATGTCCTTTATTATTTTGTAACCGCACATAACATGGATCAAATGTAACTTTGTGACCATTTTCTTCTCTTGATTAATATGGAGACTTAAGAGGAATTCCATAAATTGTCCTTTCATACCTATAAGGAGGTGCTAGAGGCTACACTTCATATTGATCATGTATTTATTGATAACAAACATAATAATTACTTTCCCAATTGGGAATTTGGTAGCTCCTAACCACGATAACACAAGGTATCAAAAAAACGTAACCAATAATAAAGAGCCCAAATTGTTGAAAACAAATTGTGGTGTCACCATAGATGTTGTTAAAAACCAAACAAAGAAGCCTAATTTTGTTAAAAACTAAACAAAGAAGCCTAATGTTACCAACACTAGTAACATGAATAACAATAACAACATGGGAAATGAAAGGCACCCTAACTGTGTTGGACATATTTTATTAGTTGTTTTCATTGATGTCATTGAAGCAGTGTTGATTGTTTAAGAGATAAGGTAAAATCAAAATCATGTGTCAAATAAGGTTGACACTGTGAAGGTAAGTGTGTATGTTGAACCAAACACACAACTGCAAACCGAAAGAGGCATGAAATTATCAAGACGTCAACTAGATAAAGGTCCATAATTTAATTAAACAAGGTATGAATTTTTCAACAACTATTGCTTTTCATTCAAGCAAAGTGATCACATAAGTATATATAAGTTGAAGGACTATAAAAAGTATGTTGGTGTTCTTAGATGAGTTTTAAGACCTTATTTTGTTAATAATATGAGTTAATTTGTTGGTTGTTCACTCAAGGTGGTATGATGATGTTTCTTGGAGATTTATCTAAGGAGAAATGTCCTGAAGACCTAAGAGTATAAAAGGATTGCATGATGTAAAAAAATTTGTTTGAGTTGTTTAACACCTTATTTTGGTATGTTTTATCTATGAGGAACTATTTGAAGCTTGATCACTTAAAGGTAATATGTTGGGTCTCATGAGATGGTTGAGAAAATTCTAAGGTGAATAAAAATAATATATATTGATTTGATCTGTTAATCTATGTAAGTTGAGGTACAATCATATTCAAAGTATTGAAGATCCCAAGAGGTCTGTGTCAAGTGTGAAGTAGTTATTTCTTATAAGATCATATTGTGTGCATTATGTCATGTCATAGATTGTTTGATTGCATATTCTTAAAAGCTCAAGGGTAGGAGTATGCATCATATCAGGAAGAGATAATTTCAGTCTTGTTCAAATGTTGCTAAGAGAATTATTTCACAGTAGGTGTAGACCCAAAATCATGCACTTTAGGCATTTTAGCCTAGTATCTCAAGTGAAGAAAGTACTAATTAATCCCACCTTTTGTATATCTTATTTTGATATTTTATTTCATCATTTTTTATAAACATACCCCCATGCTAACTTTCCCGTAAATTCTAGCCCTGTACTGGGGAACCCCGAGTCGCCCTAGTCCCACCTGGGATTATCTGATCCATGCACACTTTCCCATTTCTTTTTGGGGTCTTTCTAGCCATTCTATCATCCTTTATTTTTCCTCATTCAGCCATGTCATGGTTAATTATGAAATTAGAACTTGATAACCCTATAAATATAAAGTTATAAGACCATAATGAGGGTCCTAGCGTCACTTAATACTATCACTCCATCTAGATTTGCATTCATTGCATCACTTGCATCCACATAGTTTCATGCATCAAGGCTAGGAGATCTGCATCAACACCCACAACATAGGGGGAGGGATTCTATTTTATTCCATGCACACATACTAGTATAATTTCTATATTTATTATTACTCGTTACTTCACAAAGTGTGACTGACACAAGAGCACCTAGGGCATGACATTATACACACACACACCAGAAATACATCTGGGTCTGAAATGTAGTGCAATGCTCAGTGATAAGACCACTAGTTTGGCAGCTGAGGTCATTTGACCCATTATTTTTTTGCATCTTTTATTTTTCCTAGGGTTTTGATACTTCCTTTTCTTACAGGTCATTACTTCATTATTTAGCACATCATAGCGCAATAATCTAATGCAATAGAAAGAGAACACTTTGGGATACATTGTGACCCTTTGAAATTAAGTTTTGAGCATTTTTATAGAAATGGGCCCAGTAATTTGCAGACCAGGGTGCCCTGGACACCCTAGTACACTTCCCAGGTGCCCCCAGTCATCTCAAATCCTCCAAATCTACCTTTTCAGGACTTCTGAGTGTTTTCTGCACTTATTTATTTTCAAATCATCAAAACTACAATAACCTCGAATCATTAAGTCATTTACTTCCTTTCTTGCATATTTAGGGTTTTATTTCACTTAGAATAATTATTGATTAATTATTCCATACTATTTTCAGTTCATTTATACTAGTTTTTAGTCCTCCTATTTAGATTAACTAGTGGCTATACCCATAGTATTAGATGTTCCATTTTTAGTTAATCAATTTAGTGAACCCCATGTTTCTTCATAACACCTTCTAGGGTTTTTGTAATTTTACTTAAGCCTTTTCTATATCTTTATTTCCTCCATATTTATTCTTACACTCCACTTATGGCATACTTTCCTTTTTTTCTTTTATAAGACAATTTATGATAAATTCATGCCACCCCAAAGACATATCTATAAACATGTATCTACAAAATCATACCTAATTTCCATCAATACCTTTGAAATACTTAGCTACCCATTAAATTGCTACATACATCACCAGAATATGTTATACCTATGATACTTTAAGTTTATTTCAGTCTTATCCCTTAAAATTAATGATCAAATTTCAATTTCACATCTGATGATCTAATCCCCACATCATCTATACATTTTTTAAACATGAACCTCCCTTATATACGCAACCTCCAAGTTATGTATCAACGAAAGTATATGTCAAACATTGTTCTTAGTAGACAATGGATCATCCTCATATTTGTAGAATCACCTTTTCTCAACATATAGGCATGTATGACATCTTCTCTTAATCTAATTCTTTTTTGTGGTTTTGATAATATCGCAAAGTATTTATTTAGGTCATGAATTCATCTACCCTTTACCATGGACTAAACATGTTGATAACCATATCATGCCATGTCATGCCCAATGACCTCAACTACAATATCCTCCTTAGCATAAAAATATCCATGAATTTGGCCCTAACACACCATTGAATATGCTACATTTGCTCATAGAAATGGTTCAAAATTCCCCAGCAAAGATTCATGTCCTTTGTAAGAAATTGATTGATTCCCAAGAACTCATTCCAATATATATGTGTATAATAGAATTGTAAGTATCTGATTAATTCCATGTTGAACTAGCTAGAGATAATTATTTACTAAATGGTGCAATTTTGGCCTTAAGCTTAGAACCCCATGATTTCCCTCCAATGGGCTGGAAAATAAAGCAGTATGTGGTTGCCAAATGTGGAAATTTCCCATGATCACCACTCTCTATCTTTAAGTTCTATTACCTTCCACTCTTCTTTCCATTGAACTTTCATGTGTGGTTTTAAGTTGTGATTTAACTTAACTTTACAAGATACATTAAGGTGCATTTGTGAACAAAATTGCCTAAAATATTTTCTATAGGCAAGGTGATTCCTTCCCTCTTCTATTTTTAAATAGACTTAAGAAGTTTGAACTACCTAGTTCACCCAATGATTTTCATCTCCAAAGTTCTTCCTTTTACATGAAGGAAATCTTAGTCAATTCTTATATATTAATTGATTGTATTCAAAGGAAATGGCCTAAGAATTTTATGTATCTTGCATAGTATTACTATAATAACTTGCTCGATATGGCATACCCAAGACTATTTTCACTAATGTTATCCCTCAATTTTACATTGCTACTAGACTTCCTTAAAAGTTTCCATTTCTACAAGCACCTTATCTCTTGTTGCTTTACTACCAATCAATTTACAACTTAACTACTTTAGACTCAATGGACATCCATAGAGAAAGATATGAAGAAATAGTTTCAATGGGAAAAATCATCACATTGTAGATTTACCTCTCTTCTGTGAATTTTGTTAGAGTTTTACTGTTTGATTATCCTTCATTGTTTCATCATATCTAATGATAGAAATCAATTTACCCTATTTTTGCATGTAATGTAGTTCATCTTATAATCTTAATTTTACTTAAATCATTAACAAATGCTTCTCCTGATGATTCATACATCCTCTTATTCCCATTCCCTATGGATCTGAATCAGATAATATATGTAGTTAGGTTGTTATTCATAATCATTCCTGGAAAAATTACCTTACATCTTTAATAGGAGTTTATTTAGATCAAAATTATACTTCAACATATGAATAAGCACAACCATGAAATATTATCTTGATTTAGTTATTATGTAGAAGTACATATTTTTATTTAGACTAAAAGAAAAATGTTTATAAATATGATTTGAAATTACATTGTAATTTATTTAAGGAGTTACACTTACATGTAGTAGTCATAACATTTTTAGTTATATCTTATTTAATTTGGACGCTCTTAATCAATTCATTGCATTAAGATCACATTATTAAAACCATAGGAATAGTAGATACTGAATATTCAACCTCTATCTAATATGTACCATACAACTTTGACAAAGCCAATGGTATCTAGGATCTAATGTCATATGACCACTATATTCCATTGATCCTCCTTATGCCACAAATTTTATCATCTGTTTCATAGAACCTTGGCATTTACAAGTGTGCATTTAATATGGGTGCTAGTTGCAGGAATACATCCGAAAGTATATATCGGCATGAACCTATGAAGACAATCTCCAAATATTTACAACTTCAATTCCCCTAGATTCTCAATATTGTGGATCATTATTATCATCTATGCATTAATACATGTTAGGATGTATTTCCATTACAATATAAAACAATCGACTTTGTTAGGAAATAAGGGATAAAATATGTGGAATAATCCCTCACAGAATCGCAACAGTAGAAACTAATATGCAGAAAATATTACAGATCTCAAATAAAAGTGCAGAATAAAATAACACAACACAAAGAGACAGTATTTAACGTGGTTCACCCAATTTGGGCTACGTCCACCAAGAATCACTTGCTCAGATTTTATTACAAGCCACCACTCTCTCAATACAATACCCAGATCCTGTTTGGAGCTATGCTCAACAAACTCTACAGAATTCACACCCGAATTTACACACATCTACAATGTTACATTATATCTACCATATGTATAAAACCATATAATTAGACAACTGCTTAAGCAGTTTTACAAAACCGTGGGTATCAAAACCATGGGCCAAAACCGTCCCATAAACCTATGGGTCAAAAATCCCACCCATATGAGAAAAGCAATGTTTCCCTGATATATGGGCACGTTTTAAGGCCCAAAAAATTTCAGGGGCTTCGGGGGCTTGCACCCCGAACCCCCCTGACCCGGCCTCGAACCTGGTGGACAACTAAAAGTGTACAGTACTCTTAGTGTACAGTCTTCAACACTTTCACACATGAAAATAGGCTCCACAACCTAACAATCTCCCACTTGGAGACTAGTTTTCCTCTGAGCAAGCTTCTCAACCCTTCACTAGTTTCTGTGAAGACCAACCAAAGATGAACACAACTTCAGTTTTTCCCTTGTGACCACCTTGGTCATCATGTCTGTAGGATTCTGACTGGTATGAATCTTCTCCAGCTTCAACTTCTCTTCCTCCAAAGTTGTCCTGATGAAATGGTACCTTAACTGTATATGCTTCATCCTAGAGTGGAAAGTAGAGTTCTTAGCTAGGTGTATAACACTCTGACTATCACTATGCAACTTTCCTTCCTCCTGCTTATGCCCCAACTCCTCAAGAAATTGTTGTAACCAAATCATTTCTTTTCTTGCCTCTGTGGTAGCAACATACTCAGCCTCTGTGGTTGACAAAGCCACCAGCTTCTGTAGTCATGAAATCTAGCTCACTATTGTCCCACCTATAGTGTAAACATAACATGTCGTGCTCCTCCTACTGTCTACATCTCTAGCCATATCTGAATCTACATAACCACACGTAAAGTGGTGTCTGATCCACTGTAGCACAAAATTGTCCCCATGGTCCCTCTCAAATACCGAAGGATCCACTTTACTACCTGCCAGTGATCTCTACCTGGATCACTCATAAATCTACTCACCGCTCCCACTGCATGGGCAATATCAGGCCTAGTGCACACCATGGCATACATCAAACTACCAACTGCTGATGAGTAAGGTACCTTGGACATCTGGTTTCTCTCTTGCTCTGTCTTGGGACACTGCTCCTTTGATAACTTGAAATGGCCTGCCAAAGGAGTCCCAACCGGTTTAGCATCCTGCATATTAAACCTCTCCAAGACCTTCTTAATGTACTCTTCCTGAGATAAAGTCAGCTTCCGTTCCTTCCTATCCTGAGATATCCTCATACCAAGGATTTGTTTGGCTGCCCCCAAATCCTTCATAGCAAAGGATTCACTTAGCTGCTTCTTGAGTACTTTTATTTCCTGCATGTTTTTACCTGCAACCAACATGTCATCCACATACAAACACAAGGATAATATAATTCCATCCTCAAATTTCTTTGTATACATGCAATGGTCAGAATGACATCTAATATAACCTTGCTCCATCATGAAGCTATCAAATTTCTTATACCATTGACGTGGAGCTTGTTTCAAGCCATACAAGCTCTTCTTCAGTTTGCACACCATCTCCTCTTTACCTTTGACCTCATAGCCCTCTGGTTGCTGCATATATAGTTCCTCCTCCAAATCACCATGGAGAAATGTAGTCTTTACATCAAGCTGTTCTAAGTGCAAGTCTTCTGCTGCAACTATTCCTAGAACAGTTCTAATAGAAGTCATTTTTACTACAGGAGAAAAAATCTCATCAAAATCTATACCTTTTTTCTGTGCAAACCCCTTGACCACCAACCGGGCCTTGTATCTTTTCTTTCCTCCTTCTTCCTCTTTGAACTCTGAACACCCACTTGTTCTGTAATGCTCTTTTTCCTTCAGGTAGCTTCACCAAATCCCATGTCTGGTTCTCCATGAGAGCTTGATGCTCCTCATCCATGGCTTGCTCCCACTTCTTCCTGGCATCTACCTACATTGCTTCATCAAAGCTCTCTGGCTCTCCACTATCAGTGAGTAATAAATAATAAAGAGAAGGAGAAAAATGTTCAGGTTCTCTTCTTACCCTAGAAGACCTCCTCAATATAGGAGTTTGGGGTTCCTATTGAGGAGGTTCCTGAACTAATTCATGTGTCACTTTCCCATCTGGAAGATCCTCTACCACTGCATATTCTTTCTTGGATTCTTCCCTATTTTCCTGCAACTATTGCTTATACATGACTTTCTCATTAAAGACCACATCCCTAGATCGAATGATTTTCTTGTCCTTAATACTCCAACATTTATATCCAAAGTCATCACCACCATAACCAATGAAAGTACATTTTTCTGATTTAGCCTCTAGCTTGGTCCTATCATCCTTGTCTATATGGACAAACACCTCACATCCAAAGACTCTAAGAAATGAATAATCAACTTTCTTACCATACCAAGCCTCCTCAGGTATGCCTCCATCCAAGGCACTTGAGGGTCCTCTGTTTATCAAGTACACAGTTGTGCTCACCGCTTCTGCCCAAAAAGAAAGAGGCAGTCCTGCATGTAACCTCATGCTCCTAGCATGTTCCATTATTGTTTTGTTCATCCTTTCTGACACCCCATTCTGTTGTGGAGTTCCTGGAACCATCTTTTTCCTGTGGATTCCATTCTTAGAACAATAATCATCAAATTCATTGCTGCAATACTCCCCTCCATTATCTGACCTGAGACATTTTAGCTTAAGACCTGTTTCATTCTCTACCAAGGCTTTCCATTTAACAAAAGTGTCAAATACATCAAATTTGTTTCTAATACAATAAACCCAAACTTTCCTTGTTGCATCATCAATAAAAGTAACATAATAACTTGAACCCCCAAGAGATGATACCTGAGCCGGCCCCCACACATCAGAATGCACCAGCTCTAACTTACTCTCTTTCTTTGTAGGTCCAACCTTGAGAAATCTTACTCGCTTCTGTTTCCCATATATGCAGTTCTCACAAAAATCTAAACATGTTTCTGTATATCCAGGAAAATTCTTCTTTATGATCTCCATGCCCTTATGGCTCATATGACTGAGCCTATAGTGCCATAATGTTGTATCTGCATCTGAAGCCACAAGATTACAATCATTAGTACTATCAAGTGGACATCATAAATACAAGGTTCTGTCGACACTAAAAATTTTCTCCGTAATTTCTATTTCATTAATGTATATATTAGGAATAAGATTTTGTTAAGTATAATTAGTAGTAATCCAATAGAAGATAATGGCACCGATCAGTACGGTGCCGCCAATAATGTGGAGTACGGTAACAGTCAAAGTACAATAGGAATGTTGGTAAAAAGTAAATATTTGTCCTAAGTGGTCTGGTAATGTTAAAATGTCAAAGTTTGGGTAATTAGAGAAGTAGGGTCTACATGATTAGGAATTAGAAATATTATATTGGTAATAAGGACAAGGAGTGAGGTCATAAATATATTGTGTATTTTATTTGTAAAAAGTCTAAAAATGTGGAACCCATGTAAAATGATAAGGTTTATCTTATCTTAAAAGATAAGCTTACATGTACAGATAAGAGTTAAGGTATGGAATATGATTTGTCAGAGTGGATTTCTTATCCTATCTTAGAGATAAGATGGATAAGCCTGGAAGTTCTATAAATAGAGAGGCCACCCCCCTCATTTAGCATAGAAGGAAGTAGTGAGAAATATTGTATGAAGTGTGTAAAGGAAGCATAAGTTTAAAGGTGTGTTGAAGAAGCCATTAAGAGGTGTAATTGTAAAGTTTCTCCCATAGTCTTGGTGAAAGGCAAGTGAAGTCAATAACACTTGAAGTACCTCATGGGTGAGATTGTAACAATTTCATGTTAATATTATAATTTACTTTGATATTTCAGATTTGTCATCATTCCGTCTTATCATAGTCGATGGTATGCTTGTGTTATGTTTGTTGTTTTGTTTCCAGATTACATCCACCAAACTAAAGGTTGTGCATTAGTAAATATTCATAGCACGAGGAGTTCCCGATGAAGAATTATCATAGTGCTCGGATTGGTGATGACATTTTGGTTCAAACTTGCCGGGACCATTGCATCAGTTGGTGGATTTTCTGGAGAGATATTCCCACTTAGTCAAAAATCAATTGGAGGGTAACCTTGTTTTTACTATGCATAGTATACCATGGTAAAGTCACTTTTTACTGTGAATAGTAGAATGGTAAAGTCATTCTTTTGATGTGAATAGTATTTGCCATAGTAAAGTCACTGACAATTTTACCGTGAATAGGCTTTACCGCAGTTACTGTTATCCAAAATTCACCCCCCTAGGGTAAATTTTGATAACATGCATTAGAAGATTCAAATCCCAAGCAAATTGATTGATTCAGAGCAAAATCAGGTTTCTAGGGTCCCTTCAGGTCAAATTTTTCTAACTCCCCTGGCCGAAGAAACAGGGAGCAAGCTTCTGAGAAAATGCAAAAAAGTAGCAGAAAGGCAAATTGGTTGATCAAACAGGAAAGAGTGTGAAAAATTGGCTAAGTCCTGCTCAAGGTAGCACTTGGGACAAGTGGGACAAATGGAAGCGGATCGGCCGAAAAGCCTCTAGGTGGCCCAAATTGCATTTGGGACAAATGGGACGAAAGTACGCGGCGGGCGTGAAAAGCCCGATCCGGCCGAAAGAGGAAGAAAAATTGGCTAAAGTGTTGCTCGGGACGTTTGGGACACAAGTACGTGAAGGCTCGAACCGGCCGGATCGGCTGAAATGAGCACAGGCAGTCCAAAAGCAAAATGGGACAAATGGGCCAGAAAGTACGTGAAGCGGGCACGAAATGAACCGAATGTCCCACGAAGCACTGGAAAATTTACTAACTGCGCGAAGGGACAGTTCGGGACAAGCGGACTGAAAAGGCGCGAACCGGCCGAACCGGGCGAAAGAGGTCATGCAGTCCGGACGCAAAGTGGGACAAGATTGGGCCAAATGAGGGACGCCCGAACCGGCCGATTTCGGCCAAAATGAGGTTTTTGGCCCAAAATCAAATGGGACATCTCGGGATAAATGGATGTGAAGGGCGCGAAAAAGCCGGCAGGGCCGAGAACCAATCAGAATCCGCCACGTGTCTCAAGGGAAAAAGGGTCAAAAAGGTCAAAGGGCGAGTTTTAAAAGAGTCAGCCCGAACCAATGAAATAGTGCCACGTGTCCTAGTTTAAGGGCCCCACAAGAAATTTCAAAATGAAAGCCCGCGAAAGGTAGAGGAGAGAGAATTGCTCATCCAATCAGCACGTGCCACGTGTCATCCAGGTGGCAGAGCGCGGGAAAGGATTTCAAAACACGTTTTCGCCTGTTTTGTGCCCTAGATCTTCAGATCGCCATAACTTTCGATCCAGAGCTCGGATTTGCACGTTCTTTATATCAACGGAAAGATGATGAAATTCTCTACATGATTCCGGGGTCAATCTTGCATTTTGGAGCAGTCTGGAGGGAGAAAAATCAAGAAACGCCTCTGGCGCGAATTAACAAGCAGAAGTAATGCATTCCAACAAACAGACTTTAATGCAGCATGGGTCAGCATTCTCCTGCAATTCTGTCAAAATGACAGGGTATGGTTTTGCCAGGATCCTCCATTCTGTTTTAATACATGAATGGAATGCAAGAAAGAATGGGGTCCCATGGCTTTCCTACGTCTCCTCTTCCCTGGGTTCGATTCTTTCTATTATTAAAAGCCAGTTTTGGGCTTCATTTCAAAGAGAGGAACATTTTTGGGTTTAGCAGACTTCTTCTTTCACCTTCTTCAGGGAATTGATGAAGTATCAACCTCTCCAATTTGTAACATAATACTATTCTGCCTCATACCTCTCTGAGGGTGTATTGCGTCAATTTTGATATTAAAGATAATGCAAGCTCTGTGGATGGATTCTCAATCCTCTCTGTGTTCATTATTTACATCCTCCTGGTCTTTTACTGCAAATTTACATTATCAGTCTGTGCATGTCTTTTATCACATGTCAACCTTGGTCTGTGTCTATTTGCATGAAAAATATGTGTTCTTCACTCCTTTCGGTGCATCACCATCTATTAGTTAGTTTCAATTTTTTGCACTTCTTACCTTGTCTCCTTGCAAGATTAGAATAGGATTTGGATCTAAACCTCTGTACATTTTCAAAATGTAGCATCTGAATCAGAGGAATGAGGAACCAGCCTTCTAATCTGGAGATTCTTTCTCTCAGTTTCCAAGTCCCACACTTGGAGAAAGGATTCAATGTTATGCAATCACACTTGGATGCCAAGAGTGATCAACCTAGAAATCTGATCAGCGTCCAGGGGTGCTGTAATTTGTGCACTAACAGTAACTTCACTTTGTACCGTGAATAGTGTTTACCACAGTAAAGGAAAGTTTTTACCGCAGTAAGTCAATTTTTACCATAGTTTAGCATGGTCATTTCTATTTTACTGTAGAAAGGTGTAACAGTCACTTTCTAGTATAGTGAT
Organism: Taxus chinensis; assembly: GCA_019776745.2. Taxonomy (NCBI): domain Eukaryota; kingdom Viridiplantae; phylum Streptophyta; class Pinopsida; order Cupressales; family Taxaceae; genus Taxus; species Taxus chinensis. Next base: position 131,543 of record JAHRHJ020003298.1, read on the forward strand.
TCTAATTATTTGTGCACATAAGTCTTGTTGATTGTACTTGTGGGTTGGTATTTCACGGTCTCTCTACATTAATGAGAAAATTTGATTTCGAAACTTGATTGATATGATCCACCCTCCTTTTCCAACATGCCAAATGGACTTAGGGACAGCATCAATCGTAGGTAATGCAATTGAATGCTTCTTCTTGGTCACGTTTCCAATATTTCAAATTCGAAGTTTTTCCTCCTTTCTTTGTACAAATGGTCATCTATAAATGTAATAGGGCTCATTATTAACATTGGACTAATCTGTTTCCTTACGCTTTTTCTAAGGATCATATTTTCTATACAGTTAGGTCCTTGAGACCCTAGTCATGCATGTGGATAATTTGGATCTTATTAATTGAAAGTCTTCTTGCATATTTGGTGATCAAAAATAAGCATCATCATGATCGACTATTCACAAAGCTATCCAAAATGTTTGAATTTCTTATTCTTACCTTTATTTTACATTCATGTTCTAGTGCTAAGGAGGAACTTCATGTCCCAGATCTGGATTTAGTTGTGTTCCATAGAATGATGGTTGAAATGTGATTTCTCTATGTGACTCGTAAGCCACCTTTTATGCATTCCCTTTTCATTCCAGAGATCAGACAATAGAGTCAAGTATTCATCGCCTATTTTTCTCGTGCTATCACCTTTGAACAAGTGTAGTTGCAAGAAGGCAAGAAGAAAGCATTTTGATGTTATCCCATCCTTGGTCCCTTGGCATTTGTTAAAGTTTCCACTTCCCAACACCTTTTGTCCAGAACCCCTCAAGCAGTAGCACATAGATAGATGAGCTGTCCTTCTCTGGTACATCTACTCAAGTGCATGAAGGTCTGCTCCACAAAGATGGGTCATTTTGATCTCATTACATCTCGGCTCTTCCAGAAAATTCGAGACGTGGGTGCAAGTTTTAAGGGAAGAGTAGAGGTCCATTAATAAGAAGTATTTATAGTTGCCCTATTTTTTGTTAAACGTTTCACCCTGAACTGTTGTTACTTTCTCCTGAGCATACAAGTGTTGATATGTGATTTCTTGTAAAAGGATGTGTTCCTCGATTTAGAAATCATGCTTGATATGTACTGTAATTTCTTTGCAGATTGCAGATCTTGACTGAGTCAGAATATGATTAGACTCTTTTATCTATTTCATTTTGTATCTGAGTTTAATCTGATCTCGGAATGAATTATAGAGTTATCCATCTATAAGATCTAGTCTTGGATCAGTGGAATTGATCCAAGTATTGCTTTAAGTTTGTTCGTGATGAATTAAAAATTACAGACCTTGAACAGGTTGCAAGGTCTAGAAGCATTGAATAAGCTAGTCAGGAGTATGACTCAGGCTGATCAAGTGAAATGAATTGGTTCCCGATATCGAAGTATATCTGGAAGGTCTCGATCGTGGACCAGGTAATAATTCGGTTACATACGATTCTGCAGCCTAAGGCAGAACAGGAGCTAACCCTGTTCAAGAAGGTATGATGTAGGTCTTTTTCTGAGTGTACAGAATGTAGACCTAACTGGAATTATTAATGATTAGTAACTTAAGACTAAACCTAACCTAGGGGTTAGATTAGTGTTAATCTAACCTAGACCTAGGCTAAGTGTTAATGTCCTAAGTTAGTATCTATGTGTAATATGGTTAGAATATGTATTATCCTAAATTCTAACCTAAGATACTAACCTAACTATGATCAAGAATGTAAAGGGGCCTATGGAGGGGTGCGAACCATGGGCGGCGTTTTCTATGTTATTAAATGCATGGGATAAGGATGAAGGACAGGTCTTGGCGGAGGTTTTGGGAACGGCTAACTTGTGCCGACGTGGCAATTCGCCAAAACTGGAAATGGACTTGAGATTTTATTTGACTGTCGCCAATTCTGGCGGTCGGTGGCAGTGGAGTTTGAGCGGGAAAGTTGGTGTAAATGCATTCAATGTTCTCGGTAGACGAGCTCGGAACTCGCGAGAAGGCATGCAAACTGGGAAGTTTGTTGGTTTGTTTGGCTTATCGCGAATTTTCGGGTTTCTCTCTGCCTGTTCACTGGTTCTTCGCACCAGTCTTCTTGGAGTTGCATGGCGAGTATGAGGGTATCTAGCTCTTTTCTCTGGCAAGGAGAATATATATGCCATGGAGATAACAAAATTTTGTTGATCGCTCTAACTTGGAAAAGGAAAAGGAAGCTGAGCTCTTCCAGTGGTCTGCTTCGGAAATTTGAGCAAAAATCCAGGCATGTTAGGCCCTAACCTTTAAAAATCTTGCTGTCTTTCAAGTGATTTCATTAGAACAACTCTGTTCAAATGATTTAAGGAATTAGATGTTTATCTATGGATGTCTTGTGTGATTTTCTTGGTACAGTATCTCTTCTGGTTCGAATTTTCATTTATCCTTTGATGGGTGTTTATTAAATTCGAACTGTGGCATTATTTCTTTGTGTTTGCATTCTGGCTTAAATATGCGAAACATATGAAATGTGTGAATGCTCGGCCTGTTCGGCGTGAGCCCATTAATCGTTCCTGTAATGGGTATAGACCATTGTTATGTTTGTCGATTTTTGGTCGTCAATTTTGTTGTGGAAACAGTCGGGAAGGATACTGATGTACCTGTTTGATTGTTCAGTGTTTTGGAATCTTTGTAAGCTCTGTCGTGGGTTTTGATGATGGTAGTTATTGATACTGTTGGGTTTCGTTTCTGTCTTGAAGGTTGTTTGTGAATAACATCTTTCGGTGTGACAGTATCTTATTGCAACTCTTTTGGAATTGTTTCCTTTTTCATTGGGGTAACGAGATTTAACCGTTACAGAATGCATTATGGATGTATGTATATTATATATTGGAACGACTCTGTAGAGTTTAGTGAATGATTTGTATAAATGGATCACTGAGGAAGTTATACATATTTATATTTGAATGTTGGATATGTGTATTATATTAGAACGGCTCTGTGGAGTCCTCTGAACAAATCGTATACTATGATCCACTGCTGAGGATATAGATACCTCCTTGAGTTTTGTTAACTTGAATTCCGTTGGAATCTTGTAGAAGTAGCAGGTCATGCGACCTCTGTTATTTGTAATGGAATTTAGTACTGATTCCCAGGGTTTACATTTATGTCTCCTTAGGTGTAAGCTTGTTCGAGAATTTTGACGAGGTTCAGTTGAATTCTTTGTTATGAAAATCGGTATTTGAATTGCTTACACTTGGTTTTTGTCGAATGCTTACCTTAATTGGCATAGATTGATTCTTTAACTATTTTATCTTATACTGTTGTTGGGTTCCGTGGTTATGGATAATAACCCGTTAACAGTATGCAATGTAAATATAGATTCATATTCGTTTTAATCAGAATGACTCCGTGGAGTCTATTGAATGATTTATATGTTTAAATCACTGTTCATGGTTGAAAATAGATGAATATTGGAAATGGTTGTTCCAGCGACTTAAGGGAATAACATGTATTTTGATCTCTGTTATTTCGTAAGAATACCATCGTGTCGCAAAGATTTTGTGGTACAGATTCTTTTGGTATATTTTTACGTCTTCAGTCTGTGCAAATTTGTGTAAAAGATTGGCAAGGGTTCAGTCGGATTCCTTGTTTTGAAATCAGTAATTAAATTTGCTTGCCTGATTTTTATTATGCTCCGTTGATGAGCTCAGATGGAATCATATGCAATTATTTGACTTGTTACCACTGTTTGGAATCATTTGAATTCTTGGAAGGTAACCTGTATTTCTGTCTCTTATTGAACCTGATATTTGGACACTGTCGTTTGTCATTGTTTGATTTCCTTGAGTATGGAAAATTATTTCGTGTTTTGGCTCTGTTGAAATGAGTCGCGAATACCATACTTTAGACTTGCATGCGCCAAGGTGAGAATAGATTTGCTATATTCTTTTCCGTTTACTCCTGTCTGACTGAGACTGAGCATGTTCGGAAATTTTGTGTGATTGTCTTGGCTTAGTCTTAGGGAAACATCCAATAGCCTAATGCAATGTAGTCTATTGTTGACCGCAATTCTAGAGGTTCTTTGATTTCGAACTTGGGTCGTAAAGCCTTGTTGTGTTCGATTTTTATTATGACAGTAATTCTTCTTGTGGTTTGACGGACTTGTTCGTATACATATTGGATGAATGCATCTCATATGTGTAGACAGTACAGTAGTGAACTTGTGCGAAGGGAAGTATGAAAGATTTGGTTCTTTCTCTTCTATTATTTTAATACTTGTTGATATCTTCCTAACAGTTGGAATTGTTCTTGTATCTTATTGGTGGAATCATGATTTGCTATGATATTTCCTTTTTTGATGAAAGTAACGATCTGTCCAATGTTACTGATCTTGGATTCAAGATAATTGTTTGGATACTTTCGTTCTTTGATTCTTAATATTTGATGAAATATTTGAGAAGTGATTAGGACTATTCTGTAACGATGATAGAGTTACACATTTGTAGTCATTTTGTATTACAAAGGCATAGTCTGAATCATGTTTACTTGTTTGGATAATTGATCTCATTTAAACAGGGTGTTTAATGAAAACAATTGATGGATTGCAATTGTTTTAAGAGTTAGTGCTTATCATGCTCAGTTCATTGAACTGACTCATGTTGACTATTTTTGCAGATGGTTGCCGTAAGAGGTAAAAGCAATGCAGATCTGACAGGCTGATCAGATTATTTAATTTGTTTTATAATGAATTACTGCTGGAATTTATAAGTGTACTAAATGTGGAAAGATGTTTCTTTTCCGTTAGTATTGTAACAAGTATGCTGCTTGCATAAAATGTAATTGTATAGTTCTGAAAGGAATGGAAATAAGTGGTTGTTACTTATGTGTTGTATTCTATTTCTGATAGTTGACCTTCTTCGGTTTTTATACCAGAATGGCAATGTTATCTTTGTGTGATTTGGATGCTTTTGTGATTGACAATGAAAGCTTAAAGAAAATGTGATTGAATTTATATGAGTGTTTAGCAGATCTTATTGTTCTAGCGAAAGCAATATTGAATTTAAATAATTGTCTTTCTAAAAGATAGGTTAAAAATGAACCTAAGCAGAATGCTAAACAAGCTGAATTAAATTACTGATCCCTAGTCTTGATTATGACAGGACATCACTTATTTGGATTCTTAATCATTTATATCCTTATACTAATAAGTATGATATAAATTCAGTTAAGAGAACTGATATAAATCAAATGGGGTTCAGATGGCAATCTCAAGTAAAGGTTATGAGATATTGTCCAATTCTGTTGTTTTAGAATCATGGATATTCTAATGACTCCTTGATGAGACCATGACCTTAATAACTCCACCATGTAATGGGTTTTATTGAGAAAGGTCGTCTTAAGGCGAAGAATCCAGGGATTTGGGAAGGCTAACCTATGGGGGAGGTCTTAAAAGTAATTTAATACTCAAAGTGCATAACGCATATTAATAAGTAGATCTTTTCGAGGCGGATTTAAAGGTTGACGGCACAAGACAACTGCAGGGTTGTACCTCCGAGAAGATTAGGATCTTCTCGAAGTTACAACAATGCAGGTGACTTATGGCGACACCCTTTGCATTGATCGCTAAGATTTACACTTGTGATCGGATTAGTTACTCAGGGACCGATTAGGAATGTGGTCAGGTTATAAGGCTGCCTAGGAGGTTCGGGGTATCTTGACACATTGGTCTAACTGCAGGGTTAAACCAGTATGTCACCGTATCCCTAATCCTCATGGGCATCCATATAACATTATCACCTTGTTAATCTATCTCCGAGTGATTAAGTTGTGAAAGGAAGGACTGACAGTAGTCAGTGTAGGACATTCTATATAACATAAGAATGGGGTGAAGGGCGTATTCCAGATTGACGAGTATGCCGTTAAGGAATACGAGACATAAACAGTATGTTTCAAATCTTTGGCCAAAGTATCGCAAGCTGCTGATTGCGTTGTCCTAATTCACCTAGTCTAAGGGATGAGATGCCGATGAATAATAGTAACAATTATTCAGTTAGGTTCCTTGGACAGAGCATTCTGAATCCCAGAGTAGGGAAGAGAACCGCAAGAGTAAAGTGTTAACTAAAAACACCAACTCTTATTACTCATGAATAGATCGGTAGATTACCGAGTCATGGAATGAATAGATCGGAAGTACTCCGAGTCATTACAGCTGCATATGGTTGTCTGTTATATGAATGGTTATTTGATTTGTGAGTTCTAAATTATGTATTTAGAACCAGGATGCAATTATCAAAAAAAAAAAAAAATTTACTTGTTCTAAGGTATAAAATGGGGATGTTACATCTTGGTATCAGAGCTGAAGGTTGCAGCTCTTGGACCTATTGTGTCCATAATCTGATAAAAACCTGAATTTTCTTGTAACAGAAAATGGTTAGAACAAGGGGAAACGTTGCGGGTAATGCTCCACCTGAAGGAGGAGCGGCAACAACCCAGAAACTTGATGAGATCCTTGCTGCCCTGTTGGACACAAGAGATCGCTTAGCTGTACTTGAACAGCAGGTGATGGGAAATGAGGAGGATGAAGAAGCTGATAATAATAATCAGCAACCTCCTGAGGACAACCCCGACATGGGTGTTGATGTTAATGCTGGAAATGCACCTGCCCAACCAGAAAATAAAAAGGCCAGGTTGGCAGCAGAACTCACTAATGATATAAAAAGGATAAGTCCACCTAAGTTTGATGGCACCACATTAGGAGATGGAGCTGAGAACTGGCTCAGCGAAATGGAGAAGTACTTTGCAATAAGGAACTTCTCAGAGGAAACCAAAGCTATTTGGGGAGCCTATCAGCTTTCTCACGAAGCATCTTCGTGGTGGGATAGCCGTAAAGCTGAACTAAACATTGATGAGACCAATATTACTTGGGATCAATTTAAAGGCTATTTTAGGCAACGTTGGCTGCCACAACTTTTCTATGATCAGAAAATGACAGAATTTCAGAACTTAGCTCAAGGGAAGCTAACGGTAACTGAATACTGGGAGCGGTTTACAAAACTCCTCAAGTATGTACCGCAGTATCAAACTGACGAAAAGTTCAGGATACGGAAATTCATCATGGGATTGAATCCCTGTGATAGGGGGAGAGGTCGATGTTCACAGTCCAACCACTATGGAAGGAGTTGTTGAAAAGGCCATAAGGCAAGAACAGAAATTAAAGGCTATTTCTGCTCATAAGGAGGAAGTGCGGAAGAAGACTGCAAACCCTTCTTCAACCTCTCTTGCACCTAGAAAAGGACCATGGAAAAAGTTTGGAAACAAGAGTAAGTTTCCAGGAGATAACAATAAGAAAGCAGCAGTAAATAAGCCTGCTGGAAACGTAAAGGATAATTTTGCTAAAAATTATAATAATGGGCAGAAGCCCTATGGAGGACAGCGTGACAATTACAAAACTGGAGGCAACTTTGAGCCTAAAAAGGGACCTGTAGGAGGCTGCTACAATTGTGGTAAAGATCACTACGCAAATCAGTGCCCTTTGAAGAAGGATGATCGTAATCAGCAGCATAAGATACATGCTGCAGTAGCAGACAAGCAAGCTGAAAAGCAAGTGACACCTATAGAAGTTCCGGGTAAGTTATTCGGCATACCTGTCACTATTCTTTTTGATACAGGAGCTACTGAATGTTTTATATCTAATAAACTTGCTTCTAAACTTAAAAGAAAAGCTGGAAAAATGGATAAATCTTGGACTGTACAGTATGGTAATAATTCTGTTCATACAGTGAGTATGTGTCTTTTTGGGGCAGTCCTTGACTTACCTAACTTTTCCATGGAAGTTGACCTCTATGTTGCACCTTTGGGATCGTATGACATTGTATTTTTTGCCTTGTTCTTGTCAAGACGATTTCACCACTCAATTGGAGGTTACTTCTATGCAAATTGCCACATGATCTTTAGAACAAATATATTCTAAGGCTAAATTAGGTCAGACCCAATGTTCAATTTTCACATGTATCCCTCATGTGACAAGTCCAATCAATGTAAATTACTTGGCCTTTGATTTATGAAGATTTCTCAAACAATTTGGAGAAATTACTAGTTGAAGGTTCTCTGGATTTGACACTAGTGTATGAGTCAATAAATACATTCTTTTTATCCATACAAGGAGATGAAAGAATTTGAACTAGGCTAAATTTTTGCAAAGAATAAAATCCACCTCTCCCTAGCATCACCAAAATCAGCTCAATGAAACCAACAATGAATTATGGCATTGATTATTTGATTTTTGAGCGGTAGACAAGGTGTTGGAAGAGGAGTCAATGCTTATATAACCTGAGTATAAAAATTACTACTCACTTCCCATTTTTATGGTTTGTTTGTTCAAATAACACATCTGATTTATGAACATTGGTTCACGGATCACATTAGACAATAAAAGGGGAAATTAGACTCTTGCAAGTCTTTTGGAGATAGTGAGCCTAAGTGTGAATACATTTAAAGTTGAAAATCTACTACCAAAATGATCTTCCTCAAGATCTATAACATAGTGCAATGAGATTTCATTGAGGACTTTGTGGAAATTAATTCATTTTTATACACAGAAGAAGCCGAGGCTTTGACATAATTGGCAAAACAACAATTGGGGAACCATTGATGTACTTGATAGCACAAGAGAGATAAAACTCTCCCATATCAATGGTCGTTGTGAGGCCAGTAGTCCAAACAATAAAAAAAATTATGGAAAGGTGTTCAAAATATAACAATCATCATTTGCTACATGAAGAAGCTAAATTCTCTACCAAGAATCAGATAATTAGACACATATGGTGACAAGCAATTTAATGAGATGAAAAATATCCCAAAATTATTGGCTAACATTTTTTTGGAGTCATATTCATCCCAATGACAAGTTTTTGGAAGGAGAAGAAAAAAATTGAAGTCAAGGGGAGATTCGAGCTCATTTTGGTTAGAGAGGGTAATACTTGCGATTGGAAAGGGAGTATTGATCAACAAAATCTGATTTCATACAAGCTTTTCCAAGAATTTCAAATTCTTTTCTTAGAAGTACGAGCCACTTGAAGAGGATTTAAACCAGTTAGCACAAAATACTATTAAACAGTTCTAAAGTTAAGCCCATAGATAGACAAATTCTTTAACATCCCCCCCCTCATTTATACATTAAACAGTAATTTTTTTTTTTTGATGAATATACAGCTTGATTCTCTAAATGTACTACTGAAGAAGATTTTCTTTTTCTGTTGAGTATTTTTATCAATATGCTTGATGCATAAACATGTTTTGATTAGCTTTGAAATGAATAAACTGAGTATTTGTTACTTATGTTGTTTGCATCTCGTATTTGGATGGTTTATTATCTCTCGGTTTGATGAATTTTAAGATCATATTGTGTATTAATTGTATAACTTGGAGACGTTTTTGATTATCTTAAAGTAAGCATTGCAAGGTATGTGACTGACTACTGTAGTATTGTTTGTATTTCCTTATTATGATCTAAGTAAAGCTATTTGTAATTTCGATCACTGATTTTTGAGAAGCTAAGGTTAAAATAAACTCTTTGAGGAGCTAAATGGGAAGAGTAATATGGTACTCCTCTAACCTTGAATCTAAGTCAAGACAACGTAATAATGTTTTTAAAATCACTATATCTTTAACACTAATAGTAGATATATTTTAGTTTTTTAAAGATCTGGAATAAACCCCAAAAGGGCTAAGTTTCAATCTATGAGAAGACTTGGGGTGTTACTCCCCAATTTCGTAGATCAGGATTTTATAAACAATGATCTCCTTGTTGAGACTCAATCTTATGAAACTTTCTTTTGGAATGGGTCCTTTAATACGAAATCATTTTAAAAAATGAGGAACCCAGGGTTGGGAAAAGACTACCCTATAAAAGGAGTGTCCTTGGAGTATAAATTTAAACTCCACGTAGTAACACCTTTTAAAGTTTAGTAGATCTTATCGAGGTAGATTTAAAGGTGATGGCACAAGTCGATTACAAGATTTTTAACCTCTCTAGAACGATTAGGATTCTTCTTGAAGATACAACCAAATGCAAGTGACTTAATTGCGACACCCTTTACATTGATCATCCGATTTACTCCTTAAACTCGACAAGTTGGCCCTTCAGGACTGGTTACCAACATGTCATGTTAACGAGGCGGCCCCTCGCGACTCGGGTACCTTGACACATAGGGTTAACTAGGTTTGACCCCGTATGTCAGAGTATCCCTAGTTCTCTGATCATCCTATAAACGGTTGCATATTATTAATACCGTTTCTGCTGAAGCACTAACTGGGTCAGGAGAGACCTGACAAAAGTCAGTAATACGACATCTACATAACTAAGAAGGAATTGGGGAATGACGTATTCCAGTTGATATATGCCACAAGGAAAGACTAGACATAAGCATTAATGTTTCAATCTTTGGCCAAAGTATCGCAAGCTGCTGATTGCATAGTCCTATGTCCACTTAGTCTAAGGACGAGATTCCGATGATAATGGTACACAATTTTCAGATAGGTTCCTTAAATAGAGCATGCTGAATCCGATAGGGAAGAGAACTGTAATATGATGTGTTTTAATATCAAAACGCCAACTTCTTATACTCATGAATAGATCGGTAGATTACCGAGTCATGGAATGATAGATCGGAGGTACTCCATTCTTTATAGCTTGCATATGGTTATCTTTTATCAGACTGGTTGTTTTGAATTTGGGAGTTCTAACTTATGTATTTACGAACTAGGAAACATTTATCAAAAAAAACAATTTCTTGTTCTACATGTCATAAAAATTGTAAACACCCTGAAACTGTTGTTTTCTCCTGAGTCATACAAAAAATGTGTTGATATGGTGTTTCGTTGTAAAGAGTGTCTCGATTTATAAATCATGCTTGATATTACTGTATTTCTTGGCAGATTGCAGATCTTGACTTTTCGAATGTGATTAACTCTTTTTATTTATTTCATTTTTGCAATCCGAGTTTCGTCTGATCTCGGATGACTGATAGAGTTATCCATCTATAAGAGCTAGTCCTGGAGTCAGTGGATGGAATTGAATCCAGTAATGCTTAAAGGTGTTCATGATGAATTTAAAATCACAGGACATTGAACAGGTTGCAAGGTCTAGAAGCATCATAAAAGCTAGGCAGGAGTATGAGTATGCCCAGGCTGCTGATCGAGTAAAAGAATTGGTTCCGATATGGACAGTATATCTGGGCAGGTCTCGATCGGGACTATAATAATCAGTTACATACGGATTCTGCAGCAGAACAGGAGCTAACCCTGTTTCAAGAAGGTATGAGGTAGGTCTTTTCTGAGTGTACAGAATGTGACCTAACTGGAATTATTAAGTGGGCGAGTAGTAACCTAAAACTAATAACCTAGGGGTTAGATAGTTGTTTATGTTACTAACCCTTTTTAAGACCTAGGCTAAGTGCGAATGTCTACGTTAGTATCTAGTGTATGTGGTTAGAATTTGTATTATCATAATTCTTAACCTAAGATATAACCTAACTATGATGCAAGAATGGAAAGGGGCCTATGGAGGGGTGCGAACCATGAGCGGCCGTTTCTATGTTATTAAATGCATGGGATAAGTATGAAGGCAGGGTTCTTGGCGGAGGTTTTTGGGAATGGACTAACCGGTGCCGACGTTGGCAGGTCGCCCAAACTGGGAAATGAACTTGGGATTTTATTTGACTGTCACCAACTTGGTGGAGGTGGTTGGAAGTGGAGTTTGAGCAGGAAGTTGAGTGTTAATCCATTCAATTCTTCGGTAGATGATCCTCGGAACTCTGCAAGAAGGCATGCAAACAGGAGTTGTTGGTTTGTTTGGGCTTATCGTGATTTGGTTTTTCTTCTGCCTGTTCACGGGTTATTCGCACCAGTCTTCTTTGTGTTGCATGGCGAGCATGAGGTTATCTAGCTTTTCTCTGGCAAGGAGAGTATATATGTGTGGAGAGATAGCAAATTTGTTGGCGCTCTAAACTTGGAAAAGGAAAAGGACCGTTGAGCTGCTACAGTGGTCTGCTTTGGAAATTGAGCAAAAATCCAGGTATGTAGGCCCTAACTTAAAAATCTTGCGGTCTTTCAAGGATTTCATTAGAACAACTCTGTTGCAAAGGATTTTAGGGAATAGATGTTTATTATGGATGTCTTGTGTGATTTTTCTTGGTGTATCTCTTCTAGTTCGAATCTTCATTTATCCTTGTAGGGGTTTACTAAATTCGACTGTGGCATTATTTTCTTGTGTTTGCATTCTGGCTTAATATGCGAAAATGTGAAAGGGGTGTGGGGGGGGAATTGAGCCTGTCGGCGTTGAGCCCATGATCATTCCTGTGAGGGGTATAGGCCATTGAGGTCTGTCGATTTTTGGTCGTTGATTCTTGTTTTGGAAACAGTGCGGAAGAAACATTGATGGAATGTTTTTGTCAGTGTATGACATGAAATATTTGTAGGCTCTGTCGTGGGTTTGAGATGGGTAGTTATTGATACTGTGTTGGTTTCATTCTGTCTTTAAATTGTTTGGGAACCAGTAACTCTTGGGTTAACGTAGTCATTACGACCCAGGGGGAAGTTGTTTTCCTTGTTATGATGGGAACAGGATTTAACCCGTGACAGTATACCAATATGGATAAATGTATTTTTATTTAAACAACTGTGGGGAGTCCTACCGAATGCAATCGGTATTTTACTTTGCTACACGTTGATTGTTCTGAATTCTTGCCAAGATGGCATAGAAGGATTCATTAACTTTTGTTTTTATCTATACGTTGTTGGGTTTCGTGGTTATGGTATAAAACCGTTACATTTGCATGTATATATTATATATATCTCATATAATATTTTGTTTGTGTAATTGAACGAACTTGTGGAAGTCGATGGATGATTTGTAATATATTGATCCACTGTTCACGTTGAATATAAATGAATAGTGGAAATGTTTTTTGGTTGTACCAATTGACCCTAAGGGAAAACTGTATTTCAATCACTGTTATTCTGTAAGGAGTACCTTCGTGTCGCAAGGATTTTGTGGACAGATTATCTTGTATATTTGTACGTCTTAAGTATGTGCAAATTGGGTAAAAGATTGGCAAGGGGTCAGTCGGATTCCTTGTTTTGAAATCAGTAATTGGGTTGCTTGCCTGACTTTTAATAAGCTCCGTTGATGGGCTTAGATGGAATCGTATGCAATTATTTGACTTGTTACTGTTGTTCAGATTCATATGAATTCTTGTAAGGTAACCTGTATTGCTTTGTACCTTATTGAACCTGATTTTTGGGACACTGTCGTTTTTGTCACTGTTCCTTGAGTATGGATAATTATCTTGTGTCCTGGCTCTGTTGAAGTGAGTCGCGAATACCATACTTAGATTTGAATGCGCCCAGGTGAGAATAGTTATGCTATGTTCCTTCCTGTTTATTTCAGTCCGATTGAGACTGGTCATGTATCGGAGATTCTGTGTGGTCATCTTGGCATAGTCCTTAGGAAACTTCAAATTGCTTAAAACAATGAAGTCTGCTGTTGACAGCGATATGCTAGAGGTTCTTTGATTTCGAACTTGGATTGAAAACCTTGTTGTGTTTAAAAGGAACTAGTATTGGGCTATAGGCTGATATATGGGATTGATGACGTGTTAGCTACTTTACAGGAGTTTTTGTTGTGTTCTTTTATTTAAAACAGCGATCCTTCTTGTGGCTTGTCGGACTTGTTGGTACATACTGGGTGAATGTTTTCCATATGTGGAGACGGTACAGTAGTGAACTTGTATGAAAGGGGGTATGAATGATATGTTCTTTCTCTTCTATTATTATAATAATGGTAGAGATCTGTCTAACAGTTGGTATTGCTTTTGTAACATATTGGTGGAATCACGATTTTCTATGATATTCCATTTTCTGATGAAAGTAACGATTTGTTCAATATTACTGATCTTGGATTCAAGATGATTGTTCTGAATACTTTCGTTCTTTGATTCTTAATATTTGATGAAATATTAGAGAAGTGAATAAGACTATTTTGTAAAGATGATAGAGTTACACATTTGTAGTCATTTTGTATTACAAAGGCATAGTCTGAATATGTTTACTTGTTTGGATAATTGATCTCATTTAAACAAGGTGTTTAATGAAAATAATTGATGGATTGCAATTGTTTTAAAAGTTAGTGCTTATCATGCTCAGTTCATCGAACTGACTCATGTTGACTATTTTTGTAGATGGTTGCCGTAAGTGGTAAAAGCAATGCAGATCTGACAGGATGATCAGATTATTTAATTTGTTTCATAATGAATTACAACTTGATTATATAAATGTACTGTATGTGGAAAGATGTTTCTTTTCCGTTAAGCATTGTATCAAGTATGCTGCTTGCATAAAATGTAATTGTATAATTTTGAAAGTAATGGAAATAAGTGTTTGATACTTATGTGTTGTATTCTTATTCTGATAGTTGACCTTCGTCGGTTTTTATACCAGAATGGCAATGATATCTTTGTACAATTTTGGATGCTTTTGTGATTGACAATGAAAGCTTACAAGAAAATGTGGTTGAATTCATATGAGTGTTTAGCAGATCTTATTGTTCTAGCGAAAGCAATATTGAATTTAAATAATTGTCTTTCTAAAAGATAGGTTAAAAATGAACCTAAGCAGAACGCTAAACAAGCTGGATTAAATTACTAATCCCTAGTCCTGAGTATGACAGGACAATATTAAATTGGATTCTTAATCATTTATATCCTTATACTAATAAGTATGATATAAATTCAGTTAAGAGAACTGATATAAATCAAATGAAGTTTGGATGGCAATCTCATGTGAAGGTTATGAGATATTGTCCAATTCTGTTGTTTAGAATCAGGTGTATTCTAATGACTCCTTGATGAGAGCTTGACCTTAATACCTCTACCATGTAATGGGTTTTATAGAGGAGGGTCGTCTTATGACGAAGAATCCAGGGATCGGGAAAGGCTAACCTTAGGGAAAAGTCTTTAAAGTAATTTAAACTCAAGTGCGTAACGCATGTTATTAAGTAGATCTTTTCGAGGCGGATTTAAAGGTTGACGACACAAGTCAACTGCAGGGTTGTACCTCCGAGAAGATTAGGATCTTCTCGAAGTTACAACAATGCAGGTGACTTATGGTGACACCCTTTGCATTGATCGCTAAGATTTACACTTTGATCTCACACGAGTTACTCAGGGTCCGATTAAGAATGTGGTCATGTTATAAGGCTGCCTAGGAGATTCAAGGTATCATGACACACTGGTTGAACTGCAAGGTTGAACCAGTATGTCACCATATCCCTAATCCTCGTGGGCATCCATATAACATTATCACCTTGATAATCTGCCTCCGAGTGATTCGTTTGTGAAAGGAAGGACTGACAGTAGTCAGTGTAGGACATTCTATATAACATAAGAATGGGGTGAAGGACGTATTCCAGATTGACGAGTATGCCGTTAAGGAATACGAGACATAAACAGTATGTTTCAAATCTTTGGCCAAAGTATCGCAAGCTGCTGATTGCATTGTCCTAATTCACCTAGTCTAAGGGATGAGATGTCGATGAATAATAGTAACAATTATTCAGTTAGGTTCCTTGGACAGAGCATTCTGAATCCCAGAGTAGGGAAGAGAACCGCAAGAGTAAAGTGTTAACTAAAAACACCAACTCTTTTTACTCATGAATAGATCGGTAGATTACCGAGTCATGGAATGAATAGATCGGAGGTACTCCGAGTCATTACAGCTGCATATGGTTGTCTGTTATATGAATGGTTATTTGATTTGTGAGTTCTAAATTATGTATTTAGAACCAGGATGCAATTATCAAAAAAAAAAAAAAAATTATCTTGTTCTAATGTTCCAAAATGAGGTTGTTACATCAAGGACATACTAAAACCTGTTATTTATGGAGTTTAAAAACTTATTGGAATCACCTAGATCTGTAGATCACATCCATGCTTGCTATAGATCTTAAAACATCCATACCTGTAAAGCACACCAAATTTCCTCTTCACTAAATTTAGCTTCCCAGAAAGCATGCTTTAGGAACCCAACTAGTTTGAAACCTTACTACAACTTTAAAACATTCAAAGGCCTTAGACGGGGACACAATTCATCCCTCTAAAGAATAATATTAAAACTGATGTAGATAATTATCAAAGTAATCCATATGATGCGGCTTCTACACTCAATTTCAGAGAAAATGAATAAAACATAGAGCCTACGAAGAGTAAGAATGAACTTAGCTGGTTAGAGGAGCATAAATTCGACTGTGTCATGGAGTTGACCTATCAAACCTAGAATCATCAATGGATGTGCACGGACCCATAAACCAGGATAGACTTGAAGTAACTCTGGTTGTACTGGAGTGCTTTGTATAGAGGGACTAGGGACTCCTTTGATTTCCCTGGTCTATGAAAAAGGTCTAAAATCTTTTAGCCAGCTTCACAAGTCTCTATAAGACTTCTCTACAACCTGCGTCATCAAAACTACCATCATGTTCACTATCATTGCATCGAATGGGGCAAACTGATTTAATCCTAGAAAGCTAAGGAAAGACCTACAAAAGCACACAAGATAGTATGGAAACCAAGTAAAACTCCCAAGATCAAACTAATGTTGGACTAACCTTAGCTACCACAACAATGGAATTTTATTCCCAATACTGAATTGCTATTCACTACAACTTTAGACCCAGATGTAGTTCTGAGTAGTGTGTGAAATCAACGTGCACCGCAGGTGCTCTAATATCAATCGCTCTATGCAAAATTGGAAGAGTCAATAACTAGATGTACCTCAAATGTAATATCATAATAACACAAAAATAAATTCTAGGAACTATAATCCTTCTTATCATTATTCTTGTCATAAAAATGTAGATGATACTAGCCACTGTCCATTTCATTTTGTGAGATAATGGATGTAAATCAATCTCTAATGGATGCAGCCCTAGGTGGAATCCCCATAGGTAGTGACTAGTGCTTGGTCACTCATTCATGGTGATCATCATAAGTTCACAATTTGATATGGATTTACACTCTCAAGAACCCTTTTTCACCAATTAACCCCGAAGAAGCCTACCAAAAGAAAAATCAAATCATTGGAAAACTAGATAGAAAAGGCCCAAAAAGTGGCGAGAAAGTGGAAAAAATGATCAGGGTGCCCCTGGTGATGAGTGGTTTGCATCTGGGTAAACCATGACATAAAATATGAGAAAGAATAGGATGATTCATTGGGTCTCCAACTAGAAACTAGGGATTTACATGACACAAAGTAATCGATCATGAGTTTCAAAGAGAGAGATGAAGAAAAGGTGAGTAAGTTAAAAGAGGATATAAGATATCACAACATAAAGAAGGAAAATTGTAACGTGATTCATGATAACACTTTAGGGAACAAAGGGTGGTCTACCAAGGAGATCTACTGGTGTTAGGAATTAATAATATCTAACATAATTCCTCCAGAAGTCGCAATAACAAGAAGCTATGAATATGTTTGCAGAAATGAAATATGCTCAACATGAAGACCTGTAACGTGGTTCACCCAATGTGGGCCTACATGTGCACCAAGACACACTCAAATTTATTACAAGCCAAAAGTCTTCACAGTTACATAATAGATCTTCTTGGAGTTATGCTCAACAAAACTCCCGAATTCGTACTTAAATTCACAGACACTACTCACCTTCACAACACACACTCATATAAAACCTATTGTATGTCCATCTATTTATAATTACATCATAGGTAGCTGAAGACCGGCGGTTTTACAGACCAATGAGTCTGAAAATCCATGGGCTCCATCCACTGAGATCCATCACTTAGGTCAGCCCAGGTTACCTAATTGGGCAAATTTATTAGACCAATGAAAATTTGCTTTGGGGGCTTCGCCCCTGAACCCTCTTGCCACTCACGCGCGAAAACCCTGGCATAAAAATATCTGACTGTACAGTCACATCTAAGGTGTACCTTCAACACTTCACTCACACATGAAAACAAGCTCCACAAACATAAGAATCTCCCACTGTCAGAACTAATTTCCAAACTTGCAAGCTACATCTCAGACCCTAAATGTTCACTGTCATGCAGAAAAGGCCACCAATGCTTCCTCAAACATTCTAGACATTGTATGGTAAGATGCATCCCGTATACCAACCTTTGTCCATCATGTCTGATAGGATTTTGACAAGAGCAGAATCTTCCAGTTGCAATTTCAATTTCCTGCATACAAGATGATCCAAATTAAGTGAACAATGCTACACACTGCCATGGATTCTTCAAGGGGCTTGACCTGGACAATCCAAACCGTTCATTAGCTAGGTGAAAAACACTCTAACTATGTACTAGTGGGCTAGTAGCATTCCTAAAATGTCATCCTATGCCACAAGCTCATGCAATCAGTGGTCTATAACCAAACCATATCTTACCTGCTTGCCTCTGTGGTCAGCAACATCCTCAGCCTCCGTGAGTTGACAAAAGAGCAGCTCATGGATGTAAAAATGTATCTAGAAAGGCTGCACATTGGTCACATACCTGATGGGGAGATAAGTAGTAACCTGGTCATGCTACAGGTCAGAGAACTGTCAACTGGAATCTAAGGGATGCTTAGTGAATTTGAACAAAATTAGATGCATAAAGCTGGGATTCTATCTGATCCATTGGGTAGCCCATCATAACATGTCTCATCATGGTCGTCGTCGTCTCATCATACCGAACCTCATCCACTTATACTGCATCATATTCATCTTTAGTTAGATAAATCAGTAAATACCTTAGTTCACAGATCTCCTGCATGGAACAAGCAATAGAGCATCGAGCATCACCATAGCATCAGCATCTTGAGGAAGTAACACACTAATGCAGTGAGGTATTTTGGTCATCTTTCTCTTGATCTTGCAAATTGTGGATCATATGGGACTGCACTCTCCATTGGATTAGCACAAGTTTAATTGAATGTCTTTAAAGGAGAATTCCCTCAACTGACTGCAGGTGCATCCTAAATCGTTACTGGGCTATTCAATACCTGTCTTAATGTGACTCTGAAAAGATCCTGGAGACAACAGGTGGAGTGTTCGTTCTTATTCTTCTTCGATCCATGTTTTGGGGCAGATCAGATTGTGCCAGAGCTTCCTTCTGGGTGGTGAGGAATTGCTATTTAATTTTGTAAAACATAGACATTGAGGACATGTTTTGCAGGTTAAATGATCCTACATCTGGATGACAGTAGAATGCCTAACATCTGCTATGTTCGAGTCCAATCTGTTGATACTTCCTAGCATGGTCAGTCAATCAGACAGTTTAAAACAAATTAAATAAGTAAAGTCCTACGGTAGAGTTGATATGATTTAGGTATCTCAAATCAAGTAAAAGAGATCGAATCGTCTTAATCACAACAGGCTAAAGGATATGAGTCTAGACCTATACCCATTGTCTCAAGGTTCAAGTGACTATTCAAAAGGGGTACGTAAGAAATGGTAAACATTTCCACCATGCAGGGAACCCCATATAACTCAATTGGTAATAGGCACATCATTAGCAAGTTCTCTTACTGCTACATTTGTATGAAATGTAGTTGACCGGCATCGGTCTTGAATGACTCCATGGATGAACTAATCAGTAATAAGGAGCGATGATGATTACTGCAATGGACCAGATACTGACATATCATTCAATATTTCATAGTTCCACAGGGATCATTGTCTGAGACTTCCTAACTATCAGGACTGGTGAGCATTCTTTGTCCAAGTCTTATCTAGGTAAAAAAGGAAATACTCAGCAGGTGTCTAACTGTCAAGTATGTCTCAAATTTTATGTTGAAAAGTGAAGGCGTAATCAAACTTGTATGGAGATACATTTCCACCATGCAGGAAACCCCATATCAACTAGAAACATAATCTGCACATCATTAAGCAGAGCTCTTTACTAGAATGAATTTGTTGAAGAATGTTGGTTTTCAAGATACTTATCTATGATGCAAATTCCATGGATAGATGGAGGTGATGGTTCATAAAGAGGAGCATGGTGATAGGTTTCAATGGACCAGTGCTACTCGACATATCAGCATACCATGGGTGCAATGCTTCCAAATATGTCTAGATAAAGGTTCTGAATACCTTCCTGCACGAATCAGACTCTGCATTCTTCTTCCAAGCTGTAGCTACCTAAAAAAGGAAAATCCATCTGATAATCAGAAGGTGTCAATGTGTCCCTGTAAGGTTGCTAAAGTCAATGAATGGTAACCAGTTATGGTTCCATCACAACAATCAGACATGGTGTCGAGTAAGGACAATATTTCCCAAGAGTTTAATGAAGCATGGACAAGATATTTCTAGTTAATTTCTTAGACCAAGTTGGTCCAATCATAGTTGAATCAGATCATAGTATGTGAAGCCTCCCTTATAATGAGAGGGAATGTCACTCACTTAGTCATAGCTGAATCTTAGGCTATGATTTTAGGGATTAGAAAAAGTCATAGCTCACTAATGCACTAGCTGAAAACTTAGTTACATGAGAAACATGCCAAGATTATGTCTAGGGTCAAGGTGGCTAGATTGAGGTGTGTAGGTGAGGTGGAAGCTAAGTCAATTAAGGTCATAAAATATTACATGTTGTTAGGACTGGGTATTTTACATCAATGAGTTAAAATGATGTAAGTTAATTATGGTAATGTGGGGTAAAAGGGGGCCACGGTCATAAGGTGCCCATGATGAAGTTAGTTATCCGATCATAGGGCTAATCTGATGCCTTCCTCAACATCTATGCTAGAATATGGGAGGCTACATTTGTCGATTTTTGTCAAGTAACTTACGATAAGCAAGGTTGTGAGACAAAAACAAGGAGGTGGAAGAAAGGAAGAAAAAGTGATGATGCGATCCCCCTCAAACTAGGGATGGGATGGGTGATAGAACAAAACAAACGATCCCAAGTTTGAAAAAGGTAGATGAAAATGCAAGAAGCCCCCAGCTAGATGTCCGGAGTAGACCGGATCATTAAAGATGCACAAAAAATAAATAAAGAGGCAGTAACCTAAGGAACTCACATTGGTAGGGCAGACTAGATGGTCTCCTCATGAGACAACGTTAGTACCTACAGACCCATGAGTGTAAGGAGGGCTGCAAAATAGTTAGCATCTAAAGAGAGACACATTGGTAGGGACAACCAGACGGTCTGCAAAGCAGATGACGTTAGTGCCTACAGACCCGTTAACTCTAAGCTACCAAAAAGTATGAGTGCCCCACGCAAAGGGAACAAACTCGAAATGGACGGTGATATCGAAAATATGTGCCAAAAGGCAACATTCAGCGCACATAATGACTAGATAAATAAGCCAAGCATCAAACTATGGCAAAGAGATATGGAAAATCGGCAGCGATCACAATAATCGGCATCGACCTAAATAAACGGCGCCAACCAAAAAAATCGGCGCTGACCGTTCACAGCACATATAAATATGTGAATGGAAAACGTGAACGATTTATTTACACCGTGACGATTGATTCAGAGAGAGTCAAAAATTGGATTTGAGCACCATGGAAGCCTCTGGAAGCGGTCAGAAGCGGAGGAGGACACGACCTAGGGTAAGTGGTTCTTCTTGTACCCGCCGTATTTATTTTATTATTTTTTATTTTTTTTTATTTTTGGTTTTGTTTGGTGGGAGGCCAGAGTGTAATTAAAATCTGGCCTGACAATCGGCGTCGATTGGTAGAATCGTCGTCAATTTTATGAAAGTGGCGCCGATTGAATGAAATTGGCGTCGACTAAATTGGATCGATGCCGATTGTATTTAATCGACACCGATTGGAAAGGTCTTCTGGTTAAAAATGATAAAATTTGTTTTGGATGTTCAGATTTGGGTAAATATGAGTCTAATATTGCTCTTGATGTCGTGGATGCAGGCACGAGAGGTACTACACACATGAGGGATGCGATTCCTGAGCTACTGGAGACCATTATCCCTGATGTCACTGACGCAGATTGGCGCCACTTAGAGTTAGCCGGGCTCGGGGGCTTTCGGTACTACAGACGAGTGTCGCGAGATGTAGAGTTGATGCGAGCACTAGTGCGACGATGGGATAGCCAGACTTGCACTTTTTGGTTCAGGACGGGTGAGATGACCATCACCCATGAGGATATATACAAGATTTTGAGGTTGCCGATCACTAGGGACCCGATAGAGATTACGCCACGAGAGCAGCAGCAGAGAGCCCTAGTTCGATTGTATGGAGACAGGGCAGATGATTCAGAGATAGTGTCTACGGCAGTGCAGATAGCCTCGCAGTATAGACAGGATAGTCCCAGGAGCAAACGGATAGTGTTGATTCAGATGGCGATATCCTATTTTACTCTACCAGATTCAGGAGGCGGGAGATTCCCACTGTTATTACTAGATTACGTTTGCGACATCCTGCAGTTCAGACAGGTGTTTGATTTTGCTGATGCCTTGATAGCTCAGATATATCATGAGTTATGGATGTATACCACTGGCTGGAGGATAGGTATCGATGTTAGTTTTGTGCTCCATTACTGGGCATATGAGCATATAGTAGTGATCAGGCCATCCAGGCTTCCTTGGATGCTAGCAGCAGTGGGAGCCATTGATTACGGATTCCGGCGATGGTGGGCCGATATGGCCTCGAGGGATACAGGTAGATCTACAGATTGGTATACTGAGCGTTTCAGGACGCTGACACCAGAGTAGATCATCTGGAGACCATATCAGGTATTTCTGACATGGGCGGGGTCAGGATGCTCACTTGGTGGCATTGAGACGGAGCAGGGTGGTTTTAGGGGCCACAGGCCTGACATGTGGGAGCGTGTCTCGTTTATATGAGTACTGAGACAGTTCGGCCTAGTATAAATAGTGCCGACTACTTACAGGCCTTATAGGTGAGATAGCAGAGAGACTGATCTACCAATTTTGATTCCAGCAAATCCATTGAGAGAGGCCCCACCCTCCACAGACAGTGATGATGATGCTAGAGTAGATGATGGCTATGCGGCATGGTATGCGACAGAGCTACCACAACACCTTCTGGCATCTATAGATCCTGATGAGGAGGATATGGCTATAGTGCTGGAGAGACTGGAGGGAGAGCACGCCACCCTGACACATACACACTAGGTGGCTCTCGAGGAGATCAGAGCTCTGATAGTGGAGAGGGATGCCCTGATTTTGGAGAGAGAGAACACCGCTCGCCAGGAGTGAGATAAAACGATCCAGCAGAGGGATCGCTATCATCGACATAGGGAGGCCCTCAGGGCCAAATATGGGGAGACAAGTACCATGTCAGAGTCTGGGACATAGGGCGCGACCATAGGAGGGGCACCACCAGCAGCACCAGTAGCACCACTATGAGCACCCGGTACCGTGAGCTTGAGTACATATCATTCTCTCCTCGCTGAGGTGAGATACTATGAGGATGCCCTAGCACAGCATGCCCTAGATGTGCCTCGGTACGGGGCAAGGAGGAGATCAGCGACGGCCACAGCGAGTGGGGCATCAGAGGGAGGGAGCACTGGGAGAGATCGAGGTGGGCAGAGGCCTCCAGCAGCAGGTGCGTCTAGCTCGATAGGCAGCGGTCAGGAGAGACAGCCTGATCCAGAGGAGGGCGGAGGAGATAGTGTCCTCCACGCATCAGATTTTACTATATAGAGATTGATGTATTTTGTATCAGTGTAGTGATGTAGCCTCGATTGGAAGGCATTTTATAGATGGCTTGTTTGAGAGCCACCCATTTTTTGTTGTACAGACACTGTATATATATAGATTCATCATTTCCTTTGTCATATGGCTGACCTTAATGATATGAGGGTCTTCAGAAGTCCCTATGTTAAGGTTGACAGTGGATTTGTTGAGAAGCATAGACGTGTCAGAAGGAATGGTTTTAGGAAGATAGGATTCCTCTACCACCAAATAGGTGAGAATAGAATCATCATCCGTATAGTGAATAGTGTTGACAGTGGGAGAGTCGTTTCCAATTATTTCAGGGTAGACTAATGGTATGGAAGTGGATTCGCCATTAGTTTTATAGGTCAATGGCCCTATGGAAATGGTATTGAGTAAAAAAAAAAGTTAGTCGGGATGGTAATGGCATCATCCACATCAAGTGATGCTTTTGACTTGGCGGGAGAAGATGGTTCTTCAATAGAGAGAGGCTCATCGAGAATGGTGATGGTGGCTTTTGAGAGAGGTTTAAATCCTAAACCAAATTTTTGATGTGGTTTAAGAGTTGGAATGGATGTGAGGTCATGTATACCCTGTTCATATTTTCCCAAGCCAAAGCCCTTCCACGCGCATCGATATAAATAAGTTTTCACAAATGTAGGATTCTGTAAACGATCAAACCCTTCTGAATAGGGTTTGGCCCTAGGGGGAGAATTTGGGTGATAGTGAGGTGTATCAAGAACACCATAAATGAAGTTAGTCTATTGATTGGGTAGACCAATGGTGATGACGCGACCAAGACTTGGCTGATAGTCAGGCTATTTGTCTGGTCTACCATACTCATTAGGTTTGAGATGGGCATCAAAAGAGAGAAGAGGAAGCTCTCCTAGCGAGAAACTGTTGTAATGTTTCTTCTAGATTTTGTAAATGTGGTAGTTTTGTTGTAGGTATGGAAGAGGATGAGGCCTCATCAGGAGAAACAAGCATTCTCCTTTAGAGGGGCCGATCTTGTGGTCATGTCACATTGTGCGGAAGGAAAAGGATCTCCTGGATGAGTATATATTTTTCCCTCATGTTGATATTTTAAGCATCGATGGAGGGTTGATGGGACACAATGCATTTTATGAATCCAGGAACGTCTGAGGATCATATTGTGGTGAAATTTTCCTTCAACAATGTAAAAAGCTCGTGAAGTAGTTTCTTACCCACCTAGAATGGGCAGGACCATAGTTCCTAAAGTGACTCGCTAGCTGATCATTAAATGATAGAAGGGCAAAAGGCGGTGACGACACTACATTCTTTGGTAACTTAAGTTGGTTGAATGTGTGAGAGGAAATGATGTTGAGTGCAACACCACTATCAATCATAGTGCATTTTAACGTAGTGTTGTTGATTTGAACTATGATAAAGAGGGGAGCCTCTAGATCCTCGGAAGAAAGGGGAGGAATTTTAGGATCCTCAAAGGAAATGGTTGTTGATGGTCTATTCAGTCCAAAAACCATCTCAAAAGGCTGGGGGTTCATCAGAATTCACTACGATGTGACACAAATTTTCAATCAAAGCCTGACGATGCTGTGGAGATGATTGAATGAGGTCAAAAAGAGACATTTTGACTGGAGCATGGGTAAGTTGTTTCATAACACTTTCCTCAACAAACAAGGGAATATGAGCCCAAGGTGAAGCACGAATAAAGACCCGAGGTCTTGAGGCTGATGAGGAAGGAAGAACTCCTTCAAGGGCTGTAGAAATGACAACCTGTGGCTCAAACGTAGATGATGGTAGATTATCATACTATTGTGTTCTAGTGGTGATATGAATCGTGTTGATTTAAGAAGGTGGAAGACCATCCGGAGTGGAATCAATAGAACTAGATGCCTGAGTGCATCGTGGAGGCTCAAATGTGGTTGAGATGACAGGAGATACTTGTTCCTCCTCTTCTTCTAGCAGAAGATCATTTTCTACCAAAAGACTGCTAACGACAGATTAGAGGGCTTCACATCCCTCGGTGTCATGTCATGGAGTGCGGTGGTAAGCACAAATCAAATCAGAGTTGAACCAGGAAGGTTTTACTCCATTAGGATTATAGGTTTTGATCAGAGGAAGAGATATGGATGAAGATTGGATAAGTTGGTGAAGAATTTTAGTATAGAATCTGATAGACAAACATGAGGACAAAGATGACGAAGGCGCCTCTTCTGCCTCAACAGACTGCCGAGGTAAAAGAACCTGCATGTCTGGTTTGACAGTCCTTTTAGGGATCATTTTGCTTTTCTGGACTTTAGGAGAAGCAACCTTGGGCACCTGAGATGGAAGTAAGTGAGGCAAGATTGATTTTGGTGGAGGAGGAGCTCCTAAGATAGATTTTGAATAAAATGAAGATGTGACAAGCATTGTGGTCTTTAGAGATGAGGAATTCTGCTTGGTTGAAACAAATGATGATTTAGATAATGACTGACTTAGATGAGGGATGAGCTCCCTAAGTAAAGAGGAACAAAGGGTGCCTTGGATTTTGGTGACGAAGATGATGATCCTGATAAAAGAGGTGATGCCTTTCTAGTGGGTAAGTCCACTTTACGAGGCTGGTGAAGAATGTGTTGTAGAAGAAGATGATGGTTTTGATGGTGTTACAGAAGAAGATGCCTTCTCAATGGACAAATCCAATATTTTATGAGGCGTGGTGAGAGATTTTTGAGGAAAGCACCAAGAGTTTTAATGGTCTGAAATATGGGTTTTCCTTTTTCAGGGATGGTGACAACTTCAACCACATAAGGTGATTGTAACCTTTTCAGGGGAAGGAGATGATGGAGGTACTGATGATGCAATGTTAGACTTTAGTTGTCTTGGTTTATGTTCAGGAACCGAAAGTGTAGGTTCCGGTGCTATTTCTTTAGATTTTCCCTTAATAGGCAAAGTAACATCGGTGATGGAAGAAGCGGAGTGATGAAGAAGCAGTTCCTTGCGAGGGAGACTACTTCTGGTACAGTAATTGTGGGTGTAACTACTGTAGGAAAGGAAACGAGGAAGAGTCAAAATCGAAGATGCTTCCATTGGTACAGAAGTTGGTACAACTATAGGTATATTTACCAATGGCATAGTCATAGTGAAAATGGGAGAAACAGAAGTAGATGTATTCATTGTGGAAACTCGAAGGGATGTAAATGCCTCGAGCATTGAAATAATGTCTGACGATGAGACAGATGAGGATGATAACTGTCTCTGGTATAGATGGAAGATCAGACAAAGAGGTAGAGAGAGATGAATCCATCTCTAACAATGGAGGAATATTCAAAGACAAATCTGTCTGAAGATGGTGGAATCCCAACGATTTTAATGGAAGTGGAAGGAAGTTCCTGATTCGGTCGATGTGTTCATAGATGGCTTAGTTTTAGAAGAAGATTCTTCAGTAGAAATGAAGCTGATAGTATGAGTGTTTGGTTTTTGAGACTCTGAAGCATCATGGTTCGGGGAATGATTGGGAAAAGGTTGTTTAAAAACATCAAGTGCTTGATTTGGGGGAGCATTTGGGTTATCCAGAATGAGATCGCCTTTATTAATGAATTTCTAGACAAGATTTTTGAAGGTCTGACATCGTTCAATGTCATGACCTTTGGTTCTATGATAATGACAAAAGTTATTTTCCCTATACTAGAATGGAAGTTCTTGGCTTTCATGAAAATTTCTAATAGGGGGAAGTTCGATCATGTGAACTTCCAACATTTTTTCCAAGATAGAAGCATATGATTCCCCCAATGAAGTAAAAGATTGAGATGACGAGGGTCCTTTTCGAGAAGATGAGGAGTCTCTCCGTGGTGTTTGATTAGAAGTGTTATCGAATCATGGTGTTTTTAATACGATAGTGTTGGTGGATCCTTGATTCTTGTCTTTAGAAGTGGAAGGGTTTGATTTTGTAAACCGAGAAAAATCTGGTTTAGATTTAGAACGAAGTTTTAACTTCCCTTGTTCAATGGCACAGGACTCAAGTTTGCATGCCATCATAAAGGATTCTTCAAATGTATGAAGGTTTGGATCCTTAAAGTGGAAGAAATATGATTAGCACAAGATCAAGTAAACAACTCGATCTATTGAGATTGAGGAAGGGAGAAAGACAATTGGTTTATTATCCCTCTCCAACGAGCGACAAAGTCTACAATAGACTCATCATCGAATTGACGAATGTTATAAAGATCTGTAATCGAGATCTTATGTGTGATATTTATTGAAAAGTTTTCAACAAACATCTGAGCCAATTGAGAGAAAGAAAACAAGGAATGTTGAGGAATGTTATTGTACCAGTCTAAAGCAGGACCTGCTAGAGACATAGGGAAAGTACGGAGCATAAGCTCCTGATCCTAGACTATCAGGTAGCAAGCGTGTTTGAATGCTCGCAGGTGTTGTTGAGGATCCTTCCGACTATGAAATTTTGAGAACTTAGGAAGTTCCCATTGGGGGGATAAGGCTTAAAAGCCACTGATGGATGAATGGGTTCATTACACACTTCTTCAAAAGAGTATGAAGGGTGAGCCCCTTTAGTGGAGGCTTCTAAGTCTGTGATTTTCTTGAAAAGAATTTGGACCACATCAGATTGAGGAGGAGGCATACTGGTATGTCCTACATAAGAAGCAAATGGTGGATTTTGTTGAGGTGTCAACGGGGGATTCATCTGTTGATTAACAGGATGATAAGAGGAATAACCAGGTGTTCTGGGTGACACCTGGTGAGGTATTTGCTGTGAAGGAGCCTGTGTATAAACAGGCTATGAGATGATAAGTGGTTGAGAAAAAGGTGGTTGAATGACGGATGGAGCCTGTGATTGGTGGGCTCCTACACTTGTTGATTGAATCAGAATGGGTTGAGGAACATGGGTATTGATTTGATTGGACATGGTGGGGAACAAGTTCTGAATGAGGCTTTTTATTGCCGGATTGGTTATTAAGGGTACCGACGCTAGAGGATGGGTGAAGGTCACTATTGCTGGAACATTGGAAGAAAGACCAACTGGAGGACGAGAAGCAGGAACCAACTGACTAGTTGAAGGGGGTTGACTCATAAAGAGGTACTGACCCTGGGATGCAATGGACGGCATAGAATGAATTAACAACAATATGTGGGTGCATAGACGCACCATTATAGCTAGAGAAGAGGACCTCTCAGAAGTAGGTTGTGGAATATTCGAGGTAACTGCGGTGTTAGGAATAGGTAAGACTATTTGAGAACTAGTCGATATGGTCGGTGGAAGAGAAAAAGGAGGCACAGGTGTGCCACCCTTCTCCGTGGCTCGAGGTGAGAAAGATGATGCTAATTGTTCTACAAAGGGCTGGGATGGTTCATGAGGATAATCGTAAACTTGCTGGATTGGTGGTCCCTGATCAGATATTTGAATAGACTTATGTACTAGGTAGTCCATGAGGGCTACCGGATTGCGATCGAGGAGCGCCTGAAATTCAGGATCCCCACGAGGAACATACTCTGATATCAGAAGCAAATGATATTTCTAAAGGACTAGGGGAAGCTGGATGTGATGGGGTTGCTTTGGCCTGATAGAAAGGATTATATGACCAAGATGGGGAACCAACTAACAGTGGTCCCGAGGAAGACCTGGGGGGTGCCGAAACATCCACACTAGTGGTGATCTCGGAGGAAGAAGGGGCAATTGAGCCATTCTTCTAGATTGTAACCGAGTGATGACCGTCATAAACAAGCATAAATATAGAAAAAAGGGATTGACCTAACTAATGCACAGACAATTCAAGCAGCGTAGGTGATTATCTCTTTTAAGTTTTTATGCTTTTAAGAAAGAAAATATTAGGGAAGGCCTTTTAGAACAGGAACTACTCAGATAGCCAAACTAAGGATGGTTTGGGGAATGTTTTGGTGAGGAGTCCCGAAGGCACTTCAGTAAAAGACCGGTACGTGGCTTGATATAGGGGCCTACCCCCACACTTCACACACCGTTGCGATAAGGGAGTCGGGTGCTTTGCCAATATATACCAGAACTTCTGTGAATTTATAGTGCGGCCCGAGTACCGCGTAGGCTCTTCCTCTTGGATGTCACTTCCAAGTAGGCGAGGCCAGGGAAGGAATTTTTGTTTAAATGCTTTATACCTAGTGATTTTGGCTTTGTGTGTAAGGGTGAAAAATAAAAATCAAATAGTGTCACTACCGATTTTGATCAATTTTCCAGCCTAATTAGAAAACTAGATGAAAAACATACAACAGAAATGACAAAGAAAAGTTCTTTTTAAGCACTTAAAAATGAAGTGTTTGATTTCGATGAAGACAAGTCAAACAGATTCTTTCCCAAATGCGATTAAATTCCTTTTAAGCACCAAAATTGAAATGTTCGAATGTGATAGACAACAAACAAACATTTTTTTAATTTTTTTATAGTTCTTAAAAAGGAGAAAACACCGTAAAAGAGAAATACCTGTAGATTTAGCTCTCCAAGGTGTGTGGACTTCAAAAAGCACGTTGTTGAGCTCTTCCCCTCGAACAATCCCATGAACAAGCAAAGTGCTCTGCAAGAAAAGGTTAAGCAAACACCAAACAAAATCCAGAAAGATATATCCAGATAATGGTGAAACGGAAATTTCTATTTTAAGGAACTAGAAAAATTTCAAGGAAATAACAATTTCACATAAAGAGCAAGATTAAAACGATGAAAGGAAATGCTCAAGCAGAACTGATAAAAATCATGGGTGAAGAAAAAGAACAAAGCTCAAAACTAAGAAAAGAAATGAACTTACCAATAAGGGACTTTGGTTGGGTCCCACCGGGCGTGCCAGAATGTAGATCAAGAATTTCGCGCTTGTTACCTGTCCAAGTTAATGCACCAAACTAAACACAAAAACCTTGAAAAACTCCAATGAAATCGATACCTGATGGACAAGATCCGAAGATGTAGACGGATAAGGAAGCCGATGTAGATAAGACGGGCGCACACGAGTAATTCTGCACAGTAGATCCAAGTAACCTGCGAGACACGATGCTTGACAGAAAAAGACCACGTTAACAAATATTTAGGTGGACTACCCGAGAAGCGGGTCCGGGAAGCGATAAGCTCCCTCGGCAGATGTCAGTCCACATTTTCAATTAAGTAAAGAAGCATACATGATAAAAGATGTACGTACAAGACTAGATTTTCTGATCAAAGTAATAAACAGAATCTAAACAGCAGGCAGAAAGCAACAGAAAATAGGAAACTGTGAAAACAAAGTTGGATTTGTGTTACCTGTGTCTTTTTACCTGTCTGCAGGATGATCGGCGTTGATTAGGTAGAATCGGCGTCGACAAAATTTAAAATCGGCATCGACTGATGATAGATCGGCATCGACTGATATAGATCGGCGTCGATCCGAGATTTTATGGAAAAGTGCGAGAAGATTTGGAAATCGGAAAGCGAAGGCCAGATCGTCAACGTCTGCTGGATCTGCAGAAGCCGGAGAGATACTAGCAAGGCTCCACCTGTCACTGGATGCAGGAAAAGAGTCACCAGAAAATCAATGGAGACGTGCGATGTTGATGTGATAAGAGCAGAGTAACGGTGCTCCTCTCAGGGATTGATTTGGACAGGATCCACTCTCATTCGATAGATACACTTGATGCTAAAAGATCTCTCTTTCTCTCTCTTCGCAATCTGTGTCTCTGTGTCACGATCTGTCTGTCTCTCTCTATTGTCATCCTATACAGTGTCCTCCAGAACTGAGTTCTGGGCTTCTATTTATAATCGGTGCCGCTCTGTTAATGAAAAATCAGCGTCGACCGAGTACCGGTCGGCGCCGATCACGAAAAAATTTGAACAGACTCCCGAGATGGCCAAAATGAACAATTTCTGGAAAGATAAGAGTGATCCCTCCACCTCAAATACGGGAAATATCCCGCTTTGGGAAGAGGAGAAATAGGGGTGATACATAGATAGGATAGATATGGGGTAGATAAGTGGTTAGGATACATGTGAAAAGGTGTAATTAAATAGTTAATATTTAATTACTCAGGGGTAAGACATAATGGGGTGAATTAAACTTAGGATAGGTGTTTAAATCACAAATTGAATAATATCCCAAGGGGATAGTGGTGATATAAACGTGCCCCAGGTTACCTGAGAGAGTTAAACGCGCAATGTGAGGGACACCAAATTGGATAACCAATTTTAGGTGTCTACATTGGTATATTGAAGTTATCCTCATACCAAGGATTTGTTCGCCTGAATGCCCCCAAATCCTTCATATCAAAGGATTCACTTAGTTGTTTCTTGAGTACTTTTATTTCCTGCATGTTTTTACCTGCAACCAACATGTCATCAACATACAAACACAGGATAATATAACTTCCATCCTCAAATTTCTTTGTATACACACAATGGTCAGAATGACATCTAATATAACCTTGCTCCATCATGAAGCTATCAAACTTCTTATACCATTGACGTGGAGCTTGTTTCAGGCCATACAAGCTCTTCTTCAAGTTTGCACACCATCTCCTCTTTACCTTTGACCTCATATCCTTCTAGTTGCTGCATATATAGTTCCTCCTCCAAATCACCATGGAGAAATGCAGTCTTTACATCTAACTGTTCTAAGTGCAAGTCTTTGCTGCCACTATTCCTAGAACAGTTCTGATAGAAGTCATTTTTACTACAGGAGAAAAAATCTCATCAAAATCTATACCTTTTTTCTTGTGCAAACCCCTTGACCACCAACCGGGCCTTATATCTTTTCTTTCCTCCTTCTTCCTCTTTAACATCTGTACACCCACTTGTTCTGCAATGCTCTTTTTCCTTGGTAGCTTCACCAAATCCCAAGTCTGGTTCTCCATGAGAGACTTATGCTCCTCATCCATGGCTTGCTCCCACTTCTTACTGGCATCTACCTGCATTGCTTCATCAAAGCTCTCTGGCTCTCCACTATCAGTGAGTAATAAATAATAAAGAGAAGGAGAAAAATGTTCAGGTTCCTCAATTACCCTAGAAGACCTCCTCATATAGGAGTTTGGGGTTCCTGTTGAGTAGGTTCCTGAACTGATTCATGGGTCACTTTCCCATCTGGAAGATCCTCTACCACTGCATATTCTTTCTTGGATTCTTCCCAAAATTTTCCTACAACTGTTGCTTATACATGACTTTCTCATTAAAGACCACATCCCTAGACTGAATGATTTTCTTGTCCTTAATACTCCAACATTTAAATCCAAAGTCATCACCACCATAACCAATGAAAGTACATTTTTCTGATTTAGCCTCTAGCTTGGTCCTATCATCCTTGTCTATATGAACAAACACCTCACATCCAAAGACTCTAAGAAATGAATAATACAACTTTCTTACCATACCAAGCCTCCTCAGGTATGCCTCCATCCAAGGCACTTGAGGGTCCTCTGTTTATCAAGTACACAGCTGTGCTCATCGCTTCTGCCCAAAAAGAAAGAGGCAGTCCTGCATGTACCTCATGCTCCTAGCACGTTCCATTATTGTTCTGTTCATCCTTTCTGATACCCCATTCTACTGCTGCAGAGTTCCTGGAACTGTCTTTTTCCTGTGGATTCCATTCTTAGAACAATAATCATCAAATTCATTTACTGCAATACTCCCCTCCATTATCTGACCTGAGACATTTTAGCTTAAGACCTGTTTCATTCTCTACCAAGGCTTTCCATTTAACAAAAGTATCAAATACATCAGTATATTTGTTTCTAATACAATAAACCCAAACTTTCCTTGTTGCATCATCAATAAAAGTAACATAATAACTTGAACCCCCAAGAGATGATACCTGAGCGGCCCCCACACATCAGAATGTACCAGCTCTAACTTACTCTCTTTCTTCTAGGTCCAACCTTGAGAAACCTTACTCGCTTCTTGTTTCCCATATATGCAGTTCTCACAGAAATCCAAAGAAAATTGTTTCTGTATATCCAGGAAAATTCTTCTTTATGATGTCCATGCCCTTATGGTTCATATGGCCAAGCCTATAGTGCCATAATGTTGTATCTGCATCTAAAGCCATAAGATTACAATCATTATTACTATCAGTGGTTAAATACAAGGTTCCAACCTTCTTACCTCTTGCCACCACAAGAGCACCCTTGGTAACCTTCCAAGAGTCCCTGTAAATATCACAGTACAACCATCACTTCCCAATTGCCCTGCCGATATCAAATTTCTCCTTAATGTAGGCACATGTCTGACATCCTTCAATAGCCATGTATTCCCATTCTACATCTTAACCTGAACAGAACCTTTTCCAACTATACTGCAAGGCTCATCATCACCAAGAAAAACATGCCCAAAATCCCCTTGAACATAATCAACAAAATAATGCCTATGTGGAGTAGCATGGAAAGAAGCCCCTGAATCTAAAACCCAAGATTCAGTAATATTATGCAAAGAAAGAATCAAAGCATCCTGACATACATTACCCATGCCACATTTACCTCCTTGTTTTCTTCTTGTTGTTTCTTCTTATCCTGAAGCTCCCAACAGTCCTTCTTGGATTTTGACCTTGCCCGATCTTTTGATTTTCCACGGTTTCCTCTATTCTTCTGTCTCCCTCTAGTTTCCACTGTCAAAGCATTCCCTGAAGTAGAAGATTCCCCAGAGATTTTTCTTCACATTTCCTCACTTAGAATCACCCCTACAACATCCTCAAACTTCAACTTTGAGTTAGCTGGAACCGAGTTATCTTACCGCCATTACCAGGCTATTCCAACTCTCAGGTAAAGAGCACAGAATTAATAAAGCCCTAACTTCTTCATCAAATTCTATTGTAACCGAAGCTAGCATATTCACAACCGTATTGAAATCATTTAAATGATCTACTACTGAACTATTCTCAGACATCTTCATATTAAACAACTTTTTCATTAAAAATATCTTGTTAGAGGCAGAGGGTTTTTCATACAACTTCCCTAATGCATCCATTAGATCTTTTGTAGTCTTTTCCTTTGAAACATTAAATAATACCGAAGATGCAAGACACAGCCTGGATGTTCCAAGTGCCTTCCTGATCCAGCAAATCCCATTCCACATCTATCATACTCAAGGGTTTGTTCACCTTCTCAGACAATGGAGTATAAAGATCCTTCTGATAAAGGTAATCTTCCATCTGCATCTTCCAAAGACTAAAATTCTGCCCGTTGAATTTATCAACCCTAGATCTTCCATCATCTGCCATAGCTCCCACTCAAGCTAAAAACTTTCCCTGTGATTCAACACTTCAGCAAACCAAAGCAAGCTCTGATACCAATTGTTAGGAAATAAGGGATAAAATATGTGGAATAATCCCTCACAGAATCGCAACAGTAGAAACTAATATGCAGAAAATATTACAGATCTCAAATAAAAGTGCAGAATAAAATAACACAACACAAAGAGACAATATTTAACGTGGTTCACCCAATTTGGGCTACGTCCACCAAGAATCACTTGCTCAGATTTTATTACAAGCCACCACTCTCTCAATACAATACCCAGATCCATTTGGAGCTATGCTCAACAAACTCTACAGAATTCACACCCGAATTCAAAGCACATCTGCAATGTTTTCATCAATCTATCATATGCATAAAACCATATAAATAGACAACTGCTTAAGCAGTTTGATACAAAACCGTGGGTATCAAAACCATGGGCAAAAACCATCCCAAAACTATGGGTCAAAAAACCACCCATATGAAAGCCCATAACGGTTTACCAATATATTAGGGCATGGGTTAATAAACTCTTACCCATGAAAATTTCGGGGGCTTCACCCCCAGACCCCATTCTCTTGTGGGGACTTCACCCCCCCGAACCCCCATAATAACTCAAAAAGGGGACCTCCGTAAAAAATAAAGTGTATAGAAGGTGTACAACACTTTAACATGAAAACAGGCTCCAAAACATAACACTCATTACCCATTATACATTTTTATGGGACCAGATAGCACCCATGGGGCCCCAATTAATTCCAGTTGGGTTAACCCATAGCAGTCTAAAAGCTAAATCAATTTAAATCATGGTGAGTACCTATGCAATCTAGGTCTTGAATGATGACTTTTAAAAATAAAAAATATGACCTTTCCTACAGTTAATTAAACTTTCTTCACTTAAAAAACCTTCTAAATAGTAGTATGAGATTGGATAAATAATGGCCTAAAGTACTTCTTTTAACCTTGATTACAAATGGTATAAACATTTGAACATCACTCAGACCTTATTGTAAATCATTGACATATTTGTTGGACTTTAGCATCCATTATTTCAATTTTCTATTATTATGACAAAATTTGGACTAAAATTATCAAGAGATAACTACCTCTTTCAGTAATCTGGTATTACCAAACATGAGTGCAAAGAAAATGGTTGATCTTGGTCCAGAGAAATGCATATCTTTGTCAAAACTTGGATGAAGCTACTATAAAGGAAATTTCTTGCATAAGCACATTCCATGATTATCATATTTGGTCCTGAAAAAATCATTCTCATGTTTGTTATCAAACTGTTCTTTCATTGTCATTCCTCAATGAAAATAATTATTGAAATTGTCTTTACATATTCCTACCATGACATTTTCTCTTGACAGATGACTTATTTTTCATTTTCTGACTTTTGATCTAGGAGTCTCATCAAAAACATTAGACATATTAATCCATAATTCATAATTTTAGATGTCTTCATGGCATCCATCAATGTGTGGGACATTTATATATATTTAAAACTCACACATGTTTGAAGATTTTTAGGTTGTCCCCACAAATAATTGCACAAGCTCCAAGTTATGCTTATCTATGTTGCCCCAAATTTGATATAGTCACATCTAAAATTTGGTCAACAAACTCACATTTTATCTACATGAGTTCAAATCTGATAACTTACCCTTAGCTCTTTAAGATCCAAGAAATATTTTGGCTGTCCTCCTGAGGAATTCATGCATTATGAATTTTGATTAATGCAAGATTCACCATGATCTTTGATTTGGATGACTTAATTGATGAGGTTTTGGACAATGTGAATACCTTTATGACAGTCAGTTTGAAGGTTGTTGCTTTACAATTCATGAATTCTTATGGTGCAATGAGAAATGGTTGCCAGATTCACTGGTTTGGCTAGGAGGAATTACCTGAAATACCAACAAAACCAAAACTTGTCCATTTGTAATATCTTGGAGTGGGTCTAGCAAGTGCTTAGGAATGAAAATTTTTGGCATTCCTCCCTAGTGTTTGAATGCCAATCATGCATTTCACGTGGAACACGTAAGTTCAATATAATGTTCACTATAGTTTATGATTTTAGGTAAATGGTGAAATAATACAATAAGTTAAATGCTATGATAACATTTTTTAGATTTGGAAATAAGGTAAACAATAAGGTCACTATGGAATTGGTTAGGGTTAGATCATGTGATTGTTAGGTCTTGAATCACAAAAATTCTCAGTTACCTTGGCATCTAGATATTAGAAATCTTGAGCTAAGAGTTTAGCATCATGTGGTATGAATCTACTCACAGATTGAGGACTTCTAATTTCATAGCAGGAAATCGTAAAGAATGTTCCTCATTTTTAGAACTCACCTAAATATAAGTTGCATTCTAGAAAATTAAGATGATAAGATAGGGAGAAATTTGTTGGTCTAAACCCACAATGCCTGGGGGGATGTCCCCATCCTTTGTTCTAAAATGATAGTGGGTAACAAAGGTGATGCATAATGGGTAATTTGGGAATCTCTAACAATGAAATAATAGTAAGTGAATCTAATGGGATTGATTCAGAAGGTGAAGAAATTATAAAATGAGAAATATAGAAAACTGGTTGTATATTAAACTTACACTGGAGCTATGTATTTTCAATGGCTGGCCTTTGTCATTGATAAACAGTATTTGGAGATCAATTCATGTCCTTGATTCCCGGAGTACATCATGAATGTAAAATCAACTTTATCAATGGTTCAAGTGTTGAGTTATAAATTGCATGGAACCTATGCAAAGACCCATTTTGGTTCTTGATTACAATCCTGTTTTGAATGAACAAGGTTTAATTTCCCTGTCAAATATGGGAATTCTTCATTTGAATAGTTATAAACCAATGACAGTTTAGGGTTACCGACAATTTGGAGATCCTTGACCAGTTGCGTCACATAGTGGAATAGAAATAGGTTTTATTGTGTAACAGTATACTGGTCTATCTCTCATCATTATAGCTCATTTTTCCAATGAACCATTTAGAAACATGGATGGAAGTATTACAAATAAATACTTATGTTGGGCTATTTCTAGGATAGTAAGTGAGAAGCTGAGTCTTATTAGTTATGGAACATGCTATGAATAGAGTTCTAATGGTGGAGATGTCTACCTTTGAGGTTCTAGGATGTCCCCTCTCTCTTCTTAATACTGGCAATAAATTGAGGTATACTCATTCAAATCCCTCTTTGAAAAAATTGAGGATATTGGATTTAATCTCATGGTTCAAATAATTGGAAGGTTAAAATAATCTTGATTTTATCTCATGATTAAGTGAGACTGTATCAGGGCTTTGGTGAATAAACTTACAAAAAGGGAATCAACTTTGGGCATCTGAAGATGAAGACCTACTAAGGTCCCACTTTTTTTATAAAACTGTTAGTGCAAATCAGCAGCACCCCTGGATGTTTTATCAGATTTCTAGTTTGATAATGGGCATCCAGTGTGATTGCACAACATTGAATCTTTTCCCCAAGTGTGGGACTTGCAAAAATGGGAAAAGAATCTCCAGATTAAAGGTTGGTTCCTCAACTCCTCTGATCAGATGTATGCTTGAAACTTGCAGAGGTTTAAACTCAAAATCCTACTCTAATTTCCAAGGAGACAAGGATGAGAGATGAAAAGAAATAAAACTAAACTAACAAGGTGATACACCAAAGGAGTGGTGAACATTTACTTCTGCAAATTGACACAGATTATAAAAATGCAACAAAAATCATGCACAAATTGCTAAAATGTAATGAAAGATCAGGATAAGCAAACAACACAAGAAAGGATTGAAAACTCATTCACAGAGCTTGCATTGTCATTTCCATTTTTAAATACAGTGCATTACAATAGCAAAGAGGTAGAAAAACATGTTGCAGTCATAAAAGAGGTCTAATATTCAACAAATTCACTTGCCAAGGTGAAGAAGGAAGCCTGCAATTCATAAAAAATGTCCAAACCCTTTACAAAATGAGCCAAATCTGGCTTTTAACAATGAAAATTCAAGTTCAGGAAGGAGAAAACGTGGGAAAACATGAAATGAATGCTTCAACCACTGACCAAATCCATCAAAACAACATGGGTACCCTTAAAATTTCATTCCCCAATGATTTTTGACCATGCTGGGAGAAGAATGGAAGCCATACTTCATTAAAAATGGTGGTTGAATGTCAGTTCTGCTCTTTTCCCCATGCCAGAGGCATTTTCTGAATTTTTCTCTCCAAACTCCATCAAAACACAAAATTGAAGATTCCATCATGTAGATGATCTCAATATCTTTCCAACGACACCAAAATAAAGGAAATCTGAGCTCTGGATCGAAAGATATTCCCCTCTGAAGATTTAGGGAAAAACTAAGGGCAAAAATTGGGTTGGTGGGCTGAAATTTAAAAATTTTCCCTCTTTTTGAATTTGGGAAAAATTCCCCAAAAAATCCACCTCCCACCAGTATGATGCCACGTGGCACATTCCCATTGGTCACAGGTTCCTTCCTATTTTACGCCTTTTTAAAAATCTTTGGAAAATTTTCCAAAAATTCTCCTCCACCTGAAACGCCGAGGACACGTGTGCATGCTGTGAAAATTGTCTCCTTGGGCCTATTCTTCAAATTTTCCTTCACTCTGACCATCTTCCCCGAATGGGACACGTGGGTCCTTTTGCCATTAACACTTTGGCAAAAATTGCTCAAATTCTCCTCCATAGACCCCCTTAAGATTTTCGTCGGCCATGTGGACATGTGGCAGCTTCATTGATTGGCACGGGCCATCGTGGGCGGGATTTCATTCCATATTTTTGGCCTTGGCGGGCAAAAGGGAAAATTTTCCTCTGTCCTCTACCTCCTACTCCACTCCGCTCTAAGGACAGTGGCACATAGACACGTGCATTTATTGGTGGGCCTTCGGGCCAAAATTTCTATTTTACGCCAACTTTGGAAATTTTTTTCCAACTTCTCCCCCCGACCTCCGATCTCCTGCCGGCCCCTATGGACACGTGGCCTCTTCCTATTGGTTCCTTCGGGCCTTCAGGCCAAAAAATTTTATTTTGCACCCTGCCACTCCTTTGGAAAATTTTCTAACTTACCTCCGCTGACCCACCATTCCACCGCCACGTGGCACATTCCTATTGGTTGCGGACCTTCCCATGGGAAAATTTCCCTCAAAAACTCCACCGAGCCATAACTCAAAAAATACAAGGAGTTAGAAGGAAAATTTTACCTTTCTGGAAAGGTGAGAAGGAGCTCTATCCAATGAAGCCATTTCCAGAAAATTTTGAGTGCCTAAAAAGTAAAAAATTTGACTGAGGCACAAGGAAGGAAGGAATGAAGGGAGTTAGCCAAAAATAAGCAAGGGGCTTATTTTGGATAACAATTTTGGCGACTCAGAGGGGTCATCTACCTGCTGGATGAAGTTACCAATTTCCTGAAGCAATCCATTGGGCATGGAGTCATCAAATTCTCTTCTTGGTACTCCCAACTCATTAGAAAATTACAAGAGGAAGATTGTGAGAGTAGAACATCACTTGATCTGGAACATGGCCTGCAAAATACATCCTTGGGATAGCAAGCTTGTGCCAAAGCACTTAGGGAAAATAAAAACTAAGTTACAACAAAACAATGTGCACAAGCACATGAAGGAATGAAAATATAAGCTAATATGTACAAGGTGGGGAGTTTCCTTCTAGTAGCAATGCTTTAGATGGATTCCATTAACTGGAATCTGCAGTTCTTCACCATCCAATGTAGACAATTGGAAGGCATTGTTATTCTTACATTTTGTGACCATGTAGGGGCCACTCCAAATGGCATCAAACTTTGAATGCCTTCCTGGATTTTCTCGAGTCTGCATCCCATTTCAACACTAGATCTCCAACTTGGAAGGTTCTAGCCTTAGCTTTCCTATCAAAGGTCTTCTTGATCAAGGCTTGATCCTTCTCCATTGCTTGGGCTGCATGCTCTCTGATTTCTTGGAGCTCCATCAATTTTGCATATCTAACCTCCATGGGTTCAAACTCCAACAATTCCAATTGCTTCATGAGTTCCAACGTTGGCAACTCAAGTGACATGGGAAAAATTACCTCTCTTCCATAAACAAGCTTGAATGGAGAATTACCTATGGATCTCTTGGGAGTTATCCTATCAGCCCACAAGGCTGATTTCAATTTAGTATGCAAAGTCCTCTAATTTTCATGTCAAGAGTCCTCTTGATGATCTTTAATAGGTTCTTGTTTGTAGACTTCTTGGCCATTACCTTGAGGGTAATAATTTGATGAAGTGCTCAGATAAATCCCATTCCAAACATCATAAAAAATCCATTTAGTTACCTTTGATCCTGAATGCCAATGCATTATTTGATATTATGTGGCAAGTATACCAAATCTAGTTTTTATCCCCTCATAGAAGCCATTCACTCTTTATTTAGTGCCATCCACGCCTCTGTCCACTTGGTGGAATATGGACAAACCCTGCATTGCTTGTCCAAGAATGTAGTACTATTCCATTATGTGCTGGGTATTTTTACGGTGGTCCCGCTAATGTTTGAGCGTCATTTTTCAGGGGGGTTAAAATCCCAAAGCAAATTTTCATGACAGTTTATTCAACCCCATTAACCATTATGGGCTGTTTTTGGCCCATCAAAGGTTTCTTGATCAAGGTGGTCCTTTTGTTGGAGTTCGCAAAATTCTGCATACCCACCTTTTGTTCAAATAAGTAGTTGTCCAATGCCAATGACATAGATTGTATAAGTAAATGTCTTGAGAGTTTTGATCTTTGGGAGTTATTATCAGCCCATAAGGTTTTTCAAGGTAACTCTGATTTTCATCAAGAGATTTGATTATTAATAGGTTCTTGTTGGTAGACTCAGCTTGGCCATTACCTTGAGGGTAATAATTTGATGAAGTGCTCAGATAGATCCCATTTTGAAGCCCATTTAGTTAACCTTGATCTCTCATTTATGTTATATTATTTCTGATATTATAGTGGTTCCTATACCAAATCTGTTATTATCCCCTCATAGAAGTCTAGAATGCTAGATTCATTTGCCTCTTGATTGCCACTAAGCCTCAGTCCATTTGGTGAAGTAGTCTGTTGCTGTTAGAATCCACTTGTGTCCTTGGCTTGAGTTTGGGTTAATGAATCCAATGAATTCCAAACCCCATTGCATGAATGGTTGGTCAACTGAGATTGGGTGCAATGGAAGGGCAGCTAATCTTTCCTTGCCTGTGAAGAATGCACAATTTTTGCACCTCTTGATCCATGCATAACAATCACTTAATACCTTGGGACAATAATAGATAGCCTTCATGATCTTGAGGATTGTCACTCTTGGAGCAAAATGACCCCCAGCTGATCCACCATGGAACTCTTCTAACATTCTATTAATTTTATTTGTCCCAATGCATCTCAGCAGCACTCCATTTATATCCTTTTTGAACAAGATACCATCAATAAGTGCATATGGAATAGCCTGCAATCTGAAGTGTCTTCTCTTGGTTTTGTTCATCTCTGGAGGGCATAGGCCTATTTGTAAGAAGTGCATTATGTCTTGGGTCCAACAAGGAGTGAGCATACCACCATTCTCTTCTTGAACATTTCTTGTTCTTGGTTGTCTTGCAGCACCAAAACAACATCCTTCCCATTGCATGCTTCCATTGATTTGCTTAAGACCAGCTGTTCACATAATCCCTTTCCTTGGACCAGCTTGGTGACTTTGATCTCAATGTCATACTCCATGACATGAGTAATCCACCCTGCATTTTTCATTTAGGTCTTTGTTGAGGAGGAAGTCCTTAACTCCCACATTAGAAACCAACAGTTGAACCTTGTTGTTTGAAACTAGATGCTTAAATTTCTTCAAGCTCCTAATCACTGCAAGAACATGCTTCTCAATGAAGGAATACCTCACCTCATAGTCCTCCAAGCTTTGGCTAAAGAAAGCAATTGGCTGCTCTACATTTTCTTTGTTCTGCTGTACTAAAATTGCAGAAATTGTATCATCACCTCCAAATGCATAAAGGATAAAATCCTTGGAGAAATATGGGTTAATGAGAGTTGGAGCTTGTGAGATAGCCTCTTTGATTTCCTCAAAACT
Source organism: Taxus chinensis (assembly GCA_019776745.2). Lineage (NCBI taxonomy): Eukaryota > Viridiplantae > Streptophyta > Pinopsida > Cupressales > Taxaceae > Taxus > Taxus chinensis. The sequence goes on from JAHRHJ020003298.1 coordinate 174,479, forward strand.
TTCCTTACCTTCAGCTATCCATTTGAAAGCCATACTTTTCTTCAACATCATAGTTATTGGCTTGACAAGGGCTGCAAAATATGGAACAAACCTCTGAACAAAATTGATCCTTCCCAAGAAACTTTGAAGGGCCTTCTTATGACTTGGTAATGGTAGTGATTTTATTGCTTCAACCCTCTCTAGATCAATTACTAATCCCTCTTTGGAAATAATGTGGCCTAGGAGCTTTCCTTCATGAGCTAGGAAAATACATTTTTTGGGATTCAAGGATACCCCAAATCTTCTACATCTTTGGAACACTTGTCTCAAATGAAAGAGATGATCTGCTGCACTTTTAGAAAATACAGTAATATCATCTAGATATATCAACACTATTTTGTTGATCAATCCCTTGAACGCCATATCCATTTCCCTTTGGAAGGTAGCTCCAGCGTTAGACAAGCCCAAATGGCATTTTTCTATATGCATAGGTTCCCCATTTGGTGGTGAAGGCTGTTTTGAACTGATCATCCTCCTTTACCATGATCTGATTATACCCTGAATAACCATCTAGTAATGAAAACCTCTCAGAGCTAGCAACAACTTGCAAAATCTGCTCCATAGAAGGAAGTGGGTAATGATCCTTGAGGGATGCTCTATTCAAATCTCTAAAGTCTACACACAATCTGATTTCTCCACTCTTCTTTCTAACTAGAACCAAGTTTGCAACCCAGCTAGAATGCTTGATGGGAAATATGATACTTACCTCTATTAACTTATTCAATTCCTTCTTCATGAGAGGCTCCATGTGTGGATTGACTGGCCTTTGTTTTTTCCTGATGGGTTTAGCACTTGGATCTAATTCAATTATGTGTTGAGCTAGCTTGGGATTGAAACCCCTCAAGTCTTCATAGCTCCAAGAAAATATATCCGGGAACTCTTGGAAAAGTTGCATGAACTCATACCTTTCTTGCTTGGTTGTCACTTTACCAATTTGAAGTGATTTGCCTTCTCCCACTGAGATGGGCACTGAATCTTCTCCCTTGACTTGGATGTTTGCTTTCTCCTTCCTAAATTGATCATTTGGATTAAAAATGGACTCTAAAGTGACAAGTCCCTTTGGTAGTTTGTTGGTTCTCAGCTGTACTACTTGATCACCATACTGTTGTTCTAACTTTTCCTGATTTTTGGCTGAGAACTCAGCTTCTTCTTGCAAGAAATTGATGATTTTTTGGTCACTTTCAAACACTTGCCAACTTACATTATTGTCTGGAACTGATGGCCTTACAATCACATGAATGTTTGGCTGTAATTTATCTTCCTTGATACTTTCCACAACATCAAAGGCTGCTCCAACTGCTGCAAGCCTATCAGCAGCTTGGTTTTCTTTCCTAGGGATGGAATTGATGCCAAAGCCTTCAAAATCCTCAATGAGGTCCCACACCCTATTCTTATAACACTTGAGCAGGTCATTTTTGGCAGCATGTTGTCCTTTAACTTGATTAACAATTAGCTCACTGTCACCAAAGACTTGTAAGTTTTTGATACCTCTCTTTCTTGACCAATGCAATCCTTGTATCAAAGCTTCATATTCAGCAGTGTTGTTAGAACATGCAAACTGAAATCTAAAAGCTAAATAATACTTAATGCCTTGAGGTGAAACAAGCATAGCTCCCCCCCTGCACCTTGTCTACTTCTTGATCCATCAAAGAATAGCTGCCATACCTCATTGTCATCTTTATGGTCTGGCTTGGTGATGCTAGGAATAGGCTGATTTTCTTCATGCATGCAATAAAATCCTAGTTTAGATTCCTCTATTTCCTTGTAGGGATCAAAATCATGTACCTTGATTTCCCATTCATCAAGAGTCAAATCTGGGATGCTTCCAACTTTGGTGTCAGCTTCATCTGTGCTTGGATAATCCTCTTGATCAAATGCTAAAAAAGTGGCATTGATTTGGCTTGGAGTATGAGGCTCAATGTGAAATTTTGCAATAGGTTCAGACCTGATTGTGGCCTTGGTTCCATATCTGGTCTGAAACAACATGTGTGACCAATCATCAGATAAATATCCTCCAATTCTAGCTATGAAATCCCTTAACAAACATAGGAAAAAGAGTAGTGGTAAATCTATCATTGACACATCTTGCAAAACAGTGACATTGGGGCATGCATGTAAAGTGAGGCTCAAATATTTAATTACTCCCACTTGTTGTTACTACTATCCCATCCAGTTGCACCACCCCTTTGGATATGAATTCATAGTGGAGGCCCAGCTGATCAGCTATTTGTCTTGGGCAACACAGAACTACTTACCCCAGAATCAATCATACAATTGTGTACTAGTTTATCCCCAATGATCAATGAAACATAGAATGGAGGGGGCTTCAAAAATTTACCTTGTTGTCCTCCAAACTTCCCCTCAGGTTGAGTAGCATTTGTGAGTACCTTCTCTTGCATATGAGCTTGTTGATTTGAAGTTGACCAATTCTTCATGGCAGCTTGTAGTAGATCCCTTTGGCCTGGGATGGATAGTGATTCCCACATAGATATATTCACATTTGTCTTCTTCATTTGATCAATGATGCTAAATGGGGATGAAACATCTCTTTTCTACCCCTTAGCTTGCACACTCTTTTCTTGTACATGGGCAGAAACAACTGGCATTTGAGCTGGTCTAGAAGTTGGCTTGGGTTTTCCTTGCACATTTAGAACTATACATTTTCTTGCCAACACTTTGTGGAGTGATGGAAGGTTGTGGATCACCTGGATCTAATGACTTCCCTTCACCAATATTCCTCTTCTTTGACCGTGTATTAGCTGTTACATTCTAAGAAATTGTTTGATTCATACCACAAAAATCTTCAGTCTTCCAGTTCACAAGTGTAGTCTCATTCGGAGTTGTATTTTGCTGAGATGTTCCTTGTTGTTGGTTTGTCTCTTAACTCACCTCACTCTCTACGCAAGTTGTTGTCACCATCAAAGCTTGGTTCAAAGCACCATTGAAGCACATAGACTAGTTGTGAGGTTCATTGCATGGGAAACACCAATCATACTCTTGAGCTATATTATTTTTCACTGGCACTAAGGACTTTAGAGGTAGATGCAACATTGGGGTTATAGGGCTGAAATGGTCTATTGGCAGGAGGCCTTACTTGATTTTTATTTGTAGCTGGATTGGATTGGGTCATTTGCCTATTAGATGAAGTGACCAACTACCTGAAGTAATCCATTGGGCATGGAGTCATCAACTTAATTAATTGGTACTCTCAACTCATTAGAAAATTTCTAGAAAGAAGATTGTGAGAGTAGAACATCACTTGATCTGGAGCATGGCCTACAAAGATGCATCCTTGGGATAACAAAGCTTGTGCCAAAGCACTTAGGGAAATGTAAGACTAAGCTAAAATAAAACAATGTGCACAAGCACTTGGAGGAATGAAAATCTAAGATAATATGTACAAGGTGAGGAGTTTCACTTCTAGTAGAAATGCTTTAGATGGATTCCATTAACTGAAATCTGCAGTTCTTCACCATCCAATGTAGACAATTAGAAGGCATTGTTTTTCTTACATTTTGTGACCATGTAGGGGCTACTTCAAATGCATCAAACTTTGAATGCTTCCTGGCTTTGCTCAGTCTGCATCCCATTTCAACACTAAATCTCCAACTTGGAAGGTTCTAGCCTTAGCTTTCCTATCAAAGGTACTCTTGATCAAGGCTTGGTCCTTCTCCATTGTTTGGGCTACATGCTCTCTGATTTCTTGTAGTTCCATCAATTTTGCATATCTAACCTCCATGGGTTCAAACTCCAACAATTCCAATTGCTTCATGAGTTCCAACGTTGGCAACTCAAGTGACATAGGCAAGATTACCTCTCTTCCATAAACAAGTCTGAATGGAGAGTTACCGGTGGATCTCTTAGGAGTTATCCTATTAGCCCATAAGGCTGATTTCAGTTTAGTATGCAAAGTCCTATGATTTTCATCAAGAGTCAAGAGTCCTCTTGATGATCTTTAATAGGTTCTTATTGGTAGACTCATCTTGGCCATTACCTTAAGGGTAATAATTTGATGAAGTGCTCAGATAAATCCCATTCTTAATAGCCCATTTAGTTACCTTTGATCCTATGAATGCCAATGCATTATTTGATATTATAGTGGCAGGTATACCAAATCTGGTTACTATCCCCTCATAGAAGTCTAGAATGCTAGATTCATTTGCCTCTTTAAGTGCCACTGCTTCAGTCCATTTGGTGAAGTAGTCTGTTGCTATTAGAATCCACTTGTGTCCTTGGCTTGAGTTCCAGTTAATGACTCCAATGAAGTCCAAACCCTATTGTATGAATGGTTGGTCAACTAAAATTGTTGGGTCCAATGGAAGGGTTGTTAATCTTTCCTTACCTGTGAAGAATGCACAATTTTTCTACCTCTTGATCCATGCATAACAATCACTAAACACCTTGGGCCAATAATATCCAGCCTTCATAATCTTGAGGGCTATCACTCTTAGAGCAAAATGACCCCCATCTGATCCACCATGGAACTCTTCTAACATTCTCTTAATTTTATTTGTCCCAATGCATCTCAGCATCACTCCATTTATATCCTTTTTGAACAAGATACCATCAACAAGTGCATATGGAATAGCCTACAATATGAAGTGTCTTCTCTTGGTTTTGTTCTTCTCTAGAGGTTATAGGTTTGTTTGTAAGAAGTGAATTATGTCGTGGGTCCAATAAGGAGTGAGCATACCACCATTCTCTTCTTGAACACATCTTTTCTCTTGGTTGTCTTGCAATGCCAAAACAACATCATTCCCATTACATGTTTCCATTGATTTTCTCAAGATCAGCTGCTCACACAATCCCTTTTCTCAGACAAACTTGGTGACTTTGATCTCAATTTCATGCTCCATGACACGAGTAATCCACCCTGCACATTTTTCATTTAGTTCTTTGTTTAGGAGGAAGTCCTTAACTCCCACATGAGAAACCAACAATTGAACCTTGTTGTTTGAAACTCGATGCTTAAATTTCTTTAAGCTCTTAATCACTGCAAGAACATTCTTCTCAATGAAGGAATACCTCACCTCATAGTCCTCCAAGCTTTATCTAAAGAAGACAATTGGCTGCTCTGCATTTTCTTTGTTTTTCTATACTAAAATTTCAGAAATTGTATCATCAACGCCAAATGCATAAAGGATAAAATATTTAGAGAAATATGGGTTAATGAGAGTTGGAGCTTGTGAGATAGCCTCCTTGATTTCTTGAAAACTTTCCTTACCTTCAGCTATCCATTTAGGGGCCATACTTTTCTTCAACATCATATTTATTGGCTTGACAAGTGCCGCAAAGTATGGAACAAACCTTTGAACAAAATTGATTCTTCCCAAGAAAATTTGAAGGGCCTTCTTGTGACTTGGTAATGTTAGTGATTTTATTGCTTCAACCCTCTCTAGATAATTTGCTAATCCCTCTTTGGAAACAATGTGGCCTAGGATCTTTCCTTCATGAGGTAGGAAAATATATTTTTTGGGATTCAAGGATATCCCAAATCTTCTACATCTTTGGAACACTTGTGTCAAATGAAAGAGATGATCTGCTACACTTTTAGAAAATACAGTAATATCATCTAGGTATATCAGCACTATTTTTTTTATTAATCCCTTGAATGCCATATCCATTGCCCTTTGGAAAGTAGCTCCGATGTTAGACAACCCAAATGGCATTTTCATATATGAATAAGTTCCCCATTTGGTGGTGAAGGCTGTTTTGAACTAATCATCCTCCTTTACCATGATCAAATTATACCCTGAATAACTATCTAGCAATGAAAATTTCTCAGAGCCAGCAACAAGTTGCAAAATCTGCTCCATAGAAGGAAGTGGGTAATTATTCTCGAGGGATGCTTTATTCAAATCTGTAAAGTCTACACACAATCTGATTTCTCCACTCTTCTTTCTAACGGGAACCAATTTTACAACCTAGCTTGAATGCTTGATGGGAAATATGATACTTTCCTCTATTAAATTATTTAATCCCTTCTTCCATGAGAGGATTCATGTGTGGATTGACCGGTCTTTGTTTTTTTCCTAATGGGTTTAGCACTTCAATCTAATTCAATTATGTGTTGAGCTAGCTTGGGATTGAAACCTCTCAAGTCTTCATAGCTCCAAGAAAATATATCCGGGAACTCTTGGAAAAGTTTCATGAACTCATACCTTCTTGCTTGGTTGTCACTTTACCAATTTGAAGTGATTTTCCTTCTCCCATTGAGATGGGCACTGAATCTTCTCCCTTGACTCGGATGTTTGCTTTATCCTTCTTAAATTTATCATCAGGATTAAATATAGACTCCAAAGTGATAATTCCTTTTGGTAGTTTCTTGGTTCTCATCTGTACCACTTGATCACCATAATGTTGTTCTAACTTTTCCTAATTTTTGGCTGAGAACTCAGCTTCTTCTTGCAAGAAATTGATGTTTTGTTGGTCACTTTCAAACACTTGCCAACTTATATTATTGTCTGGAAATGATGGCATTACAATCACATGAATGTTTGGTTGCACTTTATATTCCTTAATACTCTCCACAACATCAAAGGCTGCTCTGACTGCTGCAAGCCTATCAGTAGCTTGGTTTTCTTTCCTAGGGATGGAGTTGATGCCAAAGCCTTCAAAATCCTCAATGAGGTCCCACACCCTATTTTTATAACACTTGAGCATGTCATTTTTTGTAGCATGTTGTCCTTTAACCTGATTAGCAATTAGCTCACTGTCACCAAAGACTTGTAAGTTTTTGATACCTCTCTTTCTTGACCAATGAAATCCTTGTATCAAAGCTTCATATTCAACAGTGTTGTGTAGATCAAGAATTTCGCGCTTGTTACCTGTCCAAGTTGATGCACCAAACTAAACACAAAAACCCTGAAAAACTCCAATGAAATTGATACCTGATGAAGACGTAGACAGATGAGGAAGCCGATGTAGATAAGACGGGCGCACACGAGCAATTCGCACAATAGATCCGAGTAACCTGCAAAACACCGATGCTTGACAGAAAAAGACCACGTTAAAAGATATTTAGGTGGACTGCCCGAGAAGCGGGTCCGGGAAGCGATAAGCTTCCTCGGCGGATGTCAGTCCACGTTTTCAATTAAGAAAAGAAGCATACATGATAAAAGATGTAAGTAAAAAGCTAGATTTTCTGATTGCAGTAATAAGACAGAATCTAAACAGCAGACAGAAAGTACAGAAAACAGGGAACTATGAAATAATGCCGGATTTGTGTTACCTGTATCCTTTTACCTATCTGCAGGGAAATCGGCGTCGACTGGGTAGAATCGGCGTCGATTGAGACGGATCGGCGTCGACTGGGTAAGATCGGCGTCGACTGGAGGCAGATCGATCAATCAGGGACTGTGCGATAAGATTCGGGAATTGGAAGGTGAATGTGGTCTGCTGGATGTGCCGAAGTTGGCGAGACACTGGAACAGAGTCACCAGATGATAGATGGTGGTGTGCGATGCTGATGTGACAGGGACAGAGTAACGGTGCTCCTCTCAGGGATTGATTCGGACAGGATCTGCCCTAATTTGATACAATTGATGCTAAGAAGATCTCTCTTTCTCACAACCTGTATCTCTCTCGCTCTCTGTTCGTGCGTAAGTGCTTCCTTTTTTCGTCTGTTCACTTTTTCGCTCGTTCGTGGTCTCTTTTTCGGTCCCTAGAACTGAGTTCTGGACTTTCTTTTATAATCGGCACCGCTCCTAGAGAATCGGTGCCGACCATATGGGTCGGCGCCGATCGCGGAATAGACTCCCGAGATGGCCAAAATGAGCGATTTCAAGAAAGATAAGAATTACCCCGAATACGGGAAATATCCCGCTTAGGGAAGAGGAAAAATAGATGTGATACATAGATAGAATAAATTTGGGGTAGATAAGTGATTAAGATGCATGGGAAGAAGCGTAATTAAATATTTAATATTTAATCACTCATGGGTAAGATATGATGGGGTGAATTAAATTTAGAGTAAGTGATTAAATCACAAATTGGATAATATCCCAAGGGGATAGTTGGTGACGTAAAACGTGCCCCAGGTTACCTAAGCAAGTAAATGGATGAGAGGGACACTAAATTGAGTAACCAATTTTAAGTGTCTACATTTTGCCCCTTTTTGTCAAGTAACTTGCGATAAGCAAGGTTATGAGACAAAAACAAAGGGATGGAAGAAGGGAAGAATTTGTGATGATGTGATCCCCCTCAAACTTGGGATGGGATGGATGATAGAACAGACGATCCCAAGTTTGAAAAAGGTAGATGAAAAATGCAGGATGCCCCAGTCGGATGTCTGGAGTAGATCTGATCATTGATGACGCATAAAAATAAATAAAAGGCAGCAACCTAAGGAACTCACATTGGTAGGGCAAACTAGCCGGTCTCCTCATGAGACGACGTTAGTGCCTACAGACCCATGAGTGTAAGGAGAACTGCAAAATAGTCAGCATCTAAAGAGAGACACATTGGTAGGGACAACTAGACGGTCTGCAAAGCAGACGACGTTAGTGCCTACAGACCCGTTTAACTCTAAGCTGCCAAAAAGTACGAGTGTCCCACGCAAAGGGAACAAAGCTGAAATAGACAATGATATCTAAAAAAAATGTGCCAAAAGGCAAAATTCAGCACACAACAATGATCAGATAGAGAAGTAAGCCAAGCATCAACACTATGGCAAACAGATATGGAAAATCGGCGGCGACCAAATTAATCGGCGACGACTAAAACAAACGGCGTCGACCCAAAAAATCGGCGCCGACCAATCCAGGCACATATAAATATGCGAACGGAAAACGTAAACGATTTATTTTCAACGTGACGATTGATTCAGAGAAAGCCAGATTTTTGATTTGAGCATCATGGAAGCCTCTGGGAGCGGTCAGAAGCGCAGGAGGACACGACCTGGGGTAAGTGGTCATTCTTGAACCCATTGTTCTTAATTGATTTTTTTTTTGTTTGATTTTCTTTGCATGGGAGGCCAGGGTCCGGTTTATGTCCGGACAGGCAGTCGGCGCCGATTGTTGTAATCGGCGTCGATTGCTGTTAGATCGGCGTCGATTGGTATTAATCGGCGCCGACTTAAATGAACGACGTCGATTTTACCAAATCGACGCCGATTGATATATGTTCATTTTTTTTTTGTTATTGTTTTGGAGGATGTGATTTGGGGAAATAAGAGACTAATTATGTTTTTGATGTCGTGGATGCAGGCACGAGAGGCTCTTCATATGAGGGATGCCATTCCTGAGTTATTGGAGACTATTCTCCCTGATGTGACAGATGCAGACTGGCAGCATTTAGAGCTAGCCGGGCTCGGGGGTTTCCGGTATTATAGACGAGTGCCACGAGATGTGGAGCTCATGCGGGCACTAGTGCGACGGTGGGACAGCCACACGTGCACTTTTTGGTTCAGGACGGGTGAGATGACTATCACCCATGAGGATATATTCAGGATCCTGAGATTGCCGATCACTGGGGACCCGATTGAGATCACACCCCGGGAGCAGCAGCAGAGGGCCCTAGGTCGGTTATACAGAGGTAGGGCAGATGACTCGGAGATAGTATCTGGGGCAGTGAGGATAGCCTCACAGTACAGGCAGGATAGCCCTCGGAGCAGGCAGATAGCCTTGATTCAGATGGCTATATCCTACTTTGCCCTGCCAGATTCAGGAGGTGGGAGATTCCCATTGTTACTGTTAGACTGTGTTTGCGACATCCTGCAGTACAGACAGGTTTTTGCCTTCGCCGATGCCCTGATAGCTCAGATATATCATGAGCTATGGATGTACACCACTGGCCGGAGGACAGGGATTGACGTCAGTTTTGTGCTCCATTGCTGGGCATATGAGCACATAGCGGTGATCAGGCCATCCGGGCTTCCTTGGATGCCAGCAGGAGTGGGAGGGATTGATTATGGATTTCGGAGATGGCGGGCTGACATGGCCGCAGGGGATACAGGTAGATCAGCCGAGTGGTACTCTGAGCGTTTCAGGACGCTGACACCAGATCAGGTTATCTGGAGGCCGTATCGGGCATTTCCGACATGGGCTGGTCAGGATGCCCACTTGGTAGCACTGAGACGGAGCCGGGTGGTCAGGGGCCGTAGGCCGGATATGTGGGAGCGAGTCCCGTTCATGCGGATACTGAGACAGTTCGGCCTAGTACAGACAGTGCCGACCACCTACACGCCATATAGGCGGGATAGCAGGGAGACGGATTTGCCGATTTTGATCCCGGCAGACCCATTGAGAGAGGCCCCACCCTCCGCAGACAGTGATGATGACGCGGGGGTGGATGAGGGCTACGCAGCATGGTACGACACAGAGCTTCCACGACATCTCCCGCCATCTATAGATGCTGACGAGGAGGACATAGCTGCTATGCTGGACAGACTGGAGGTAGAGCATGCCACCCTTACACAGACACATCAGGTAGCTCTGGAGGAGATCAGGGCTTTGACAGAGGAGAGGGATGCCCTGATTGTGGAGAGAGACACCGCTCGCCAGGAGCGAGATATAGCGATCCAGCAGAGGGATCGCTACCTTCGGCATAGGGAGGCCCTCAGGGCCAAATATGGAGAGACCGGTGCCACGTCAGAGTCTGGTACACAGGGCACGACCCTAGGAGGGGCACCACCAGCAGCGCCAGCAGCCCCAGCAGCACCAGCAGCATCGTTACGAGCACCGGGTACTGTGAGCCTGAGCACATACCAGTCTCTCCTCGCTGAGGTGAGATACTATGAGGATGCCCTAGCGCAGCATGCCCCAGATGTGCCTCGGTACGGGGCGAGGAGGAGAGCAGCGACGGCTACAGCGAGCGGAGCCTCAGGTGGAGGGAGTACTGGGAGAGATCGAGGTGGGCCGAGACCTCCAGCAGCAGGTGCATCGAGCTCGATAGGCGGCGGCCAGGAGAGACAGCCAGGTGCAGAGGAGGGTGGAGGAGATAGTGTCCTCCACGCTTCAGATTTTACTATATAGAGATTTGATAGATTTTGTATCTGTATAGTGATGTAGCCTCGATTGGAAGGCATTGTATAGATGGCTTGATTGAAAGCCACCCATTTTTGTACAGACACACATGTATATATAGATTCATCATGTTATTTGTCATATGATTGTACTCATGCTTTTAATTTTGATATACATGGATAGATGGATATAGATATAGACTGATAGAGGATAAAATAGATGTGATTGGATAGATATAGACTGATAGATGATAGAAATAGATGTGATTAGATAGATTGATATATGGATATAACTTTGATAGATGGATGTGATGTAACTTGGATGTACATGTGTTTAAATGTTTTGATGGATAGATAGACAGATGTGTTTGATGTATGGATTAGATATAGATATGATGTACCTTGGATGTACCTTGATAGATTTAGATATAGATAGACAATGTACCTTGGATGTAAATATTTTGATGGATAGATAGATAGATGTGTTTGATGTATGGATGTAATTTTAATGAGAAATGAATACAGATAGATGTTTTGATAGATAAGATGAATTTTGATAGAAGATAAATTTTGATTGAATTAACATGTGAAATGTCAATTTAACTAGATGCAAGACAAAGAAATGGGGAATACTCCTTGCAAGAGCCAAAGATGTAAATGGAAACAACCGTGACTTAGAAGAGAAGATACTCGGATAAGGAGAAAAATGATAAGTCGGACTTCCAACCGACCATAGATAAGATCCAGATAGGAAATCGAAAGACCAAGCATACAAGGCCCTATATAAGATTAAAATAAACCTGACACTAACTAGTCGCAAACCAGATCTAGGATAGAAACGGAAAGAAAAGTAAGTATCTTGTCGGAACTTACAAGGGACAGAATACATGTCCATAGTAGGAAAACAGGATTCTCCATATGATTGACAAAAGGTCCTAAATCTCAGCTTCATGATTTTGGCAGAAAAGCAAACTGATCAATGCGGGAAGTTTGCTTGATATGGAAAGACTGATCGATGCGGGAAGTCTTTCAGTGATGCTAAAAAGTGTATAAACTGACTGGAAGGCTGATTAATTACAAGAAGCCTTGAATATTTCTTTGAGAAACAGCCGTCCTTCAAGGGAGCGGTCTGTATTTTGAATTTTAATGATAGCCATCCTTCGAGGGTATGGTCTATATTTTTTAGAATTTTTGATAATAGCCATCCTTCAAGGGCATGGTCTATTTTCTTTTTGATTCACTTGATAATGTATGGATAGCTGTCCTTCAAGGGATCAGTCTATCTTTTGGATAGCATCTTTTTTTTTTTTTTTTTTTTTTTTTTTGAAACTCTTCTTGGAAGAAGCTGAGTTTAGACCTAGATAGATCAGATGGAGGGGAAGAGAACAAAGAAGAACATGCACTCATGCCCCGAGTAGATCCGATTAAGATAAGTACTTGGGACAGATGAAGTGGTGATTAAGGTATTCCTACCATGAGGAGGAACATATCCAAAAGAAACGTGCAATGAGTAGAGCCGCGATACTCATATTTAAGGTAAACGAGGCAATAGGCGGAGAACCACACAATTTCGAATCACCACGAAAGTAGATGACTGGTTATTAGGACGGATGAAAGATCTGTGTTGCGACTAGATGTGTGTAAGATAGATTTTAACAATAGAAGGGCCGTAGATGCAAGGCATTAAGAGGTTCCGCTTCAGGTATACCATCCATGGAAGATAAACGATAAGCCCCAGACCCATATTTATGAGTGATAATGTAGGGGCCCATCCAGTTGGGAGCAAACTTACCACGTTGACTTCTTTCGAGTGTAGTGACATTTTGATTTTCCTTAAGAACAAGGTCACCAATTTTGAAGTCACGGTGCTGCAAATGCTTGTTATAAGCACGTTTGACACGCTCAAGATAGACCTGATGATGCTCAAGAGCGTTGAGACGCCGCTCATCTAATAATTCAAGTTGTGCTAGACGATTTTGACGATAATCCTCATCGGAGACAAATTCTCTGAGAGAAACACGGAGAGATGGGATTTGGACTTCCAAAGGAAGGACAGCCTCAGACCCATAGACGAGAGAGAAGGGAGTAGCACCAGTAGGAGTACGAATGCTAGTCCGATAAGCCCAGAGAGCAAAAGGGATATGTAAATGCCAATCCCTACCAGCTCGACTAGTTACCTTTGCGAGGATATTACGCAAAGTTTTATTGGACGCTTCGGCCTGACCATTAGCTTGAGGATAGTATGGAGAAGAAAAACTGAGCTTGATATTGAAAGCGTTGCAGAGATTCTGCAAATCAGCGTTCTTGAAAGACTTACCATTATCTGTGATTAGCTTGTGTGGAACGCCAAAGCGACAAATGATGTGTTGATAGACGAAATCAACTATGGGTTTAGCCTTTGTTGAAGAAAGAGGGATAGCTTCTACCCACTTAGTAAAGTACTCAGTGGCAGTAATGATAGAATGATGACGCTGTGAAGAACGGGGATTGATGAGACCAATAAGATCAAGACCCCACTGCGAAAAAGGCCACAAATCCGCCGCAGGTTGCAAAGCCTGACTAGGGATGTGCGTGAGATTGGAATGTTGTTGACACTTGACGCACTTCTTAGTGTATTCACAACAATCTTGATTAAGAGAAGGCCAATAATATCCCAAACGTAAGATGCGCTTAGCTACAGCTAAGCCACTAAAATGTCCACCACAGATACCGTCATGGACCTCCTGGATAGCTTTAGATGATTCATGGGTTTTGAGGCATCGAAGCAAAATACCATCAAAGCCGCGTTTGTAAAGAATCCCGCCTAGAATAGTATAGCGATTGGCGCGTTGGACAAAAGACCTTCTACCATTGGAAGTCAGATCTGGAGGAAGGATCGAATGAGATAGATAATCAACAATCTGTTGATACCACTCATCCTGAGTATGGGTTGTGACAGCATTGATCGAAGTTAGTTGCTCAAGATGAGATGGTTGATCTAATCGTTGCACAGCCACATAAAGACGCGAGTCTTCGGTAAAAGGTGGGATAAGTGAGGCTAATGAGGCCATTGTATCTGCGAATCGATTTGCAGTGCGAGGAATGGCTTGGATAGTGAACTTATCGAAAGATTGGAGTTGGGCAAGAACGATGTCACGATATTTTTGAAGGATATCATTCTTGCATTGATAGACACCCGTGACCTGATTAACGATGAGTTCAGAATCACCGAAGATGTCAATATGACGAGCGCCGAGATTAATGGCATTTTGAAGACCTAAGACAAGAGCTTCGTACTCAGCCATATTATTGGTGCACTCAAAGTTTAATTTGTGTGCGACTGGGATAGGCGTACCCCAAGGAGGAATCATCACGAAACCCGCACCTCCCCCTTGCTGGCATTTGGATCCATCAAAGAAGAGCTTTACTTTAAATGGAGATAGACCAAAATCAATTTGTTGGATATATTCATCGGGGAATTGAGCAAGGGGGTCTTGAGTGTCCGGAAGAGGAGCATCAGCTAATTGATCTGCAATAACCTGACCCTTGATAGCCTTTTGCGGGATAAACTCGAGGTCAAATTCTGTCATGAGCATAAGCCAACGAGTGATACGATCATTATGATAAGGCTTTGCATGAATTGTCTTGAGGGGATTGACACTTGTGACAATGTAAGTTTTATGATTAAGGAGATAATGACGAAGCTTAGAAGTTGCGAAGAAGAGAGCACAACATAGTTTTTCAGCTTCGGAGTAACGTGTCTCATACTCATGGAGGGTGCGACTGATGTAATAGACAGCTTGTTCTTTACCACAAGTGTCCCGATGCGAGATCATGGCTCCCAGAGCATGGTCAGTCACAGAGATATAAAGATAGAAAGGCTCCCCCTCGCGTGGAGGTGTAAGCACGGGTGGAGAAAGAAGATAAGCTTTGAGATCATCAAAGGCCTTTTGGCAATGCTCATCCCATTCAAAATGAACATTCTTACGGAGGAGATGGTGAAAAGGTTGACAACGGTCCGACAATTGGGAGATAAAACGACGCACCGATTGAAGACGTCCTTGGAGACTGCGGAGTTGCTTCAAGTTAGAAGGGGGAGGCATCTCAAGGATGGCTTTTATTTTTGCGGGGTCCACTTCAATACCCCTGATGGAAATGATAAAACCTAAAAGTTTACCAGTGAGAACGCCAAACACACACTTAGCTGGATTTAGACGAAGACAGAAGCGGATAAGCCTCTCAAAGAGAGGTGCAAGGATGAAAAGATGATCCTGACGACGCTTGGACTTGCCGAGGAGATCGTCAACATAATCTTCCACAGTTTTGTGCAAGAGATCATGGAAGATGTAGGTCATTGCTCGTTGATAGGTTGCTCCTGCGTTCTTAAGACCAAAAGGCATGACACGATAACAAAAGGTCCCCCAAGGAGTTATGAAGGAAGTCTTATGTTGGTCTTCTGGTGCGATGAGAATTTGATTATATCCAGAGAAACCATCCATAAGAGAAAGCATCTCATGACCCGCAGTTAAATCTACGAGTTGGTCGATATTAGGTAGAGGAAAATCATCTTTTGGACAAGCAAGATTAAGATCCCGGAAGTCGGTACAAATTCAAATTTTCCCAGTAGCCTTAGTTACTGGTACTACATTGGACACCCATTGTGGATAATCGATGGGTTGGATGAAGTTAGCCGAGAGCAAGCGCTGTAATTCTTCTTTAACAAGAAGGGCTACTCTAGGGTGCATTTTACGTAATTTTTGTTTAACTGGTTTGATGTTGGGAAGAGTAACGATATTGTGGACCACAATATCGGGATCGAGTCCTGGCATATCCTCATATGACCAAGCAAAGGCTTGACGATGTTTGGAAAGAAAAGTGGTAAAGTCCCCTAATTCCTGTGGATTAAGGGATTGGCCGACCTTAATGATGCGAGGGTCTTCAGAAGTCCCTATATTAAGGTCGATAGTGGCTTCGTTGAGAAGGGTAGACGTGTCAGAAGGAATAGTCTTGGGAAGATAAGAATCCTCTGCTCCCAGATAGGTGAGGACGGAATCGTCATCCGCACAGTGGATAGTGTTGATAGTAGGAGAGTCGTCTCCAACTATTTCAGGGAAGATTAATGGTATAGAAGCGGACCGATTGTTAGTCTCATAGGCTAACGGCCCTAAGGAAATGGTATTGATCAAAAAAAAAAAAGTTAGGTGGGATGGAAATGTCATCGTCCACATCAAGTGATGCTTCTGACTTAGTGGGGGAAGATGGTTCTTCAGTAGGAAGAGGCTCATCGAGAATAGTGACGGTGGCTTTTGAAAGGGGTTTAAATCCTAAACCAAATTTCTGATGTGGCATGAGAGTAGGAATGGGTTTGAGGTCATGTATACCTTGTTCATATTTTCCCAGGCCAAAGCCTTTCCACGCGCATCGATATAGATAAGTTTTTGCAAACGTGGGATTCTGTAGATAATCAAACCCTGTTAAGTAAGGTTTGGTCCTAGGAGGAGAATCTGGGCGATAGTGAGGCGTATCAAGACCACCGTAGATGAAATTAGTCTGTTGATTGGGCAGACCAATGGTGACGATGCGACCGAGACCTGGTTGATATTCAGGTTGTTTGTCTGGTCTACCATACTCATTAGGTTTGAGATGGGCATCAAAAGAAAAGAGAGGAAGCTCTCCTAGTGAGAAACGCTGCAATGTCTCTTCTAGATTTTGTAAATCCGGTAGTTTGGTTGCAGGTATGGAAGAAGATGAGGCCCCGTCAGGAGAACATGCATTTTCTTTTAAAGGGGCAGATCTTGTGGTCATGTCGCATTGTGCGGAAGGAAAAGGATCTCCTGGATGAGTATATATTTTGCCCTCATATTGATATTTTAGGCATCGATGGAGGGTGGATGGGACACAATGCATTGCGCGAATCCAGGAGCGTCCGAGGATCATATTATAGTGGAATTTTCCTTCGACGATGTAGAAGAGTTCATGAAGCAGCTTCTTACCTACTCGAATGGGTAAGACCACAGTTCCTAAAGTAACTGCTAGCTGATCGTTAAATGATCGAAGGGCGAAAGGCGGGGGTGACACTACATTCTTTGGTAACTTAAGTTGCTCAAACGTGTGCGAGGAGATGACGTTGAGTGCAGCTCCACTATCGATCATAACACGTTTTAAGGTAGTGTTATTGATTTGGACTGTGATAAAGAGGGGAGCCTCCAAATCCTCTGAAGAAAGAGGAGGAATTTCCGAATCTTCAAAAGAAATGGCGGTTGATGGTCCATTCAATCCAACAACCAACTCGAAGGGCTGGGGCTCATCGGAATTCACTGCGATGCGACGCAGATTATCGATTAGAGCCTGGCGATGTTGTGGAGAGGATTGGATGAGGTCAAAAAGAGACATTTTGACCGGAGCCTGGGTGAGTTGTTTCATAACACTCTCCTCAACAGACACGGGAACTTGAGCCCGAGGTGCAGCACGAATAGAGACCCTGGGTCGTGGGGCTGATGAGGAAGGAGAAACGCCTTCAGGGGCTGCAGAAATGACAACCCGTGGTCGAGATGCTGAAGATGAAGATGGGTTATCATAGTGTTGGGTTCTAGTGGCGATATGGATTGTGTCAATTTGAGAAGGTGGAAGATCAAGTGGAGTGGAACCACCAGAGGTCTGAGTGGATGGTTGAGGCTCAGATGGGGCTAAGATGACAGGAGGTACTTGTTCCTCCTCCTCCAGCAAAAGGTCACTTTCTTCCAGAAGGTTCTTGACAACAGCTTGAAGAGCTTTACATCCCTCAGTATCATGACCCGGGGTACGGTGGTAAGCACAAATCAAATCAGAGTTAAACCAGGTAGGTTTCACTCCTTTAGGGTTATAAGGTTTAATCGGAGGAAGGGTTATGGATGAAGATTGGATAAGTTGATGAAGGATTTCGGTGTAGAATCCGGTAGACGAAGAGGAGGATAGAGATGATGAAGGTGGTTCTTTTACATTAACCGACTGCCGAGGTAAAAGAACTTGCATGTTAGGTTTAACAGTCTTTTTAGGGATCCTCTTATTTGTTTGGACATTTGGAGGAGCAGTCTTGGGCACTTGAGATGGGAGTAAGTGAGACATGATTGACTTTGGTGGAGGAGGAGCCCCTAAAATAGATTTTGAAGATGATGGAGATGTGACAAATTTTGCGGTCTTTGGAGACAAAGGGGGTTGCTTGGTCGAATTTACTGATGATTTAGATAATGTCGATTTAGAAGAGGAAGAAGCTCCCAAAGTAGGTGTAATCGGAGGAACATAGGGTGCCTTGGTTTTTGGTAATGAAGATGATGATCCTGATAGAAGAGGTGACGTCTTTTTAGTAGGTAAGTCTATTTTTCGGGGTATTGGTGAAGAATGTGTTGTAGAAGAAGATGATGGCTTTGATAAGTGTGTAGAAGAAGACGCCTTCTCAGCGGGCAAATCCAATCGTTTATGAGGCGTAGAGAGAGATTTTTGTGGAAGAGCACCAAGAGTCTTGATGGTCCGAAATATGGGCTTTCCTTTTTCAGGGATGGTGACAACTTCAACGGCATAAGGTGATTGTAACCTTTTCGGAGGAAGCAGGTGGGGAGGTACTGATGGTGTAACGTTAGATTTTGGTTGTCTCGGTTTAGGTTCAGGAACCGAGTGTATAGGTGTTGGTGCTACTTCTTTTGATTTTTCTTTAATAGGCAAAGTAACATTAGTGATGGAAGAAGGGGGTGATGAAGAAGCAGTTCCTTGCGAAGGGACTACTTCTGATGCAGTAATCATGGGTGAAACTACTGTAGGAAAAGAGATAGGAAGGGTCAAAATCGAAGATGCTTCCGTCGAAGTCGGCACAATTATAGGTACGTTCACCAAGGGCATAGTTGCAGCGGGAATGGGAGCAACAGAAGTAGATGTGTCTGTAGTGGAAACTCGAAGGGATGTAATTGCCTCGAGTATTGAAAGAATGTCTGATGATGAGACAGATGAGGATGACACTGTCTCGGGTATGGATGGAAGGTCAGACAAAGGAGCGGAGAGAGATGACTCCGTGCTTAGTAATGTAGGAATATTCAAAGACGGGCTATCTGAAGATGGTGGAATTCCAGTGATTGATGAAGTGGAAGGAGGTTCTGATTCGATTGATGTGTTTGCAGATGGCTTGGTTTCAGAAGAAGATTCTTCGGTAGAGATGAAGTTGATGGTATGAGTGTTTGGTTTTTGAGACTCTGAAGCATTATGGTTCGGGGCATGATTGGGAAAAGGTTGTTTAAAAACATCGAGTGCCTGATTTGGGGGAGCATTTGGGTTATCCAGAATGAGCTCGCCTTTATCAATGAATTTCTGGACAAGATTTTTGAAAGTCTGACATCGTTCGATGTCATGACCCTTGGTTCTATGATAATGACAGAAATCATTTTCCCTATACCAGAATGGACGTTCTTGGTTTTCATCAATATTCCTAATGGGGGGAAGTTCGATCATGCGAACTTCCAACATTTTTTCTAAGATAGAGGCATATGATTCCCCCAATGGAGCGAAGGATCGAGATGATGAAGTCCCTTTTCGAGAAGATGAGGGGTCTCTTCGTGGTGTTTGATTAGAAGTATTGTCGGCTCGTGATGCTTTTAATACGATAGCGTTGGTGGATCCTTGATTTTTGTCTTTAGAAGGGGAAGAATTTGGTTTGGTAAACCGAGAAAAATCTGGTTTAGATTTAGAGCGAAGTTTTAGCTTCCCTTGCTCAATGGCGCGAGATTCAAGTTTGCGTGCCATCGTGAAGGCTTCTTCAAAGGTATGAAAAGTTTGGATCCTTAAAGTAGAAGAAATGTGATTAGCACAAGATCGAGTAAACAACTCGATTTGTTGGGATTGAGGAAGGGAGAAAGACAATTGGTTGATTATCCCTCTCCAACGAGCGACAAAGTCTGCAATAGACTCATCATCGAATTGGCGAATGTTATAAAGATCTGTGATCGAGATCTTATGCGCGATATTTATTGAAAAGTTTTCAACAAACATCTGGGCCAATTGAGAGAAAGAAAACAAGGAATGTTGAGGAATGTTATTGTACCAGTCTAAAGCAGGACCTGCTAGAGACATAGGAAAGGTACGGAGCATAAGCTCCTGATCCTGGACTATGAGGTAGCAAGCATGTTTGAATGCTCGCAAATGTTGTTGAGGGTCTTCCCGACTATGAAATTTTGAAAATTTAGGAAGTTCCCATTGGGGAGGATAAGGCTTGAAAGCTACTGAGGGGTGAATGGGTTCATTACACACTTCTTCAAAGGAGTATGAAGGACGAGCCCCTTTTGTGGAGGCTTCCAAGTCTGCGATTTTCTTGAAGAGAATTTGAACCACGTCAGATTGAGGAGGAGGTACATTGGTATGTCCTACATAAGAAGCAAGTGGTGGATGTTGTTGAGGTGTCAATGGGGGATTCATCTGTTGATGGATAGGATGATAAGAGGAATAACCAGGTGTTCTGGGTGACACCGGGTGGGGTATTTGCTGTGAGGTAGCTTGCGTATAGGCAGGCTGTGAGATAATAAGTGGTTGAGAAAATAAAGGTTGGATGATGGGTGGAGCCTGTGATTGGTGGACTCCTATGTTTGTTGATTGGATCGGGACAGATTGAGGAACATGGGTGTTGGCTTGATTGGACATATTGGGGAATAAGACCTGAAAGGGGCCTTCTACTGCCGGATTAGGTATTAAGGGTGCCGATGTTAGAGGATGGGCGAAGGTCACAGTTGCTGGAATATTGGAAGAAAGACCCCCTAGAGGACGAGAAGTAGGAGCCAACTGACTATTCGGAGGGGGTTGGCTCATGAAGAGGTACTGACCTTGGGACACGATGGAGGGCATAGATGAATTAACAGCAATATGCGGGTGTGCAGACGCATTCATTATAGCCAGGGCAGAAGACCTCTCAGAAGTAGGTTGTGGAATACTCGAGGTAACTGCGGTGTTAGGAATAGGTAAGACTATTTGAGAACTAGTCGATATGGTAGGTGGAAGAGAAAAGGGAGGCATAGGGGCCTCGCCCTTCTCCGTGGCTCGAGGCAAGAGAGATGATGCAAACTGCTCTACAAAGGCTTGGGATGATCCACGAGGATAATCGTACACTTGTTGGATTGGTGGTCCTTGATCAGATATTTGAATAGACTTGTGTACTAGGTAGTCCATGAGGGCTATCGGATTGCGGTCGAGGAATGCCTGGAATTCAGGATCCCCGCGGGGAACATACTCCGAGCCAGATGATATTTCCGAAGGACTAGGGGAAGCTAGATGTGATGGGATTGCTTTGGCTTGATAGAAAGGATTATATGACCATGATGGGGAACCAAGAAACGATGGTTGGGAGTCCCCAAACCGTTGAACTATGTAGCTTCCCCTTGTTGGCATCGGTCAGGACAAATCACATTTACAGAGTGTTTACATTAATCACCGCGCCATCCGTAATGCTGGTGCCTATAGAAGCAGGTCCAAAACTGCTACTCTGTGAAGAAGAAGTGGTCGAAAAACCGTCGCAGTAACTGTGTACCGCCACAAAGTCAATACACAAAATATAATACGGAATTCGTGTCCTCAACCGGACTTCACCATTTTCCATAACAATGAACATGTGAGGTATATTTTCCAAGTTCAAAGTAAATACATATATTGGTACTTCTAGATCTATTTTTGATCATCCTCATGCTTAATAATTTAATACTTGTCAAAATCAATGTGTGTTAAGCCATTGAACAATGAAGAGACTATGGAAACATATTAAGAATGTAAAACTTAATCAAATGGAAATAACACTTCGAGAGTAAAGATCATTCATGAATTATGTAAGATAGTAAGAATGGGACAATTATTATCATTCTATGATCATGAAAAATAATAAATCATACATGAATGAAAATAGGGCGAGGATACTTCAAGCACATAATACTAGAGTAAAAAAACATAGAATAGTTGACCACGAAACTAAATAAAACTTCCATTCACATCGGAGAGGAGTTGCCTCTTTCCCTCTGATCTGGTTACTAATGTGTACTCAAAAACACAATATTCTAGAATTCATGTTCTTTAAGTATCACTTGTTCAGTTTACAGTACTTCATATTATATTTCTTCAATGTCTAACATTATTCTATAATGATCTAAAAGACGGATATCCAATGCAATGAAATTCAAATCAACATATATAGTTTAGATTTATCGTTAGGACCCCCCACACAGGTATATCTATAAGAATCAAAACAAAGTGTGCTCTAGACACACGTCTTGAAAAGATATATGGATTAAGTTCATAATGTATGTGTACATCTCGAATGAAGGTGTCCATAATGGACATATGGACCACCTGCGGTCACAAAAAGGGGGGCTATATATATATAATGGGGATATGAATCGACTCATGGGGACCACATATGTACATCCGGTGACTATAACTCTACTCATGAATACATCTTCCCTCTCTTCGCCCTACTAGAAGTAGCACGTCCACGACCTAGGGATGTAGTGGAGGGAGATGCCACTACGGATTTCATTCATGTGGTCCTGGGTGTCTCTAAGCATGCCTGCAACCTAACCTGCACATTCATAAACAACAAGTTTTTAACACCCATAAATTTTCAAATACATTCAAAATTTAGAAACTTGTACAATTTAGTTAAAATGCATGTGAAATCTTACCGCAATGCCATGATCCCTATCAATTTGTTGTTGACACATTGCAAGGGACAACAGTAGACTCATGAGGGGTAAGCTACATATAAATAATTAATTTTCAAAGTAAATATTTCACATACATACACAATTTGATATTGTAGATTTAAGTAATAAGAAATAATGAACCTCCAAATTTTAACAAATTTGAAAAATTATACCTCAGTTAATGGATCTGCAGATGTTATGGCAGTATCTATAGCAGCCTCCACAGTCTGCATATATGGAGGAGTCTCTCTAACAATCATTAGCTATACAAAAAACATGTATAAATCAATATTAAAATCTACATAACTGTGCACCACATAACAGAGGTCCAAAGCATGTAATCCACGTAAACTTCCACAATTAGAAACAAAGTGTAAAGATATTTACCAACCTGCGTAAAACTCATGTGAGGCGTGCCAGTAGCCTCAGTTCCCAGAGCAAATGATGACCCGTCAAGCTCTTGTGTATAAAAGACAAACATATTAATATATACAACATACACGTGAAACATTATAATAATAATCTAGTGCAATCAAATGAAATTAAAAAAGTAAGTTTGTACAACTTGAAACTTATGTTTGAAACACGCCCAGCTGCAATTAGCTAGCATGTCGACACCAGATGTTTCCTTCACCATCTCTTGCTATTTAAAATAAAATAAAAAATTAGTTTTTACATGTATGTACATGACACAATCAAATACATATATATTAAAATCTCAAACATGTGAATTAAACTATTGTATATATATATATATATATATATATATATATATATATATATATATATATATATATATATTATTTATATTTATTTGAAATTTACCTGTGAAAGACCAATATCAGTGGCACCAGTTCCAAAAACATTCCCCAGCATCTCATCTATAGAAAATAAATCCTGTGAACCAGCAAATGATGTCTCACCCGCAGTGCATACGGCACCACATGATCCACAGTGGTGTGGTGCGCTAGAACTGGTGCCATCCACCAACATCACCAAATGCAATCTGGTCACTATACTGGGTCAGAGTGTCAATGAGCTCCCGCAATGCATACAGTGTATCAATCTCCACAACCTCCTTCACTGTAGGAGGGATAACTGAAGGCAGTGGTGGTTTTGGGGCATGGGGGATCCTAGGTTGACCTATGCGTGCATTAGGTCTACTCTGTGCAAAGCCACCTCCTTGACTAAATAAGTTAGAAAAGTCAAAATTATTCGGGACCTCATTAAGCACGAACTCACAATATAATTTCTTCAAAAAATAAAAGAGGAGCCTCATTGTTGTTGCATGGTGGATAATCAAAAACCATCCACCATCGGTCCCAAAAATTGTTTTTGATTCGGTCATCATGGCACCAATGGATTGGGAACCATTTGCAAGTAACTGTGGTGGGGCATTGGTTCTAGGGTCAGAAAATAATGCACAAATAAGGTCTTTTCTAATATTTTTGTCTTTTACGGCTGCATGGGATAGTTTATCCGCATACCACCACCTACAGTCACCTCTAAAGGTATTCCATCTATGTATTTGGTTGGTTGCAGAGTCGACTTTGCCAATCAATGTTTGTAATGTATTGGCTAAAGTCATGCGAGATGGATTTGTGGCATGATTTTGTCTTATAGTCTGAATAAGGTTCTCAATGACAATTTTATTTTCTTGGATTCTTCCAATGATATTATCTTGTGTTCCTGCTAGCTCAATGGGGATAGAAGGAGCCACAGGAGGTGGATCTATGTTTGGAGGATGGTTTTGAAGAATGTTCGGAGGGTTTTGAGGAATGTTCGGTGGGTTTTGAATAATGTAATGATGGTTTGCATGATTTCAAGCTTGCCGACCAACTGATAAAACAAGGAAAATTGTATACATAAACAAACATTTCAAAAAAACCCATGAAAATGCAAAAAAAAAAACCTAAAATGCAAAAAAAAATGATTAAAATCGGGGGCTTACCTCCTCCTCTTGGCAGCATGGTTGAATCTATCACGATCTAGAAGTCTGATGAGCAATTTTGAGGTAGTATTCAAAGCTCGAATGAAAAATGTCTAGGAGAAATCGTGGTTTGAAATGAAAAATGGGGAAAATAAGGACTCGCGGGACTGCTAATTTTTGTCTCAGAGTTTCACGATTGCGGTTTATAACCACACTCGCAATTCTAAACCGCGATCATGGTTTTATGTTTGATAATTACCGAACCTAAAATTTAAGAACCGCGATCGCAGTTCCTGAATTTTAGGTTTTTTTGTCCACGGAATTGTCCACCAACTTCGTGCACTTACCCACTTTGATCATAGATCTTTTGGAGAACCATGAGTGTTTATCTCTTTTGATAATGTTGGCAACTAACTAATGTTGTCACTCCTTGTAAAGAAGCCATTATATAAAGGAAAATATTTCCCAACAAAAGGAAAATGGGGAAAATGCACAGGATAAATTCACATAAATCACTAATGATCACATGAAATCCTTTTATAGAGGTTAAAGTGTGACAATTGATGGGAGACATGAAACCCTAAGACAAATAAAAGCATAGTAAAGCATGTAAACTTCACTTAGAAAATATAATTTAAAAACTATTATTTAAGTTTTAAGTAAATGATATAATAAAATTATTATCATGTTGATAAGTCTAACGTACAATAGAAGTTACAGGGATGGTGGTGGGGGAGTGTAATAGGGTGAGATATCAATTAGATGATCAACCTTAAACTTGACATATATTTAACTATATCATATAGCATTTTTGTTTTTATTTGGAAAGACAATTGAAAAATTGCACCATCTTAGGCATACGGTGGAGTTTGAAGCCCTTTTTCCCTTAGAAATATATTTTTTGGCTCGATGGAGGGGTGGAGTTAGATTAAGACCCTCTATCACAATTCAATACATACAATTTACAAAGAACATTATAGATTTTCCAATTAGTACAAAACCATTTAATGAGTGAAACTATATGATGAATATAAGATAAACACTTCGAGATCGATATATATCAATGTTTTTTGAATTTGTAAGGCACCATATTGTGTTTCTTCGACTCAATGTTAAGGACTGAGGAGTATTCCATTCCAGCGAGTTTACCTAAAGCACGATCTCGACCTCATCTCTTTTTATTGGTCTTCTAAAATTTGTAACTTAGTAGTTAGGCAACACCTTTTACACCAGCATCCTCATCATTAGCTATTAGCGTTTTTCAAATCATATATTTTTAATATATAAAAAATTGATATGGGGATTGCTAAAGCCACCTAACTATCATATAATTACTTTTTTTAATTAATAAATTCTATTTTTATTAATATGAAGAATTTTTTTGAAAATTTAAATTGTTTGGAAAATATAATTTATGGGGATTTAAATTAAGTGCTTTTAAATAGAAAGAAATATAAAATGGCCCATTACTTGAGAATAAAGTTACATTTTTTACTCTTTTTATGCGTCACCATTTTATTAACTAAATAATTGATGTTTATTGAAATTTTAGATATGAAAGTATGATTTGTTCATTTTAATTCAAACTCATAATCATAATCATAATCATTGGCTCCTTTCGGTAAAGAAAAGAAACTTTTATTATTAAATACATAATTTAATTTTAATTTTTTAAATATTAATGTCCGCCTAATTTTTTAGTCATTCCCATTATTAAAAAAAATATTGGTGGATGCCCACACCATCGTGATTATTGACACATACTTAATTTTGATTACATTTTATTTACGTATCTCTAAATCGTAACATGATATTTTTGAAAATGGAATAGTTATTTTTATTTTTATTTTAAAATCATATTTATTAATAATTATAAAATACAGTATTATTTAATATAACAACATTTTAATAAAATTAATTATTATTTTCTTTTCTTTTTATTATTAAATGTTAACAAATAGTTAAAATTTTAATTCGTTTATTTTTATTTTAAAAAGAATAATAAATGTTTATGGTGGTGTGTTATGTAAAAAAATTTCCCCCGTAATTCAAGAGATGAGTAAATATCTCAAAAATCTTGCACCGGTGTAAATTCTCTATTCCACATATTGTCGGTAGACCTAAATCACCTAAAATGATGACGAAGACCCAATCTATAAGAATCATTAAAAAATTGTATATCTAATCATTCCGCTAATAGATAAATTTATATAATAAAAATGTATAGAAATCATTTTAAAATTCTCATTAATACTTATAATTTTTCTGATTACACTTATTTTTCATAGTCAATAATTATTGTGTCGAATGTGATTGATGTGTGGCGCTCTCCTTCAATTAGAACTTTACTCTTCGAAAATTCCACGTCACTAATCATTTGTAAAAGGAATAATCCTTTTATGTTTAGATTTATAAGACAAGTATATCACTTTCCCTAGTTTCCAATCGATGGCATCCATTCTTTTCTTTTATACAGAGAGAATCCAACGTTTATTATGCAGAAAAAGAGAGTATGACATTCACACGGCAAAGGGAAGTTAAACACACACGACAAACCATGCTTTGTTAAACCTATTTAAGAGTAAGCTGAGAATTTAGACCATTGTCAATTTCCGCTAGTTTCTTTATTTTTTCTAACCCAGAAGAGGGAAGAAAAATCAATGGAGTATTCGGAGGAATCTCTGCAAACCATTGCCTCAAATGCGCCTGTCACTTCCCTCCGCAGATTGAACTCCGATTTAGACGAACAAATGCCAAAACCACGTATGCTTTTATCACAGAATCGCCATTTTTTTTCCAGCACTGTGTCTGATGGCCGTATTTGATGTGAATTGACATTTACAGACTGGAAATTTCTGTTAATGGTATTTTGCTTTGTGTAGATCTGGCAAGAGCATTGGTTGCAGTGGATCCGGTCCGTATAAATGGATCCACAGATCACCATCACAATAATATGACCGTTCTTCAGCAGCATGTATCCTTTTTCGATCGAAACAAGGATGGAGTCATTTATCCATGGGAAACTTACCAAGGTGAAAAACCGTCCTGTTAAGTTTTTCTTGTATCGAATTAAACCCTGCTTGTGTATAAGGTATGAAAAAGATTGTACTTCTGAGATTTTTTTTTTCAGGTTTTCATGTTTTATGATCCATCCACATTTCTTCTACCAAAGTTTTGGGCACCTAACCTCTAGACCTAGAAGCTTCTGGTGCGTCTGTGGTTGGTTTATATCTAAGCAAGTTTTGGGCGCCTAACCTCTAGACCTAGAAGCTTCTGGTGCGTCTGCGGTCGGTGTATATGTAAGCAAGTATTGGGTGCCTAACCTCTAGACCTAGAAGATTCTAGTCTGTCCGCAGTCGGTGTATATCTAAGCAAGTATTGGGCACCTAACCTCTAGACCTAGAAGCTTCTATCTTGCTGGTGTGTCCCCGCTATATTCAACGATCGGTGTATATCTAAGCGGCTGTTAGGCACTTTTTGTAAGAAAAATAATGTTAAACCAGGGATGGTCAAAGCCAACACACCAAAAACTTACACTCAGTTTCTAGACCTACTTGCAACATACTTTTTCCATGAGTTTTCATGCTTGAAAAATCAAAAAGATTTGTTCACTTTTAAAATGTAATTTTTCAAATTTCATAATTATGATCATATTATAATTCACACCACCAATGCATTCAAAGCATTAATATTTAAATATATAACGTTGCACATTCTCAAATATAAAAAAAATAACCTAGTTACTGTATGAAAGTCAACAATATATTGAAACATAGTTCCAAGTTCTCTATTCACATGTGTTTATTTTCCATCCTTAAAAAAGCTCATTCACATATGATTCACAAAACTAATAACGATGCACTGATGAGTTGTGAGACACCATGAACTATAAAAAGTCATAATACTGCATCAATAAAAATTAAATTTATAAAATGTGAATTATAAATATGTAGAAGTAACTATGAAATTACAAATAAAACTGTATAGTCCAAAGTTCTCTAATTTCCACATGTGTTTACTCCTTCATACAAAATCTCATGCCTAGGATATCACAACTAAGAACGATTGCACTAATGAGTTTGTGAGACACCATGAAAGGTAAAGTCCCTATATTGCAGCAAATAAATTAAAATTTATTAAAACGTTAACTATAAAAGTAGAAATAATATGAATTACAAAATTAAAATGTATATCACACGAATTCAATAAACCTAGAGTATTTAAAGGATTCACGTTTGAAAAATCGATAACCGTAGTTATATAGCTGAAAAAAGATAGAAAACACACAACGATCAACATATCAAAAAAGACACATATTTAAGATTCAAGGACGGAGACCAAGCAAGGTCGTTAATGATGATGTGGTTCACATTTTAGTAGACGATCTTCCGCCTTCTTCCTAAATAGAAGTCATGCCACTTTCATCTTAGAATAATGCTCATAAGGAAAAAGGAGGGAATGTGCATAATCCATCAAGAGACTTCACTCTGATATTTTATGACTGTCAGCCCCTGTCGCGCTCCCTACTGCCTATGTCTCATGCTCCGTTGAGAGTGAGTCCCTGTGACGTGTGAAATTGTAATAGCCCATGAAATATTGAAAGGATTGTCACGATGAACCCTCAATTACGGAGGCACTGGTAAATATTTGGGTGACCAAAACCCAGGGGATGCCGACAAATCTGAAACTCCACAAACAACAAATATCGATAGATCTGGAGGATTGTCCCGGGAATAGACTATGTTCTTACTTTTCCACGGACCGTTAAATAAACCTGCCCACCCACAAATAACACCAACATAATATGGTGACAATTGCAAAGAAACAACCTCAATCTCCAACTGGTTATCGTCACTTTTCTCCATATGTCATGGCTCCTCACAACGGGTTGCAAGACAACTTGCGCACAGGGACATTCAATTTCTGAGCAGGATCTATTATGAAACGTCACTTAACATTGTCGAAAATGAAATGACTGGCAGATTCAAACATTCAAATTTCCACTGACACCAAAGCATGAATGTTCTGGACATCAAACAAACCCAATCTCGATTGTGGGATGTAGCATTCTCAAAATTACACAGGCAAGTTTTGAAAAGTCACAGATCCAGACTGTCCCCTTATAACGAAAAATCGGTCGA
>JAHRHJ020003300.1:0-204189 GCA_019776745.2 Taxus chinensis
TTGTGCTCGCCCCTACCGGTGTTTCAGCATTCAACATCTCTGCATCCACAATCCACACAGCCATGCGTATTCCAATCAAAGAGCTAAAACCCCTTGAAGGTAGTGCATTATCGTCTTTTCAAGAATCGCTGAAACATATAGAATATGTTCTTATTGATGAAATGAGTTTCATCAGGCCAAAGTTGCTAAGTAAAATTGACAATAGGCTCCGCGAAGCTTTCCCACACTTAAGAACATCTGAATTTGGGAACAGATCAGTCATCCTCCTCGGTGACCTCGAGCAATTACCGCCGGTTTTGGACAGTCCTCTTTACACAAGTAATTCCTACGGAGCAACCCTTTGGAAGGGATTTCAATATTCCATTACATTGCGAACAATATTTCGGCAACAAGGAACAACCAATGCACAGGTTCATTCCGGAATTTACTGCTCCACATGCGAGATTCGACCCCTTTAATTGAGGATTGGGAACTCTTGATGTCTCGCACAGACACACACCTAACTCAGCAGGAGCTCAACATTTTTAAGGATGCACCACATTTGTTTGCAAAAAATGATCAAGTGGCATGCCATAACCTATAGATGTTGAAGGCATTGAACGTTCCGATCGCCCAATCCATTGCTGAAAGTAATAGGCGGACTGGACCAGGAAATCCTGATGATGATCAGTTGCAACACAACGTTCTGTTATGCAAACAACAAAATATCATGCTTGTTGCAAATCTATGGGTTGATGCAGGCCTCGTGAATGGTGCCACAGGAACAATCACAGACATTGTCTACGACGCATCAATGCAACCACCAGCATTACCTTTATTTGTTGTTGTAAAATTTGATAGATACAACGGCCCATGTTGGGATCCCTCCAACCCCTTACATATTCCCATACCCCCTATTTCCAGAGGGAATCGAAGACAGTTGCCGATTAAAATGGCCTAGGGATTAACTATCCACAAGTCGCAGGGACTTACTTTGCATAGAGCAACCGTCGACATTGGAACCACTGAAAGGCAGGGTCTGACATTCACAGCTTTCTCCAGAGTACCCTCGCTTGCAAATATGTGCATTTCACCCACTTTTTCATTCGAGAGATACTCAAATATGGCGAACATACCAGCACTCGAAGCAAGAAGAAAGGAGGAAGCAAGACTACTATCACTCAACCCATCGTAAATACTAGCTTCTGCTTTCATAGCACCTCAAATACTACTATACTCAACATTTCTTCTATCGAAAGCGGCAAGGTCGTTCAAGGGATATCAAATGTAATCAAGTTTATTGAAACTAAAATTGCCCACTAAAGGCTACCACTCATGATATAAATACTGCAAACGTATACATGTCTCATTACGTGTACGTATACCTACATTTATTTTATGTTTGGAAATATGGTATGCAACTTTAAAAGTACAAACCTCTAACATAATTAAATGTACACATACAACATTACAATGTAATGTTTCAACTAAAGTCCTACACTACAACTATCAATCACACACATTATCAATTGTATAATAAATGTTTCTCCAACAAAACACCAACTGAACAACCAATGCACAACTAACAACATCAACTATAAAATTGATTAACTATCGAAAACGATATCACAAGTAATCATGTACGAATTTATAACAAGTTTGAAATGTACAAACAACCTTCAGATTAAGTGGATCAATAATAACTGTACCTCTAAATCAAATAACATATACCGTTCGGCGTTCACATCTCATGAACCACATGCGATTGCTAGTTTAATGACCAAGAGATTTAGTCAAAGCTTACCCTAAATTATCATTTCATTGCATATTGAAATGCATGTGCAAATCACCATTTTAAGGGATTTGCTTTGCTCTTTTCATTGTGTGTTTATGTTCGATGGAATTTTATATGGTGATTGCACTTTTCATTTTTCATTTTATATAGCTTACAAGTTGTGTTACATCTGTTATCTTAGATAGAGTTGGGTGCAAATTTATTTCCCCTCCCGGTCAAATGACCATAAAGTGGAATAAGTCATACTATGGGGGTATTGGGAACTGATTGACTATATTAATTTTTTTTAAATATAATAATTTGGTTGTGTACCTTTAAAAAAAAATAGAGTAGCTTATATTAATTATTTAAAAAATCAATAAATTAAGTGTATTTTTTAAAGTAAAAATTTAGTGTATATGTTAAGTGTTAATTTACATTTTTCAATTTTAATTTATATTTTTCTAATTTAATGTAAAAATTTGAAGGGTATTCTACTCTTCTAAATTCATATAAGGTACGATCCCAATTTTATCTTTTTCTATTAGTATCTCTTAAAATTATTGTATTTTTTATTTGTTAAGCAAGTATTAAGATGTTTTATAGTCATATTCCACTATTTTTTATTGTTGGACAGTATCTTTTGTATTCTATTTGGATAATTATAGAAATTTTATTTTAGGATTAGTTTGTTTTCTGCTACTTTAATAGTGTCTTAATGAAATGGGTGGTACTACATAAACTTATGAGATTTATAAAGAAATTTAACACTAACATGATTGCATGTAGTGCTATTATTTAACTAGCATTCCTATCTTAAATAAATCTATGTAAAATATGTCGAGAGGTATCATTTGAGGCGCCTATATTAAATTTAAGACATAGGTGGAATAGGCGCCTCAAGAATGATACCTTTTGGCATATTTTACTTAGATTTATTTAAGATAGGTATGCTAGTTATACATTAAGTCTATCAGCAATAAGAATTCAAGTACTTTAAAAAATGTAATATTCATATCAATTATACCTAATAATAAAATCATTGAAATTTGAAAAACAAAAAAATTAAGTATTATCTGAATATATATAACATTTAATATAATTTAAATAGTAAAAATAGATTTTAAAATAAAAAACAAAACTTACCGTAGCAAACAAATCTCCACTTGGAAACCCTAACAAATAATTAATTAAAAATATATTATAGAAAGTATATAAGTAATTCATTTACATAAACGTTAAAAAAAATTACAACAATTAATTTTGAAAATAAAAATATTTTCACTTGATGAGAACCTGTCAAGTTGGTGACTCAAGACTCATATTATTAACAATAAGGATCCCTACCCACGTAGTTCATTGGTGTTCATCGTCGTGAGCATCACCAATGTCGTCGTCATTGTCTTCGTCATCATAGTGATTGTCATCTTTTTCATCGTCATCCTCCTCATCATTATCACCACCATCGCCAAAACCATCATCAGCATTGTCATCATCATCACCAATACTAATCTTATTAAATAATACTTAATTTTTTTAGTTTTCCATATTTGAATGATTTTATTATTAAGTATAATTGATATGAATATTGCATTTTTTAAAGTACTTGAATTCGTATTGCTGATATACTTAATGTATAAATCTATGTAAAATATGTCTTACATTTAATATAGGTGATTTATTTAAAAATTAAGTATTATCTGACACATACTATATATAACATTTAATATAATAAATAGTAAAAATAGATTTTAAAATAAAAAATAAAACTTACCATGGCAAACAAATCTCCACTTGGAAACCCTAACAAATATGCTTGAGACACCAGAAAACATGGCCCAAGATATAATGGATGTCGATGTTAGAAATAATGTAGAGAATAACAGTGTGCAAGAGGAGATAACATTACAACCAATACGATCAACGAGAAGAAGATTGCAAAACAATGATATATAAGAGGAGCCTACAATCAAACCTAGAAGAAGAAGAAAATGCAAGACTCGCAAAATTGAGAGAGAACAAAACATATTTGATCCCAATGGAATACTTGGGAGAGATTTTAATACCATCCAAATGATTTTTCAACACAGTCTTGATAACCTTAAATCGTCGATCATGCGTTATATTTGTCAAGAATGCTACCTTGGAATAAAATTTTCTCAAACACCTGAAGGACCTGTGTGCACTAGATGTCGACAAGAGAAAGGTCATCACCGATTTTTCAGCATCGAATAATATAGATCCCGGGCCACAACCGCCGGAACTTGCAAACTTAACTCAAGTTGAAAAAATGTTGATAGCTCATGTCAACCCAATCCTACAAGTAACACATGCAACTGGAGGTCAATATAACTATAAAGGACACATAGTAAATTTTCCTCAAGAAGTACAAGAAATTTCTAGTATTTTTCCACATAGATTGAAAGATTTTTCAATGATTATTGTTTGGAAGAGAGATCAACATGGAACAAATTACAACTTTACAGTCAATAGAGAGCGAGTTTACAATGTACTAAAATATAAAATAAAACATGAAAAGTTATATTTAGATGTTCAGATTGATGAAAATGCTCTAAATGAACTTCCACCTCATTCTGATAAAAATGTATTTGACCAGTTAAACTCTATCCATATGGAGTTTGATTCTGACATGAATGAAATTGTATTTGCAAATTTTACCATGGAGATAGATGAATGAAATATCATTAGTCACACAACATCAATGGCCTCTAAACTACCTAGTGCTCCAAGGGAGGTGGAATTAATTCATGCATGGATAAATAACCCTCATGCGGACCTCGGAGCACTGATTGATTGGTCAAGGATAGGAACATCTCCTATAAATGATTATGTGACACTAGCATTACTTGATATGGCATTCGCTACTTTGTTTCCTGATAGAAAATGTGATTGCCTAGAACCACGATTAAAACAAGTACATCTCCATGAATTTATAAAACATTTATTTCGATATAGGAATCACCGGTTTGGTCGAGTGCCCCAATTCTGTAGTGCCCCTACCTGACAACATAAATTTGTAAGTGGGTGTACTTTTTGACATGTTAATCGGGACTGGAGTGGCGTATATTCACCCATCAAACAGAACATAGAGAGTGACACATCGTAAATGCCTTTTTAGTCTTGTCATTTCCTTGCATAATAATACAAGCACTTTATTTGAGAACCTGAGGTATTAACCATGATGAAACCCAAGTTAATGTGGCAAGTTTAGCAGTAATCAGATGGTTGCAGCATGTGCAAGGTGTTGCACTCTAATAATTGGATAAGCATATCATGACAGGTAACTGTGCTAAATGGGGATCTTTAATAGTTGTCCTAAAAGTAGTCCCATTATAAATCATCCTTGCATGCAAAGATAAATTTGTAACCAAATATCTCCTCATTTTACCTTATACAAATTGCTCGATTTGGATCTATATCTATGTCTGAGGCACATTCAATGTCTCTAAAAGAAGTTATTGCTTATCATGGTTATGTTTGTGGTGATTTGGAGTATATTAACATGCCGGGAGAGGAGAACATATCTCCTTGTGGTGATTTGGAGTACATGTTTAAGGATGACGGGGTATTGTCAAGGAATGGATTGTTTGATACTGGACCGTGAGGAATAGTGTTAGAGATGATGGGCCTTGTTGGCATTTGTTGTGGATAGTGAGGCGGCATGCCTAACGTGCCTACTCCTGTGAGGAGATCTACTTGGCCAAAGTGGTATGGAGGATTGGAACTTCCTGCTTGTATGAACGGAGAATTTTGACTTGCTTGAGCCAGTTCTAACCCTCTCACTTTTTCTACTAACGTTGAAATGACTTCATTTGGTGAAGTCACGGTGCTTTGCCTGAGCGGCGTTTGTTGTATACCCTGGTGTTGTATAGGTACGTGATATCCTGTCATAAACTGATCGTTATCTTGCCAAGTTTCTCCGAGAGTATTTCCTATATGCAGTGGCATAGAGGTATTTTCTTGAAAAGAGATCTCGGGTTGTATTTGTAGACCTCCTATAGGCGGGTACATGCCCCGGGAGCATTGTTCACTCTTAGGATAACGTATTGACTGTCCATCATCTAACACCAGGTATGGATCTGATTGCCTACTAATTTGTGGTCTGAGTAGTATTTGAGGAGACGAACCAGATTCTCCGGTAAATGTCATATTGTTTGAACCTGAAGGCTTTTTTTGTTGCGTTCGAGGGGGTTGATCTAACTCCTTAGTTTGAAAAGACGAATTATATCTTGATCTGCTTCACTAAAGCTCTTGCCTTGTCATAGGCTTCTTTGGTGTGCTTATGTTCCTTTTTTATGTCATTCTTCAAGCTCTCTAGCTCACGCTCTTTATTCTCTACCATGATCATCATGGTAGCCCCCTGATCCAGATTTCTTCGTGTGACCTGTCGACACTAAAATTTTCCTCCATAATTTCTATTTCATTAATGTATGTATTAGGAATAGGATGTTGTTAAATATAATTAGTAGTAGCGTCCGATAGAAGATAATGGCGCTGCCGATACGATGCCGCCAATAATATATATTACGGTAATAATCAAAAGTACAATATGAATGTTGTGGTAAAAAGTAAATATTTGTTGTAAGTGGTCCAATAATGTTAAAATGTCAAAGTTAAGGTAAGTAGAGAAGTAGGATCTACATAATTATGAATTAGAAATATTATATTGGTAATAAGGACAAGGAGTGAGGTCATAAATATTTTGTGTATTTTATTTGTAAAAAGTCTAAAAATGTGGAAACCATGTGAAATAATAAAGTTTATCTTATCTTAAAAGATAAGCTTACATATACAGATAAGAGTTAAGGTATGAAATATGATTCGTCAGAGTAGATTTCTTATCCTATCTTATAGATACGATGGATAAGCCTGGAATTTCTATAAATAGAGAGGCCACCCCCTCATTTAGCATAGAAGGAAGTAGTGAGAAATATTTCATGAATAAGTGTGTAAAGGAAGCCATCATTTTTAAGCTGTGTTAAAAAAGTCATTAAGAGGTGTAATTGTGAAGTTTCTCCCATAGTTATGGTTGGAAGGCAAGTGAAGTCAGTAACACTTGAAATACTTCATGGGTGAGATTGTAACTATTTCATGTTGATATTATAATTTACACTTATATTTCAAATTTATCATCATTCATTCTTATCATAGTCTATGGTATTCTTGTGTTATGTTTGTTGTTGTGTTTCCAGATTACATCCACCAAACTAAAAGTTGTGCATTAGTAAATAATCATAGCACGAGGAGTTCCCGGTGAAGAATTATCATAGTGCCGGATTGGTGATGATATTTTGGTTTTGTTGCCGAAACCATTCCTCATTGGTGGATTTTTTGGAGAGATATTCCCACTTAGTCAAAAAATATTTGGAGGGTAACCTTGTTTTTACTGTGCATAGTAGTCACCATGGTAAAGTCACTTTTTACCGTGAATAGTATTTACCGCAGTAACTTCATTTTTTACTGTAAATAATGTTTACCACAGTAAAATGAATTTTTACCGCAGTAAGTCAAGTTTTACCATAGTTTATCGTGGTCATTTCTATTTTCTATTATAGTGATTTTAATTATTTGTGCACATAAGTTTTGTTGATTGTACTTGTGGGTTGGTATTTCACTGTGGTTACTTTTGAAAATGGGGAAGATTCCTGTTTTTTCAGCCCAATCTAATGAAGATGCTTCCTCTTTCATTCAAGAGTTTAAACGATCTTGTATTTGTAATGGCCTTATAAGAAGGGAACAATGGACTGAATTTTTTCATACCTTTTTGGATGGTTCAGCCCTTAGGTGGTTTGAAACACTAGGTGATAATGTGAAAAACTCATGGAATTTATTAACTAAAAATTTTATTGATGAATTTGGTGAACAATAGAAATATGTAGATCTCATGATCGATATCACAA
The DNA here is from genome assembly GCA_019776745.2 of Taxus chinensis. Taxonomy (NCBI): domain Eukaryota; kingdom Viridiplantae; phylum Streptophyta; class Pinopsida; order Cupressales; family Taxaceae; genus Taxus; species Taxus chinensis. The sequence goes on from JAHRHJ020003300.1 coordinate 7,675, forward strand.
AGCTATCCCAAGGAGAGAAGGAAAAGATAAGGGATTATCATGCTCGTGTTCTAGAGCTAAGGAGGAAGCTCGATGCCCAGATCCGAAAGGAAGGATTAGCGGATGGGTTGATGAATGACGTGGATAATCTCCTTTGTAAGCACTTCATTCTTGGGATAAAGCTAGAGATCAGACAACGAGTGAAGTATGATTGCCCAGCTACCATTGAACAAGCAAAAGAGATTGCAAGAAGGAAAGAAGAAAGCATGGAAGAGGAGCCCAAAGAAATTTTTGATAAAGTAGAGCCTATACTAGTACCTTTGGTCTAGAATCTACAACCACTTTCAGTGAGCACAAATCTTTCTCCTAGTACATCTACTGAGTAAGAAGATCTGCTTAGGAAGATGGGCCAATCCACAACCAGTTAACTATTAATCTTCTTCAAGGAAAAAAATTTAGTTCTCAGGAGGGTCGAAAAAGAAATATTTCTGAAGTTGTATGTTATGGTTGTCGTAAAAAGGGTCATTATAAGTATAATTGTCCAAATAGAGCTTCTACATCTGGTACAAGAGATAATGATAAAGGAAAAACACCTGTGAATTCTTTTGATGTAGTAGATAAGAGCATAAATAATGAAGTAGATGTGTTTGTAACAAAAAGAAAGAAAGAAAAGATAACCAAGATAGAATTGATCCTAAGAAGATGAAAGGAGAAACTAGTAACAAACATAGGAGAAGAAAGTTAGGTGTGCAGGATTTTCTGATTTCACAGGGACAAGGACCATACTCCATCTTAGAAGATCTGTCCAAAAGGCCTGCAAATATTACATATGGTCAACTCTTGGCTATGTCTTCTGAGAAGAGGCGGGAGCTGCGAAGTGGACTCAATGCTCGACGAAGGAAGGAGGTTGAGGTCCTTGTTTTGGAGGCAGAGGTGGATCCCTACGCTCCACAAGCTGAGGTATTATGTAATAGTATTTCAATTCATGATGTCTTAGTTGATGGAGGTGTTGCAGTTAATGTAATTACCGAGTCTGTAATGAATATGTTGGGTTTAAAAATTGATTGCCCCTCAACACTTATGTTAAGGTCATTAAATAAGGGAAAAACTAAACCAACAGGTGTTGTTTCAAATGTGGCAATATTTGTTATGGGTGCTATATGTGTGGTAGACTTTTAGGTGATGAAAAATGGTACTATTGCGTAGCCAATGTTGTTGGGAAGACCATGGCTAAGGAGAGTTCATGCAAGAAACTGTTGGAATGAAGGCTTCATGACACTTGGACTTGGTATAGAAGGGTGAAGGTACGTGATTCCTGTCATAAATAATCGTTATCTTGCCAAGTTTCTCCGAGAGTATTCTATATGCAGTGGATAGCCGGGTATTTCGTGAAAGAGATAGAGGGTTGTATTTTGTAGACCTCCTATAGGCGAGGTGTACATGCACCGGGAGGGAATTGTTCCAATCTTAGGATAACGTATTGACGTCCATATCTACACAAGGTATCGATATGATTGCTACTAATTTGTGGTCTGAGTAGTATGTGAGGAAGGAACGAACCAGATTCTCCGGTAGGTGGTAAATGGCATATTGTTGAAACTGCAGGCCTTTTGTTGTTGCGTTCGAGGGGTTGATCTAACTCCTTTAGCGTTGAAAAGAATTATATCTTATTCTCGTTGGGACAAAGCCGTGCCTTCTCTGTAAGCATCTTCATCCAGAATCCTTGTAGTGAATGTGGAGACTAGGTTTATGTCGACCTCAAGTGGGAGAACTGCTTCTGCCCCCAAATACTAAGCGAGAAAGGAGTGGCCCTCCAGTTGGTGTTCTTATTGAGGTGTCGGGGACCCAAAAGACGGAATAACTTCAAATGCAATTTGTTGTTTTCTTTCACCGTTTAAGGAGAATGGCTTTCAGTGTCTTGTTTGTCACTTAGCCTAGAGTGGACTTGGGGATGTAATTACAAGGAAGTGTCGACATTAAAATTTTCCCCATAATTCTATTTCATGAATGTATGGATTAGGATAGGAATTGTGTTAAGTATAATAGTCGTAGCGTCTGATAGAAGATATAGGTGCCATCAGTACGGTTGTGTCGCCATAATGTGGAGTACGGGTAATAGTCAAAGTACAATCGGAATGTTTTGATGTAAAAAGTAAATAATTGTGTAAGTGGTCAGGTAATGTAAAATGCACAGTGGGGTTAATTAGAGAAGAGGGTCTACATGCATTAGGAATTAGAAAGAGTATATTGGTAATAGGACAAGAGTGAGGTCATTAAATATTGTGTGTAATTTTATTTGTAAAAAGCATAAAATGTGGACCCATGTGTCAACGGATAAGGTTTATCTGATATTAAGAGATCAGATTAAATGTAACAAATAGAGTTAGGGATGAATATGAGCGTCAAGTGGATTTCTTACCATCTTAGAGGATAGGATTGATAAGCCTGGATGAAGTTCATATAAATAGAGAGGCCACCCCTCATTTAGCATAGAAAGAAGTAGTGAGAAAATATTGTAGGAGGCGGTGCAAAGAAGCCCATGGTATTAAAGGTGGTGGAAGAAGGACCCTCAGCGGCGTAATTGTAAAGTTTCTCCATAGTCTTGTTAAGTACCTCATGGGTTGAGATCTGTACAATTTATGATTAATATTAAATGTCTTGAATTTCAGATTTGTATCATTCCTGTCTTTATCATAGTCATGGTATTTTTGTGTTCGGGTGGTGGTTTGTTTTCCAGATTCATCCACCAAAACTAAAGGATGGGCATTAGGAAATAATATAGCACGAGGAGTCCCAGTGAAGCATGTATCATAGTGCGGATTGGTGATGACTTTTGGTCCGTTGACCGGGACCATTCCTCGTTGGTGGATTTTTGGAGAAAGAGATATTGCCACGAAGTCAAAAATCAATTGCGAGGGTAACCTTGTTTTTACTGTGCCATAGTAGTGGTTACAATGGTTTAAAAGTCATTTTTACCGTGACAAGTAGTTACCATGACAAAGTAGTTTTGCTGTGAATAGATTTATCACGTAAACTCACTTTTTACGTGAATAGTATTTCCGAGTAACTTCACTTTTACGGGAATAGTGTTACCAACAGTACATCAGTTTTTACGCAGTAGTCAAGTTTACCTAGTTACCGTGGTCATTTCATAGTAATCTAATATTTGTGCAATAAGTCTTGTGGATTGTACTTGTGGCGTGATATTTCACTGGTGCGTTACTTTTTAAAATGGGAAGATTCCTATTTTTTCCGATCAATTAATGAGATGCTTCTTCTTTCATTCAAGAGTTTTACGCGATCTTGTATTATTAATGGCCTTTAAGAATGTCCAACAAGGGACCTGAATGTTGTTATACCTTTTTGGATGGTTCAGAATTAGCGTGGTATTGAACACTAGGTGATAATGTGACAAATTCTGGGATTTATTAACTGAAAGTTTTCTGGCAGAATTGGTGACCAACAGAGATATGGAGCTCTCCTGATTGATATCACAAAGATAAACCAAGGACGAGAAGGAAAGATAGGGATTATAATGCTCGTGTTAGAGCTAGGAGGAAGCTCGATGCCCAGATCCGGAAGGAAGGTTAGCGGATGGGTGATGAATGGCTGGCTGGATAATCTCCTATGTAAGCACGTCAGTCTTGGGATGAGCCAGAGACAGACAACGACAGTGAATATGACGCCCCAGCTTACCAGTAACCGCAAAAGAGATTTACAAGAAGCCCGAAGAGAAAGCATGGAGAGGAGCCAAAGAAATTGTTGTTAAGTAGCGACTACACCAGCCACCTTTGGTCCAGAATCCACAATAATGAAGAGATGTGTTCGTAACAAAAGGAAGACAGAAAAGATAATCCAGATGGAACGGCACTAAGAAGATGATGAAAGGAGAAACTAGTAAGAACATAGGAGAAGAATGAAAGTTGGGGGGGTGTTGCGGATTTCTGATTTCACAGGGGCAAGGACCAACTCCAATCCTGGAAGATATGTCCAAAAGGCTACAAATATTAATAATGGTCAACTCTTGGCTATGTCTTCAGGACAAGAGGCGGGAGTGCGAGGTGGACTCACTGCGCGAAAAGGAAGGAGGTTGAGGGTCCTGTTTTGGACGGCGGCAGAGGCAGATCCCTATTTGCTCCACAAGACTAAGGTAAGATGTAATGGTATTTCAATTCATGATGTCTTAGTTGATGGAGGTGTAAGTTAAGTAATGCCCGATGTCTGTAGTCTATGTAATGAATATGTGGTTTTTTAAAAATTGCTACCTTCAACACTTAATTGTTAAGGTCATTAAATAAGGGAAGCAAAACTAAACCAGAAAGGAAAAGGTACTTCAATGTTGGCAGGCTCCTTTCTCATTTTTTTGGGGTTCTGGGTGTCGTTTTTCTTCCCTTCTTTGTGGGGGACATTCGGTATGGTGCTCGTCATGTGGTAGAATTTCAGGTGATGAAAAATGGTACTGTTCGTACCCAATGCCTGCTGGGAAGACCATGGCTAATGAGAGTTCCTGCAGAAACTACAGGAATGAAGGTTTATGACACTTGGAGTAGGGTAGAGAGAGGTGTGAGATAAAAACGATGATCCCCGACATCTAAAGCAGAACCTGTTGATTCAAGTGAAGTGATGAAACTAATGATTGGACACCTCTAATTACTCTAGTACCAGTGAAGTGTACACTGAAGCTGAAGAAAGCGAGGTGGATGTTTCAGTAATGGATATCCTTCCAGTCACACCAATCAGGACCCAATAAAAATATCTGAGAAGAAGTGATGATCGTCTCCAATAAATAAAGATGGCGATGGCTGTGTGGTGAGGGCGAGGAGTTCCTACCTCCAGCTCTTTCGAGGTACATACACCTATTTCACTTTTGATACACGGCCCTCCGTCAAGGAAGTTGGGTAGAACAATAGTAGAAGCTAGAACATTGTATTGAGCTGGTAGTAGATGGTGCTAAGCCCATAAAGCAAATGCCATATAAATGAATCCTAATTTTTTCCAAGACTGTAAAAGAAGAAATAGATAAGTGCTTGATGCAGGATTTATATTTGCCTGTGGATAATTCATAAGGGGTTTCTCTATTGTGATCTCAATAAAAAAGAATGCGAAGTAGCCCATTTGTGTGATTACAAGACGTCAATAAGGCAAACCTCAAGAAGAAGGATCATTACCTCCCCATTTTCAGACAGCTCTTGGACGAAGTAGTAGCAGGATGTTATAGTTTGATGATGGTTAGCGCATACAACAAGTTGCTATTATCGCAGCGACGATCAGGGAAGACCATGTTCCCACTCCTTGGGGAGCGTTTGCTATAGACGTTATGCCTTTGGGTTGTGGAATGCTCCAACAACATTCCAGCGTTGCTGCATAGGGTGGTCGAACCTACATTGGGACCGTCTCAGAGTATTATGGATGATTTTCATCTATGGGAGCAAGTGGACCACCTGCACCAGATGGAGACAGCATTTCAAAGGTTTTAGAGGAAGACAAGTGCTCACAAAACCCTAAAAAGTGTGTCTGGATGTTTTTAAGGCATTTTGTTAGGCATGTGTATCCAGAGATGGTATGGTAATGATCCTCAATAAAGTTTTTAAAAAATCAAAGATTTTACATTTCGATTAATAGAAGTAAGTTGAGATCATTTTTAGGACAGGTGCAGGTTACATATAGAAGGTTCATCAAGAATTTCTCAAAGATTGCCACAGCCCACTAACCCAGTTTCTTGAGAAGGAGGTTACTTAGTGAACCAGGAAATAAGTTTGCCCCCATGAAGCTTTTGAGAAATTGAAGGAAGCCCTGGTGTCTTCACTGTTTTGAAGATCCAGCATGGAGCAAGCCATTCATTTTGTCCACGATGCCTCAGAGCAGAAATCAGGAAGTACTTTAGAAAAAGGATTGAAAATGGGAAATGAAATCCAATTACTTTGGGAGGGAGAAGACAAATGAGCGTGCTGGAGGTAAACTATACTGTAAATGAAAAAAGAGGGCTCTGGCTATCCGTTTTGGTTAAAGAAGTTTAGAAATTACTAGCAGGGCAGAAATTTATAGTTTGTAACAGTCATCTGCTCTGCACTATATAAAAAACTGTCAATAAGCCTTAACCATCAGGAGGATTAGACAAGTGGAAATTTTTCTACAAGGAATTTGAATTTGATATTATGATAGCCAGGAAAGGAAGCATGTCCATGCAGAAAGATGCACTCTATCGAGCTATGATGGTTTAGGATCATCTTGTGATGATGATTGATTTTCCCGATGCAGCACTTCTCCCGTGACACATCCTCGTGAATACATAGATATTGGAATTATCTGAATGAATTAAGTTTCTGATGGTGACAATGCAAAGAATAAGAAGAAAAATTACTCAAGCAAGTCGTAATTTTCTATTGCATGCCACATGGAGCATTATTTCAATAAGGACTGATGGACAGTAAACGAGGGCAGTTGGACGTGCATCAAGGAAAGGGTGCTTTAGAAGATTCCACAATGGTACATGCGGAGGCATTTCTTCTGGAACTTATAGCAAGAAGGATCTTGGATGCAGGTTATCACTGGCCACTCTTTTTAAAGATTGTTATAATTATTGTAAGGACATGTGATATTTGTCAACACATGGTAACCGTAAGACTTCATCAGCTCCCATTATGTCTATTCTTCCACTTGGTCCTTTTGAAAAGTGGGGAATAGACATTGTAGGTCCACTTCCAACTACATCTCGTCAAAATAAGTATATTTGTAGTTGCCACAGATTATTTAACCAAGTGGGTTGAAGCTAGGCCATTGAAAACAGCTTCCATGGATGAAGTGGCAAGGTTCATATATGAACGCATTGTCACCAGATTGGTTGTCCATTAGAAATTGTAACAGATCAAGGAAAGCCACTTCATTAATTGAGGTGGTAGAAGCCCTAGTCAATAAGTTTTCTATTAAGCACAGGAAGGCAACAACATACAAGCCAAGCACAAATGGATAGGTGGAACGAACAAATTTTGTGTTGTGTCAAATTCTAGCAAAAGATGCAGCCTTGCAGGTACATAAATGGGATAAAAGGATTCATGCAGCATTGTGGGCATATAGGGCAACATCAAAGTCAGCAACAGGATACTCCCCATTTTAGTTGGCCTATGGCATTGATCCAATTCTTCCTATTGAGTTTGATATTCCCACTGTGAGAGTTATGAAAATGAAAGGATGGATGAAAGTGATTCAATAAAAGAAAGGTTGGTACATCTTCATTTGCTAGAGGAAATGAGGGGAAATAGCAAAGGATACAAGCCATAAGAAGAAAATGAAGAGCAGAAGGAATACTTTGATCAAAGATCCAGTGGTCTCATTTCAGTGAATGACTTGGTCCTAGTATATGATTCTAGATACAAAAAAGAAGACAGAGAAAATTTCTTCCAAATGGATGGGGCCCTACAAAATAGCAGCTGTGCATGAAAATGGTACGTACCGACTGGAGGAATTGGATGGCACTCCCATTACCAATGGGTCAACCACGACAAGTTGAAGATTTTCCAAGCACCAGAATAGTCTACTCCGAGGACGGAGTAGAAGCTAGGAAGGGGGAAGATGTTGACATTAAATTTTCCTCCATAATTTCTATTTCATTAATGTATGTATTAGGAAATAGGATGTTGTTAAGTATAATTAGTAGTAGCGTCTGATAGAAGATAACGGCGCCATCAGTACGGTGTCGCCAATAATTGGAGTACGGTAATAGTCAAAGTACATAGGAATGTTGTAAAAAGTAAATATTTGTCCGTACAGTGGTCCAGTAATGTTAAAATGTCAAAGTTTGGGTAATTAGAGAAGTAGAGTCTACATGATTAGGAATTAGAAATATTATATTGGTAATAAGGACAAGGAGTGAGGTCATAAATTTTTTGTGTATTTTATTTGTAAAAAGTCTTAAAATGTGGAACCCATGTAAAATGATAAGGTTATCTTATCTTAAGAGATAAGCTACATGTACAGATAAGAGTTAAGGTATGGAATATGATTCGTAGAGTGGATTTCTTATCCTATCTTAGAGATAGGATGGATAAGCCTGGAAGTTCTATAAATAGAGAGGCCACCCCCCTCATTTAGCATAGAAAGAAGAGTAGTGAGAAATATTGTAGGAATGTGCAAAGGAAGCCATCAGTTAAAGGTGTGTTGAAGAAGCCATCAAGAGGCGTAATTGTAAAGTTTCTCCCATAGTCTTGTTGAAGTACCTCATGGGTGAGATTGTAACAATTTTCATGTTAATATTATAATTTACTTTGATATTGTCAGATTTGTCATCATTCCGTCTTATCATAGTCAATGGTATTCTTGTGTTCGGTTGTTGTTTATTTTCCAGATTACATCCACCAAACTAAAGGCTGTGCATTAGGAAATAATCATAGCACGAGGAGTTCCCGGTGAAGAATTATATAGTGCCGGATTGGTGATGACAGAAGCCGTATGATGGCTTATCTTAAATTACTACACAGTTCGCGAACTTCTTCATTTTTAAAAGAAGTTCCATTATCAGAGATAATGATTTGCGGGATACCTACCTGCAAATGATTTGGTTCAAAATGAACTGGCGATTACCGACCCAGGTATAGTAGTAAGAGGCATGGCCTCCACCCATTTGGTAAATATTCAGTGGCTTTGATTATAAAATTATGGCCAGTATGGATGAGGGAGAGAATTTCCCTATTAAGTCTAGACCCCATGTAGAAAAAGGGCCATGGAGTAGCGATTGGTTGCAGAGCTTGTGTTGCATGTGGATCTCATGAGAGAATTCTTGGCACTTATGACACCCTGCGTGTAAACTCTATCGCGTCACGTTCTAGAGTGGGCCAGAAAATAGCCCATTCGATGTATTTTTTGAGCGTGGCATGGCCCACCGAAGTGGCCTCCACATATACCGCTGTGAGATTCATGGAGAATCCTCTTGGATTCTTTGTGTCGACACACTTAGGAGCATTCCATCGAATGCTTTTCGATAGAGCACCTGCTCTATTAATGACGTATTTAGCTACGATTATGCATAACTGCCTTCTTTGTTGCGGTGTAACTGCCTCCAGGTACGTATGGTCATGATATAATTAATTATATCAGGGTACCAAGGACACTCAGAGATAGCGGGTCGGGTTTCGATGTATTATACGATTCATCTGGAAATCTAAATCTACTAGACTGCCTCCATCTAATGGGTTGTCAGCTAACCAATCGCGATGATTTGTCCCTTAACTGACTTCTGGTTTACAAACATTAATTCGAATTCTCCCATTAAGGTTATAAACGTTCCAGCCTTTTTAGACAATGACCCTTGTGTGAGGGAAAGTCCGTAGATGGTCCTTTTTACCATGACCTTCGTTTCTGATTCAGCATATAATGTCTTAGGCGTTTAGTAGAAAAGATCTATGGCAAAGGCATTCTCGTCTCCTGTTCTTTGTGTATTAAGCGTGTTTCATAGTCGAGCAGCGTTCGGCTAATGAAATAAATCGCACGTTCTCTCTTGTTATCGTCTTCTTGGGCCAACATACAGGCCAGCGAGACATTGGTAGCTCGTGGAATATAGAATTAACGGGCGATCCTAACTTAGGTGGCATAGGTTAGTTGGTGATAAAAGAACGCTTACTGCCATCAAAAGATTCATTGCAATTTCAGTCATATCAATGCGATAGTCTTTCTTGAGTAAATTGTTGATTGGTGAACGACGACGTTAAGGGCCAGGATAAATCTTCGATTTGCACCCCGTTTTCTGAGGAAATGGTTATGATTCCAAGTATTCATTGAAGGTGGTGGAAAAACATTTAGAGGACAGGCACGATGGTGGTTGGTCAACATCTATCCCTCGTGCGATATGATCTCAACCTCTAAGAGCTTCCCTCCCGACCCCAAGACACATTTTCTGGTTTTAGTGTGATCCGTATTCTATTAAATGTGAAAGAAGGAAGTGGGAGTAGTCGGGATGGTCACAAACGCTTCTTGGCTTTAGCCAATAAGTCCTCTACGTAAGATTCCCCGATTTTATGCTTAGATCGTGAAAAATAGGTTCTGTCATGGCACGCTGGTAGTAGCACCGGCGTTCTTGAGATCGAATGGCATACAGAGTAGCAATAGGTTCCCCAAGGAGTATAAATGGTGGGTTTTAGCGATCTTACTTCAACATGCTGATTTGATTGTATCCCGAGCATCCATCCATGAGAGACAAAAATTTCAAAACAGTTGTTTGATCAATAATAACGTATATGGATGGTTAATGGAAGTCATCCTTAGGACCACGATTGTTGATATCTGAAAACATCTATGCAGATATGCGTATCTTTCCTTTTCTTGGAGAACGGGGGGACGATATTAGATACCCATGGGAGTAGTCGACTAGTTTTGATGAACCCCTACATGGAGGAGTTTTAGTACCTCCTCTTTTACTGAGAGCTACGTTGGGCTTCATGGTTCTTGCTTTGTTTATTGGCTTTGCATCTGATTTCGTGATGAGGTTGGGAACCGCAATGTGGCGTGCGATCTTGTCATCTCCTTATAATTAAAGCAAACGCCTTATGATGGTCTTTCAAAAGATGAGTATGTATTTCCACTTCTTTTGGGGGTACGGATGATCCTAATTGCAATTCTCGGGTCTTTGTCCCGAGTGCCCATCGATTGTTTCTTCGATCACGAGGCGTACCCTCTCGAACTCAGGTGGTGCTGAGGTAATCCAAACCCTCCCCATGTTCTACTGCGGAGATTGCTAGGTTCCTTTTTGTGCTTTTTTTTTCTTTTTTTGGGGAAATCCATCATGGGTTACTGCAATAGGAAGATGAATGTGGAATTAAAGATAAATCTAGCATAGATAGGAGAGATGTCACGCCGCATAGGCGTTTAAGTATTCCAATGGCCATATTATTAATCGAGATTAGGGTGGTAGATAGATTCACTTCCCTCAAAGGGGACTTTTCATTATTTTTTATCAATGGCTCATCACGAATGGACACCGTTGAAACTGGTATCTTCTAACTTCCTTAATGGAGTAGTAAAAACGTTGATGCTGAAGTTAATATTGAATCGGCGAGAAGATTTGCTCTACGGGGATTGCCTTTCAATGGATATGCCGGTTAAATGCTTCTTAAATTTAATAAGCTTCTTTGTTAAAAGCTGCAAAGTGTCGGCTTGGTTTTCAATACTTCAGAAACTGATTTGCCACTAATTGCGAGTCTCCTAAGACTCTGATGTTATCCAAAAACAAATTTTCTGGGCTAAGGTGCGCCAAGGAGTAGGGCTTGTAGCTCAGCGCGATTGTTATGCCTTCAAAGTTTAACTTAAGGCGAATGGGAGGACTTTTCTCCTCGGGCGAAGTAGAATTATACCGACCCCGCTCCCATAACGCAGTTAGCTCCATCGAAAATGGAGAGTCCAATACTTAGTCGGGCGATAGATGTGGGGGGAATTTGCTGCATTGCGCATCTACTTCTTACCATACGAGGTACCTTTGCAGGAAGGGAACCAACACCAGGGACAATATCCTATGCCTAATGAATCAAATGGTAAGAAAATTGTGAGATTGTTTATCAACTCAACGATTTTCGCATAGTCCCTAATGATACTGTTTCTTTAGTTTTATCTTGGGGGTTGGAATTGTTTTGGCTCAAGGATTGAAGTTTAAAGATACGTAGTAGGTACCCAAACTTTCCCTCTGGTTTGGGTTCAGTGGGTTTCTTAAGCGGTTTTTTGGAAGTTCAAATTCTGTTGAGTGCACCCCTGGTCTTTTCTTTAAATCAGCTAGGTGCAAATCGAAGGTTTTGGATTGCCTTGGCTATAAATACATTCACTAGATGCAAACGAATCTTACTCTTGAATATGTAGAAGGGATTGCCTTCTCGGTGTATTAATGGTCAGTCGAGTCTATATTATAATTTAGTTTCCCAATCTATAATATAAAACTACAGTCAGGATTGTTTTACCTAAGGGTGACCGGCGTATTAGCGCTCATCGAAGTGGCTTTAAGGCTCATCAATTACGCCTTCTCAATTGATTTCGAGTAGTGGAACGTTTGTTTCCCCATATCCAGTTTTTGGAGGGGAAGAGAAAGGGGACTATGGGAACCTGCACGGGCCCATCGCAACATTGCCCTTTTACATATTATTCTAACCCTACTTGTACGTGCTTAAGGATGGGTAACATCGACGTTCGATCTCAGCACTGTGGCATTTTACTATTTCGATATGATTCGAATCATGGTCGGCGCTGCCCCGGAGGTGGAATCAAAAATCTACGTGATTTACTGGGGTTTTGCAGGGGAGGTGGGTGATGTCATGCTGACCTAGACCTACTGCTTCTCCAAGAGACACTTGTGAGGAGGCGAATTCTTTAGTAAATCTAAACATGAGATGTGGCGAGAAGGTCTTGTGAGGTCAATTAATTAAATCATAGGCACATACGGTTTATCTACTATTGCTGACTCTGATCTCTTTCTGGCAGAGATGACTTGAGCTCGGTTGATAGGAAATTATCGCGTCTTGTTATAGCTTCGATAGGTAGTTCAGCGTCTAATTCTACCAAACTGACTATCTTTGGTCTCGGGTTTGACTTCCTAATGTGGTGCAAAATGATGGATTTAATGAAGTTAAGGACTTCATGATATTGGTTCCCGTCCTGGCCCTTTTTTGTTCCAATTTCACTTCAGCCTTGCTATCATGATTTAGGCGGAGCGGAATCGTGTTAAAATCTTGAGGGTGTAGTCATTTGGTATGAGGGGGAAACTTAACACCTGCGTTTTCATAACACCAAGGATGTCCAAGTAGTGTTGGAAAGTTTTCTGTCTCAGCTAGTTCCCGTACTTGAAAGCCTTTAATAAATGTGGCTCCTTGAATTATAATTGAAACATCCTTCAACACCTTAATAGGCATAACCCTTATTTTTCACCATATACAACACATTAGAAGATGGTTGTAGTGGTGGTCTTCCCATCTGATTCCATGCATCCCAAGTTTGCACATTTACCTCAGCGTCTATATCAATTAGGATATTTTTCACTGTTATGCCAAATTTTCCCTTGGGTTAAATTTAGATAACTTACACTCAACCATTTGAGAAAGAAAAGTTCCTAGGAATTACTTATGAATGTTTTGCATGAGCTGAAGACTAAAATTACAAATTTTTTATTGAAAAGAATGAGGGTAGAAGAATAAGAATCATAGAGTATAGATCAGTCTTTAAAAATGGACTTAACCATTTTTAAGAGAAAAATACATCTAAATGATCGTCAATTTTGATGCCTTAAAAGAATCAGTCATTGACATTCATAAATTCACCTGGAGGAACTTTAAAGAATTGGAAGATTTTATAAAATTCATGTAACGCTCATTTTTCCATCAAGTTTTATTCTAGCAGATAGGTGCTATGTTTCGATGGATCAACGGCTTAGGCATGGCTGTGGCACCATTCTAGTCCTCTCTTTACTTTTTAAACTCCAACAGACATAAAATTATATAATAAGCGATAATTTTTAAATTTTTAGGTTAGGGTTGTGGTCAGTGAGGTCAAAGCTACACGTCATCACCCTATTGACTCAACGATCAAGTATAGACAAGCTCCTAAGGGTTCATGAAACCTATTATTTGTTCAAAATTTCACCCATGTCTTAGATCTTGTAGAGATGAGTCATTCAAGTCAACAATGGGACAGTATCCAAGTTGTGGGACCTTTTGTGCTTGAGACAGACCCCTCAAGAAGGTTGGTTCTTCTACTTACTTCTACTATTACTACTACTACTCCTAATTCTGAAAGGTAAATCCTAAGCTAAATGTGCCAAGGAAAGGCATAGAATCCTGAAAATTGAAACCATCTAGGAATGTGCACTACTAAAAAGGAATCCTAAGCTATGTGCAAGAACTAGGCATAGAAGGAGAACATGAAAATTGAAACCAATCTAAGGAATGTGATAGCACTAGAAAAATTGGGATGAACACTATTTGTTTTGAGAAAAAAAAAGGAAAAGGCATAAAGGGAGGCTAGGCACATGCAGTCTAGACTAGAATGTATTCATTCAACGCTTGATTTCCAGAGACACGATAAGAAAATGGAACTCCAAGGGATTTAAAATGGCACACCAAGCACACAATATAAAATAAAGGAAAGAAAAGAAGAATATAAACATGTTAAGGTAGAGAATAGCCACAAAACAATATTTCTATTGTTTTTGAGTATGCATAGTCTATTAAAATGGTGTATGAGATCGATATCCACATTCAAGAACAAGATCTATAGGTCACAGATATAGAATCCATAGCAAACACTAGAGGATCCAAAATGTCCAACTCTTTACAATGATACATTCTCTTACATTTATAGATGAATTGATGAGAGAAAGAAGGATAGAAGGAGCGAAAATATGATTTGAAAACTCAACCACCATAAGTTAGCGATGAATTCCTAAAAATTTTCCTACAAATCTGTCAAATGTGGTTCTTCAGTTTTGTATGGAGTGTAAAATAAGAAAGGAGGGAAAATCAGATCAAATATGGGTGGTTGGAGCAATTAGATATGTTCATTAATGTCCATAAAGATGTTTCCTTATTTCTCACCTACCAAATCCCATTGAAATTTGAATTTGAATGATTTAAAGTGTATCCTACGTCACCATATTTCAAATGATTATGGGCGCACATGAGTCAGATATTTGTGGTAACATTTATGGCTATCAAAAGTCTATAGGTCACTCTAATATGAAATGGCATGTGGAACGCGTGGATTAATTGAAAAGATCAACCAATTATGCATATGTTTTGTCATTTTCTACCATGTTTCATTGACTAGTTGGTTATAAGGATTCATCACCCCATTAGCATACTTTGATAGGTTACGTGTGATATAATCAATGTCAGACAGTCCATGTGGAACAAGAATTAGCATTGAAAAAAGTGTTGAAAGTGTGTGTGGAGGAAAGAAGTATGGGAGAAGGAAGTAGGCGGTGTGAAATAGTGATGCATGCGGGGAAAAATGAAAGGAAAACCTTTCAGAGGAATGTATGTAAGAGGAAAAAATCATTACAAGATGATGTGCAACAGCCATGAAGAGGGGTGTGTGAGGATGTCAGGGACTTAGCTAACTCTAGGAAGAAGGTCCAAGGTGCGTGCGTGTGAGATGCATAAATTATTGGAAAGAAGGAGAATGCATAGAGATTGAGCCCCATGGATAATGGAATAGATAGAAGAGGAGAAGGAAAGTATGGAAGGATCAGGATAAGAGGAGCATACAAGGGGTGTGCAAGGAACTACAGCCAAGTTAATGTGCTAGAAGAACAACTAAAGTGTGTGAAACCAGCAATGTAGAACCTCAAAGTCAGAATGGATATATAAGTTTTCCAAATAACCAAGGGAGTTATTTTTTATAACAAAACCTTTCTATTGGTTCACATTTTTGTATAACTTATTCATAGATCTAAAAGCCGAAGGAAACATGGAGCTTTTCTATTAGCTCACATTTTGCAGTCTAAAGGGTTCCTTTAAATAAGGATGACACCTAATGTTAGGATATTTTTTATTCCTTTATAGTTTGCAGTGGTCATCCAAGTGAAGAGAGAAAGGTACGTGTTCTATTTCTATTGGCTTAGATTACACAGTTGTCAATTTAGGACTGAAAAAGAGACATGTGGGCCATTTCTATTGGGTCACAATAAAAGTAATTAAAGGTACATTTTCCAATAAAAGTAATTCAAATTTGATTAACTGAAGGATTCATGGAGTTGTTTGATTGGCTTGTATTTTGCAAGGTATGGCTATACCAACACAAAGATACGTGGGTTATTTTCTATTAGTTTAAGATTTCACAGAGCACAGTCAAAATTAGTCAAAGGACTGACGTCACAGAAGTAAGTGGAGTGATTTGAATGGTTCTTACTTCATAATTAAAGATATTATAAGCCTAACACTTCACGCATGTGGCATATTATTAATGACTTGCATTTCAAGAAGAAGCAAAGAAAGGTTTTATGAGATAATCAGAGGATGACACATGGAAAAATGTTAGTGAGGTAGAAACTTGAGTAATCCCAATTCTTGAGCCAATTAGAAGCTAAAACATGTCAATTTCCTGTGTATTATAACAGACAAAACTTTAGGACGCCATAAATTTTGATCTACAACTCCAAATTTAGAAAAATCAGTCTCATTGGAAATATCTCACCAAGATTTACAATTTGATTTCATATATTTCAGGAATTGAATACTTTAGAGGATATTCCAAACAACTAAAAAATAAGCGGAAATTTAGAAGAGATTAAAAGAATAAAAAAACATACACGATAGGATAAAATATATTTTGAGCCATGCAAAGATTATTTTTGGGAAAAAAGATAAAATAAAGCATAAAGAATGCATGCTTTCAGATAGAATGAGTTACTTTTGAGGAAAGAAATCAAATAGACTGCTTTTATTCTATTTTTAATTCAAACTTGCATATCTAGGATTTTTTTATCATTCTTTCTCTCTCAAAATTCTATAAAAACTTTAGAAAACATTGTAAGAGCATTATGAATTCTTCATTCATATTTTCTAGAGCACTTCACCCTTTTTGAGTGAGAAATCAAGGGTCATGAGTGACTATCTATGCTTATTCAACCTCTTAGAGCAATAAAGGAGATATGTTTTACCTTCTACAATATGTATTTAGTGCATACTCTATTTTGACTGATTTTATTTTGTAATACTTGTTTATCCTTGTCTTATCAGTTAAATCTCTCATGCCTTTTTGTAGTCTTGTGTTCATTTGTAGGTCATAGAGTGTTAGATAGGTTGTTTGCAAGATTTTTTTGTGGATCCATCTATAGCCACTTCTTATCTTTTGACAATTCATTCCAAACCATTTTATGAATCACCTTCAATTTGAATAAATTACTTGTAGTTTGTGTATGGTGTGTGTGGCTTCTTTGCTTCATCTATATGATCTAAATAATTTTGAAGTTCTCAAAACATTTTGGTGTATTACCTCCCAGTTTTATTTTATTTTCTTTCCTTTTCGTTTCCCTTTTCCTAGTCACTTTTAAGAGATAGAATTAGTTTAGGTGTTTCACTAGGTGAACCAACTCTCTCTAGAGATTCAATAAAACA
Organism: Taxus chinensis; assembly: GCA_019776745.2. NCBI lineage: Eukaryota > Viridiplantae > Streptophyta > Pinopsida > Cupressales > Taxaceae > Taxus > Taxus chinensis. The sequence goes on from JAHRHJ020003300.1 coordinate 24,732, forward strand.
TACAGGTCACCCACATCTTAGGAGTGTTTCCATTTTATCAATTGAAAGGAGATTTATCACACCATTCTTCAAAGAGTGCATTTCAAAGTGACAAAAGTTTTTGGCACACTCGATGGGAAAAGTAAAAAGATTTGTCAATAATTTGATGCTACTTTTGATAGAAATTAGTGTTTTGGAAACTTTCATCTAGAATATGGTGACTCCATTAGTTTAAACCACATATTGGTAGTGGATTAGAATATATTTCATGCGAAATATTACAACTAGATCATCTACAAAATGTGTTCGATTTGATTTCCTTGAATTACCTTTGAATTCAGCTAAAAGAAGAATATTTTCAAGTTCTAAACCATATCTTAAAGATCATCTCACTCCAAAAAATCAAATTCCATGCCACCATTTTCCCATGAATCTCCAAGGGGATTTTCCATTCTCAAATTTTAGTTTTACCCCCTCCATTTTCAGCAATGGGGTGATATTACGAAATCAGCTCTGAAAAGTGTTCCTCTTTTCCATGGGAATGGAGATAAATCTCCTATTGATCACATTCAAGATGTATAAAACCATTTTTCCATGCACAATATCATAGAAGAGAACATTTTCCTGAGACTTATAGTTTTATCATTCAGAGGTAAAGCAAGAGATTGATTCAATATGTTGGCTTCAAAATCCATTTCCACATGGGATCAAGTAGGAGAACACCTAAATAACCAAATCAAGGAGAATAAATATTTCACTTCCCTCTTAAAACATCTCAGAATAATACAATGAAATCCAATAGAGTTTATCTATGATTTCAATATCATATTTACAAGAACCTGACACAAAATTACTCAAGAATAAAGACACCCACAAGGTATGGCATTCTTGTACTTTTTGAGATATTTTGATGTTGATTTAGTTTTCTTAATTAAATCTCTAGGAGGCATCAATCTTCCTTAGGATTTTTCCATTACATCACAAGATGAGAATATGCTCATTCAAGCTAGAAAAATAAAACCTAGATCCGTTGTTATAATTCTCCCCTCACCATCTCAAATGATTCTTTCTCCTTGTGCTGAAAATGGAAAATCCATTACTTCCTTTCAAAATCAGGAAGATACTTTTCTTAAATTTTCTTGATTTAATGATCCATATGTTTATCATGATCCAAAAACTTACCATGCTTTGAAAAATTCCCTCTCACCTCCACCAAGAGAATTAACCAATTTCACTAATGTTTGCAGAAGTAGTGGTATTCCACATGGTGTCTCCAGATTCTACCCAACAATCACTAAGTCTATTTAACATATACGGTTGGTAGAGCGGGAGGTCTTATATGATTTTAGGCAGAAAGAGTAGCCCCTTTTCTATGCTTCTTATCTAATCAATTCTACCAAGGATAAAAAATTTATATCAATGAATTATTAGTATGATTCATATTGGGAGGATGAGAATGTAAAATAAAATCAAACAGATCTGAAGGAAAGTCAGGTTAGTATTGTAAAGGAAGAGGAAGTGTTTATAAACACTAGTTCCATCTAGAAATAATAAGTTGAAAATCTTCCAAGTGAGAAAGACATTCCATTTGAATGCACATATCCTCATTGATTTGCATGTTTAGAACTTGCTGCACATTTTTGGAATATTGTAGCAAGAAATCAAGGACATATTCAAGAGCTGCAATTGATCAAGGAGAGATTCATGCTAAGGAATATGAGATTTTTGATCTTTTGATTTTTTTAGGAAGAATACAATGATACAATTGCAAAAGAAACCATCATGGAAAAGACAAAGATACACGAGAAACCAGAGGAAGAGAATCTTCCAAGCAAGTAAGATCATCTTGTCAACAATCATTTTCATGAAAGTTTACAAGATGATCCCATCCATGGGGTCGATATTTAAAGGAATGGGAAATTTTCAAAAGATCAGGCATTTCCCAATTAGGTATTTGTCTAGTGTAGAGCCAAAACAAGAGTTTCCATTAGTTGTGCTTAGTTTAGACCATAAGAAAGAGCTTTAAATTGTCATGAATTGTACTCAAGATCTATAAAGATAGAATACATATCCTACAATGGTATTAATTCCTATATGGGCTAATATTTTGAGAAAATAAATGGTAAAATTCATGTCTGTAATTATACGACGTGATCTAGTTGCAAAACTAATCTCATGGCCGCACTTTCCAAGGAAAGGAAGTTATTTCTCAAAACTAATCTATAGTTTTGTTTAAATTTCCTTTCCTATCTGGTTAGTTTAGGATATTCTAGATTTTATTTTCAATAATTACTTCATGCACATTATTATTCGTAGGTTTCTTTTCCTTGTGTGCCTCGTGCACTTTACTTCTATGTTGTCTAATAAATTCTTGCAAGTACTATTTTCCCTTTTTTTAGAAGGTATTTTTAGTGTCATTATAGCTCTAATCAGGTTCTAAAATTTCAAATTCTTTACTCCATGCCCAATTGATACAATAAAATCACTAGATCACTGCAGCTAGTAAGAAGTTAACCCCACAAAATCACCAAAATTGTTACAATTTTTTGCACACCTATAAGAAAGAAACTCAAACTTTGAAAGGCTTCTCATTTTGACAAAGATTTTGGAAAGGCTTGAAAATTTTGAATAGAAGAACAAGTTCCTGGGAATGAATTATGAATTTTTTGCATGATTTGAGGACTATAATTGCTAAGTTTCAGTTGAAAACAGCAAAGGTAGAAACATTAGAACTATAGAGTACAGATCAATCTTTAAAAATAGGACTTAGCCATTTTGAAGAGAAAAATTGTGTGACGTTGAAATGTCCATCAATTTTAATAGGAAAGAAAAAATCTACATGTCATTGGATCAACATCTCAAGAAGGGTTACATCAGCACCATTCTGGGCCTCTCTTTATTTTTTTAAATCTGGTGGACATAAGCTCACAGAATAAGCCATAATTTTTAAGTTTTCAGGTTTGGACTATGGTCACTGAGGTCAAAGCTATGTGTCATCACCCTATTGATCCAATGATCAATAATAGATTATCTCCTAAGGGTTTGTGGAACCTTCCTATTGGTTCACATTTCACAGAACCCAGTCATGTATTTAAAATACAAAGGAAACATGGAGCTTTTCTTTTAGCTAGAATTTCTAAATCTAACAAGGTCCTTTAAATAAGGCTGACACATAATGTGTTGTGGTAATTTATTATTCATTTGCATTTCATAAGTTTTAGTCAAGGAAACAATTTACGAAGGGCATGGAGATATTTTATTGGTCAAGATTTCACATGTACAATCAGACTAACACTATGGGGGATATGTGTTGGATTTCTATTAGAGAAAATTTTGAAATGATTAGCCAAGAAAAAAGGTGAAGGTACGTGTTGTTATCCTATTGGTTTGATTTTTATAGAGCATAGTCAAAACCCATCAAAATACTGACATCACTGAAGTACATGGAGGACTATGATTGGTTCATACTTCATACGTATTGACCTCTCATCTCCCCTCACATGAATTTTCATGTTCCTATTCCACTTGTGATGTTTCATTTTCCATTAGAAGAGAAAAATTGAGTATTTCTCTTATAATTTTTGAGAAAATACTTTTACAATTTCAAAATATGTCACTTAAGTGGATAGTACAAAATAAAATGATTAATCTCAATGAAGAATTAGAAAGGGGAAAGAAGGAAAAGGGAGAAAGAGAAAAGGAGGGGGGAGATAATAAGCTCTAAAAATGAATGAAGGTTCCTCTACCTTCAATGAAGATCATTTCCACTAATGAGCCACTAAAATGCTCTAATGAAATGATGAAATTTGGACCTTTGAATCCTTTTTCACCATGAGAAACCTCCTCTTGAACAAACCATGAAAGTATGCCACACATTTTTAACCAATCATGCATATGATTGAGGACTTGAAACAACTTACTTGTACAATGCAACCATGATGACTTTTCCACCTCAAGGATGTTGAAGATGAAAATTTGACCACTAATGACCCTCCAAAATAATGCACTTATGAAGAGTTTTGATGAAGACCATTTTATATACCTTGAATCATTATTAAATCTTTGAAAATATGAACCTTCATCACACCATTCAAACACATCAAAAGGAGTGATGAAAAAATTGAGAATTAGACCACTGAGAACATTAGAGGATGAATCCCCTTATTGAAATAAACCTTATGATATTTGAGACATTGTTTCAACTTCATGATTAATCACTCACAAGAGAGAAATTGGATGCAATGATGAGTGAAGCATAAAAACCTTCTAATCACAGAGAAAGGAGATAGAAATGAAATGAAAGCTAATACCTTCCACCTTTTGATCCTGCACCTAATGTGAGATGAACTAGAATGGTCCTAGATAAAAAAAATTGGCACTTTTTTCATCTTAACGCTCTTTGTTCACTGCATTGGGGAATGCAAGAATTGACTTGAAATCATATAGGGGAGCTCTCGTGAGTTTTGAGACCATTTAAGGATGGGTGAAGGATCGTAATGTGACCATTCTTGGTTCATTTTACCCATTTACTATTTTTAGAATATCCACCATTATGGTCTCATTTTAGCCAATTCTTTGTCGTTTTTACAAATTTTACCAATTTTTAGCATTTCAGCTATGGGGGAATGGAATGAGAAGTATGAATACACAATTTTCTCAGACTTACCATTTTTAGTAGGTTCTCATATAGAGGCTTACTAAAAATAGAAAGTAGTCTTCCCGGTGCTGGATTCAAATAAAACCACTGGGAAATTTTACATAATTTTTTTGAAGCTTTGCTCCAATTTTCGTGAGATTCCTCCCATTGGAACACTAGGAAGTGATGAGGTGCATGCACACCTTAGAATTAACACATGAATCCTATAAACATGTGACATCCTGAGGTCATGTTGGGACAAACATAATGGAATATATGGGATGGCTATAGGATGGGTAGATGGAAAGATATGGATATAGATATAGAACAAATCAAGGCAAAACGAATGTTCTCTACTGGAAAAATGGGTATTTTCTCATTAAGTGTAATAAATGTATCTATAACATGTTTAGGTGTAATAGTGCTGTCAAGGTTGATAGCCACACACAATTCATATTCAATATCAATGGAGTCAAATAAGGATCTACTAGGACTTTGGAATGTGGGGAAAATGTCCTTCATTTTCTACTAATTCCTCTATAAAGAGGGTCATGAATATATGACGAACAGAAAACAAGGAAAATTCTAATCCCTACCAGGCTCATTTTCCTAGAACATTTTGGCAATGTCTACCTTGTCGTTCACATAAATCATTTGTATGGTGTTGGTAAGTGGGACTGGGGTAGTCTTAAAGATAAGTTGTCTAAGGCATTGGTTGATATCAGTCAATCATATGTCAATGTTCAATTATGGCATGATTGGATCACAAAATCTTTGTCTTGGTTGACATGGACCCTGAATGGTCATGTGGGAAGTAACCAAGGAATTATAAAAAGAAAACAAAACATGTAAGAAACCAAAGAGGTGTGAATTTAAGGACAGGTAACCTAGGCCACTATGGAAACCTGGGGTTGTTGATCATTCCCAATCTAATTAAGTGTAAATTCCTATTTTAAACAAACAATGCAAATAAATTCAAATTAAAAAAACTTGGTTACTCTCCTTTATTTAAATAAATTTACGTGCAAATAATTAATTAAATAAATTCACACAAACTAATATATTCTTTTTTTTGTATTTTCCATAAGATTTTGAATGAAAGGAAATAAAATAAATAAATTAATCTAATTACTTTAATATATATTTTTGGGATTTTTTATGGTTTACTAAGAATAAATAAATAAAATCTACAAAGAAAAGGAGATTAGTTCTAATTAAATTAAAACAACTTCTATGCTAAAAAATAAAAAAATTAAACAGTGAAATACCCGGATGTGGCTATTCCTCTATTGTATATTAATGGATTTTACTCTAACTTAAATAGCGGATTTCTTCTAATTTGGAAATTTGGATTATATTTCCTCTATTAGATTTATGTCTGAATCACAGAAAGAAGTAAAATCCTCTCATAAGTAATTTCTTCCATTAAAAATGACTGGGTAAAACACTAAAATTCTACAAAATATTTTAACTGTGAAGAAATTCAACAAGATGCATAGAAAAAAAATCTTCTTCAAACTTAATTCCCTTGTAGATCCACAGGGATAAGCAAGGAGGAAAATTTCAATAGAATCATTTCTCGTATGAACATTTAAATATACTAATGATTAAAATGAAAGCTACATGTAATTTGAAAATGAAGAAATGAAAATTTATGTGCACAAGAAATTCCTACAAATCCTTCCCAGAAAAATCCAAAGGGATAAGCTGAGAAGGAGTTTACAACGGAAGCTACTTTTAGGAAATAAAACTAACTTGTAAATCTTACCTCCTTAAAACAAGATTTTGAGTTGGTAATGAATTTAAATCTAAATTAAAAGAAATTTTTAAAGAATTAAATAAAACCCCCAACCTAGAAATGTAGAACCATGATGATATCCAAGTGTATTTGTGCCTTTTTTTATCCCCTCGGCTTATTTTCTAATGATGAATCCAATATAGTCCAAGGAACTGTGTTGGTTGGTATGAAAAATAAGTTGTAGAAGTGTTGGATTAAGTTGGTTACAAGAATTATGGTCGTAATGCACATAAGGAAGTAACAAGGAAAAGGATTTGAGTTTTCTTGTGTGCTTCTTGGCAAGATTTCTGAAGAGTAACACTGTAATTCCAATTCAAGAGACTTCAACCAATGTTTCCATAAAAATATTAGTTTTTATAGAAATTTGGAAGGGAAGAGGTTGAACACATTTGGAAATCAAGAAGTTTCAGATCACTCAAGGGAGGGGAAATTAACTTACTAAGAATAGTAAGTGGAAGAATAATAATTTCATACACATATATCAAGTTCAAAAGTAGTTGATTTGGTCAAGAAACATGTGAGAAAATGACTTGGAATTAAACAACACACGTACAAAACATTTTTTTTAAGTATCATATTGAAGTGCAACTTTTGGACTATGCATACTAGCGGTTACACAACCATCGCAGTGGTTGCGTAACCGTCACTCAAGGTAGACCAGAAGTTAGATAACCACCAGGGAAGTTACGCAACCTCCATGGTGGATACATAACTTAAAGTTGAAAAATGAGGAATATAGGGTGAAAACATTTACAAAAGCATGTAAGGCTAAGAAAATAAGAAGCAAAGAAGACTAAGTCACATGGGCAACTAGAAAGTAAAGAAATGGAACTTGGATTCATCATTTATTCTAGAAATCAAAATCATCATCATTAGGGATTTTATTGTTCCAACAATATAACACCGTGTAATTTTGGATGCGTACAATTTCTCACTTCCCTTTCACTGTTGTGTTCTGGTAGCCCTTAAACGAGTCTCTGATCTTTTTAGAAAAAAAATTTCCCACTTAGATTGTGATAAAATCAGCTTCACTGAAATAGGTTTTTATTTTGAACTCTGTGCTCAAATTTTTATCTCAATCCATCTATCAAAATGATGAGAAATTGAAGGAAAAAATTATAGGGCACAAAACAAGGTTTTCCACCATTAAAAACATATGGAATCATTCAATATGTTATCACTTTTTCCTTGAAGGAATTATGAAAAGAGGAAGATTACAAATAACCCCACCTCGATTTGTGTATAGTTTTAGATATGAATTTTTTACATTCACGAGTTACGGAGTCCTTCTAGAAAATATATGAGTATGGAGTTTTTAAAAATTGAAATTTTGTAAAAAAAATCTTTTTTGTGATCATTAAATCATGGAGGAATGAATTGATTAGGAACAATAGAGGAGAAATAATATAGAAAAGTTTTGCCAAAGCTCCAGGTAGACTTCAAGAAAAATGGAGGAAAATGGAAAAATGTGCTCTCCTTGGTTTTTATGCCTTTGTGGGGGACAATTATTTTTCCCCCTTGTCCCCTTGGAAATGGATTAAGGGAATACAAAATTGCACCCTAACCCTATGAGGACAAGTGGCAGAAATGCATTGGTGGAGGAGAGAGAGGGAGGAATTAAATTTTGGCACCCGAGGCTGAGTTGAAGTCACATGAGGAACTAAGTGGGAGAAACGTGGGGGGAAGAGTTTTTATATATCCCTTTTTCCCTTGGAAAAGGGACAAAATTTACACAAAAATGTGCCTCAACCTCGTGATGACTAGTGGTAGGCATGCACTACATGAGGTAGGGGCTAGAAAATTTGTAAAAGGTGCTTACAAATGCCTCGCAAGGTAATGTGGTGGGTCTATAATAATTTTTGTAGGATTTTTCCCTTATAAAAGGGACAAGAAGGATAGAAAAGTGTGCTTCATCCTCATGTTAACATGTGGCACTAGAAAATGTTTCTAACTGCAAAAGTGTCCTTTAGAGAGATCTTGAAAATGAAGTCATCAGAGCTCCCAAAGGTATTTTAGGGAACTTCTGTATATGATTTTGAATTAAAACATAATTTTTTGGATAATGGGATGGGTCTCATTGTCCAATTTTTCTTCAAACACTCCAAAAAATATCCTTCTTTCTTGGGACCGTAGGGTATGCCTACTAAAAATAGATTACAAAGAAAATTTATTTGGTCTTGTGGGGATTATTAAAATATCCTCAGGTAGGAAATTTAATTATATTTCCAATGGTATATTTTTTAACCTCTTACTAATTTCATATCCCTCGTAATCATCTTCCAAAGCTCAAGTGATTTATTGAACTACAAGCTCCTTCATCTAAAAAAAACCCACTTTCACTGAAATTGTATTCCACACCTTAAAATATTCCCTAAATCAATTTCAATAAGATATTACCTCCTCAGTACCACTTCTTAATTATTTAGCCTTCAAATCTATCCTATAGAGTGCACACCTTTCCAAAATATGCTAGAAATATCCTTTCTAGGTTCATTGAGAAAACTACCTTGAGAAGCACTTCATTGGGAGAACTTCATGAGCTTGATTTCACATTTCAAACACATGGGGAATGGTATTTCAAAACATATGGGAACTTGAAGGATGGGGATATTCCTAATTTTGAGGGGGGGAAATGACCTGTAGGAGTACTCGTGAGGGTTTATAAACAAAAATTATGACACTAGGGTATAGTTGTCATATTTTCATCTTGAATTTGTCGCTTGCAAAAAGACATGACAACACATATTGAGAAATTACCACCTCCACGATACCACATTTTCATTATGAACTTATTTAAATAAATTGTAAATATTCTATATTTTATATTGGGAATGAAATGTCTAAAAAACCTAGCTTTAACCTCCACTTCTATATTCCACATTGGGAATGACATTGACTATGGAATTAAATTGAAAAGCCACCTAACCCATGATCAAACCCCACTTGGGAAGGGAATCCTTATGATAGGTAATTTTACATTGGAACTTGAGAGAGGATACATTACATAAAACATTAGTATGTTCCTTGATAAGTTTCACTATTAGTGTTTTTACATGGACATAAATTCACAAGTTATATGAGCAGAGATTGAATCCTACTCAGGGAGGGCATGGAAATGAAACTAAATATTAAACCACTAATGGAGAGGATATAATATATAATCTTATTGTGTGCCTTGTTAAGTTTCATCATATATGTTTTGGCATGGAATTACATTCAAAATATAGCTAAAATGCAATCTCTATAGGGTGTGATGACGAAATATTGGTGGAAATTTTTCTTTTGAGCCAAAATGTGCTTCATAGAGAAAATCTTACTCAAAATATGTGAAACATTTATAACAAGGAACCTAATAAACAAAAAAACTATTACATGCATGTCTATATTAGAATAAAATCCTAAGGTTCACCTTTCTCTAGCCACACAACACCCCCAAATTACAATGACCATAGAAATCTATAACTGGTTCTTAAACCTTTGGTTCATATCATAAAACTAGCACCAAATTTGAGACTTGATTTTTTTCCAAATTAGAAGGCATGGAGAAAAAATTTCAGATCCTATAGTTGCATGTATGGGTCATCCAAGTGTCCCCTTGAGAAATATTTAATGGTCATGATGACAAAAAATCAGTGCCAAAGTTTCACTCATAGCCAAAACATGTTTCAGGGAGAAAACGTGTCTCAGTCAAGGTGGTATTTATTTGGCTACATTAACCAAATGATGTCTTTTAAAATCCCATGAGAAAAAATTGTGACACTTTGATAGGAAAGTTATTGCAATATATGGTAGCTATGAATTTTTCATCTAAACTTATAGCTAAGAATTGGGTCAATCTACAAAATCCTTTCTTATTATCTTCTAACTACCAAATGTTTTCTCACAGTGGTAGAAAATGCAATGTTGCAAAATTAATCAATTAGCTTTAATGTTTAAGGTTGTGCGGGTAAACACAGAGACCGGTGTCAGTTAAGGGTGACTGGCCATAGTTAGGTATGATCGGCACCGGTTAGTGTGAGATCTGGAAACATCACAGAACAGGGTTTTTGTCTCCTTTATGATTGCCCAAAGGATTTGATTTGTTGGGATGAGGTATTGGGTGAATGGAATAGGTTTTTACGAGGTTTTGATGGGTCTATAGAGGTGTAAAATGTTGGAGATGGTCAATATGGAGCAAGATGAACAATGGATGATGAAATAATGATAAAATGAAATAACCAGGAAAGTATGATGTTGTACTTACTTGGATTTCATTCTTGAAGGTCTCTATTTGAAGGATGGAGGTGCTAATGATGGGTTTGAAGGCTACAAGTGATTACCAACTGAGAAAATCTTCTGCATGGGCTGCATGCACACTCCTTTTTTACTTGGATAGATCAGAATGTGGTTGGGAAGGTTATGCAGGAGAAGATCCTTAATCTCCTTCCTTGGATGTGAGTTCTTGCTGGAATTGGCTCTCTGAAGATGCATTATCTCTCTATGATTTCATTCTTTCTCATAAAATTTATTTCTTCCAACTTCCAACTTCCAAGTTCCAAGTTCCAACCTTGAGAGTAAGGTTGTTTTGGGTTAAAAGGGGTAATCGACGGTGGTCCAGCTTAACCGGTGATGGTTAGGGGTAACCGACATCAGTCAAGGTGGGATTTTCTAGGTTTACTAAACTTAGGGAGATCCTCTTGATTTCCTCAGATCTTGGGTGGTTATCCCACGGATTAGACTAGGAGATTCTTGTGAGCATGCGGGAATGTGGTTAGAGGGAATGTAGGTATTGATTTTTAGGGTTTGGGTAAGTCTTAGTTAGTTATGGTAACTTGCTAAGAATAGGTCTTAGGTTGAGTTAGCTTGGTGAGGTGTCTAAGTGAAGTGTTTGTGTAGATATTAATATTAGTAAGGTGAAGGGGCTCATGGTTAGGTAGATGTAATAAAGGGGGGCTTATATGTTAAGGGATGAAGGGAGAGCGTGACCTAATTTTAGTGTCTACATTTTGCCCCTTTTTGTTGCGTAGCTTGTATTGGTAAGCGATGCTACCAAAAATAAGATGTGGTTGCCCCATGTGTGGGTGAAGGTGATCCCCCTCAAACCAGGAACTGATGAGGTAGTAGGTTGAAGTGGTGAGTGGTTTGATAAAATTTAAATGTGAGGAAAAGGTAAGTGGGTGTAGAGGAAGAGGGTGAAAGGTCTACTCGGGTGATTTAGGTAATGGGTAAGGGTTAAAGGTAGTAGCAGTCGAATGCACTCACACGTATAAACTGTAGCACACTACCAAGTTAAAGAGCAGACAAACTCTACATCATCTAAGGTCGATAGGTTTATCTTAACAAGGTTGAAGTGAATGTGGTATCCAAGGTATAGAATAAGGTCAGGAATCACAACGTAGGTTAGCTGCAGGAATGTATAGGTATATTTCGGTACACCAAAGGTAGATTCAGGATAAATGGTCATGGAAATAGGCTAGGTAAGGTCTTTAGGTCAATCAATACAGGTTACAGTTCCACAAGGTATAGCGAACACATGAGGTCAAAGGTCACTAGCGAGGGTTTAGGTCTAATCTAGGTCACGACATGGGTAAGGCTGAGGTAGGGGTAAAATAATGAGGTGTCAACAATGGATGTGAGGAGGTTGAAGAAGGTGGAGGACCAGAGGTGAAGGTAAAGTGGTCTAGGTAGGTGTAGGGGAGGAAAAAGAAATAGGAGGTAAGGAAAATGAGGTCAATGTGAGGACAATGAGTATGTAGGGTAACTGACATTGGTTGGTATGAACTGATGACGGTGTAGGGGAACCAACAACAGTTATCTAGGGCATCAAACTAGAAGCAGTTAAGGGTTAACCGACATCGGTCGAGTAAGGTAGGGTATAAAAAGTGAAAAACCCACGGTTTGAAAATTCATTTATGCAGTTGGAAATGGAGAAAAGGACAAGAAGAGAGAAAAGAGGAAGAGAAAAAAAGAGTACAACAGAGAGCTTGGTTGGCGAGCCACATAGTTGAGATTGATTGGGTGAGAGGTGTGGTCATGAGATTAGGTGGATTGAGTGGATTAGTTGGAGAGTCAGAGGTGAGTTGAGGATGGCGGAGGCCAGAGAGGGCTCGAGAGGAGTGGCACAGAGGCCAGAGGTTCTGCCATGATGGTGGCAACAAGATCAGGTAGGATTTGAACCTTTGGTTTTGTTTTTTGAGTTAATTTAATGAAAAATGTAGACAATATTAAAAAAATGGGGGAGGGGTTGGGGGGAAATAATTTCAAAATGGGAAAAAGAGAGGGAAAAAGGTAATATTAAAGGGTAGGGGGTAGGGAAAAAGGGTAATGTAGGAATAATTAAGGGTGTAAAGAGGGATTTGGGTGGGTAGAATGTCGAGGAAGGTAAAAAGTAGGGTTGGAAAGTCAGGGTGGGTGGTGCAATAGGAACCAACATTGGTCATCTTGTGGCCGATGTCGGTGGGTAGAGTCCACTATCGGTCATAAGAACAGTGACCGATGCCGGTCAAATGGAGACTGTGGTCAGTCAAGGGATAACTGGGGTCAGTTGATGATAACCGACACTAGTTAACCTAGGTTTGGGTTCAAGTTAGGTTAGAGAGGTTTGGGTAGATATATTTGGGTAGGTTTGGGTAAGGGTTAGGGTAGATAGTGTCAGGTGGATGAGTTTGGGTAGATTTAGGTGAAGGTTAGGGTAGATAGGTTCAGGTGGATGGGTGTGGGTAGATTTGGTTGAGCTACAAGGCCAATGGGATAGGGGTGGGGAAATAGATTAGGTCGAGATGTGGGGTAAAATAGGTAAGGTGGGAAAGGTATACTAATACATAGTGTTTGTTGGGTGTAGGTGAGAGATGAGTTGTGGATGAGAGCCCCAGGTGCCACCCTTGTTATTGAGAGTATAAGCAAGAGTGACCTAGGTAGAGTGGCAACATGTTGCAGAGGTGGGATTGATAGGGGTGAGGTGCTACCGGAATGTAGTCTGAGAGGTGAGTCTTATGGTTTCCCTCATCGATAGATGGGACTCGGTGACCAATACCTTCCATTTGCCGATGGGTGAGATGATGATCACCCTGGAGGATGTCTACAAGATCCTGCGGTTGCCCATATTGGGGGCCCAGATTTATTCTATCTCTTTAGAGGAATATGAGGAGTTACTAGCACTCATTTTTGGTGAGAGTGTAGCAGACTTGACATTCCTTAACACTAGCATTAGCTATGGAGCGATGTATAGAGCTCATCCAGAGGATATGAGATTAGTGGTACTTGTGATGGAGGTAGTGTGCTACTTTGCACTACTAGATGTAGAGGGGGGGATATTCCCTAGGCCTCTGATGGGAGTCCTCTATGACATGATGATACATTAGACATTGTTCACATGGGTACCTACATTGCTGATACAGGTGTATAAAGAGCTATGGGCCTACGGGTGACTGCAGAGGTTCAGCATCTGTTGTGTCATACTACTACATTACTGGGCGTACGAGCACATTTTTTTTATTCGACCAGTGGGGATGCCCTAGGTAGATGCACTCCCACGGAGAATTTTTAGAGTGGGGTACAGGCGGTGGGTACCGGCCATAGGAGAGGCCTGAGGTGCCAGAGCTACGCATGATGTAGCTTATTATAGGAGGTTGTTGGAGAGGCTGTTTAGGGTGGATATCATTTGGATGACGTATGATGGGGTTCCCTTCATACAGACAGATGGCCATGGAGCTAGCTGGGCTACAGATACATCTATGGATAGAGGGGAGGAGAGTGGGAGAGTAGGAGGGGATACCTTTAGAGTGGGTTAGATGCCTAGTTTGGATTAGTCCAGGGTGTACCTCCTCCATTCCCTTAGTACCAGAGAGATGATGTGGAGAGACATATGTCTCCACCATGACCCATAGTGTCAACTAGACACGACGAGCAAGCATGTAGATACTTAGATTGATGATGTCTGGGGTTACAGATGGGTACAAGTAGTGGTGGGCGTCATAGCTAAGAGCCGTACCACTGAGGCTGGGGCAGCCAGACTTAGCCACCCATCATTGTTTAGAGAGACGCCCTACAGGGACAGGTTGTTACTTTGGTGACGTAGTTGGGGATCATGCAGGGGTAGCTGATAGGTACAGAGGCATCTTAGGTTGCCACATTACAAGCTCAGATAGTGACGCTGCATGCACAGGTAGGGCAGGGATAGGTACCTACATAGGAAGAGGCAGGGTGGAGATGGAGGTAGAGAGGAGGTAGGTGGAGATGGAGGGTAGATAGCCATCCACTAAAGGCTCAGGTGTAGGCTTTACAGGGCCAGTTAGCCATAGCGCAGTGGGCAGGTTATGGGTCTGCAGGGCCGGCTGACAATAGCACATGTATAGATTACTACCCTATAGGCCTAGTTACAGGTACAAGCATAGATTCTAGGGCCGACTTAGGTTCTAGTACCAAGCACAGGGTTCAGTGCAGGTTCAGGGATAGGGTCCCATAGGTATAGGTACCCATGTAGGTAGCGGGGACCCACAGCACCTCCACAGATAGTGCCCATAGCCAGGTTCAGAGATGCCCTAGGAGAGGCACAATGATTAGTAGGATCATTTGTTAGCTGTCAGGATAGATGTGCCCTCCTATGCCGAGTACAAAGCATAGCAAGCCTCCAGTGAGAGGACTAGATCCTCCATTCACAGTGTGGAGAGTACAAGGGATATGGTCAGCCCAGGGATAGGGTCGTGGTGAGGTCAATAGTTTGCAGAGGCCAGCCCCTTTTTGTGAGGGGCCATCAGCAGAAGGTGAGGTAGGTGCTGAACCCTAGACAGGTGCAGTAGAGGGGTCGGGAGAGACACAGTCACAATGACCATTCCCAGCGACATTAGATGGGGATACGGATTGACCTGTTGTGGACTGGCCTATGTGTCGATTCATTTTATATGTATTATATATGAGACCAACCTACGTGATGAAGATTTGATTTGTAATTACAATTTTTTTGTACATGATATCAGCCTGTGAGCCGAAGAGCTTTTTTGTATTGGATAGCATCCTACGAGCCGATGAAGATTATTTTAGAGATACACATTTATGTGATACGGGTGTACATTATATTGATACACACATGTATATATGAGGAGAGACAACGTATTTGATGATGTGTTCATGTGTTTTATGAGATATTGGTTTATGGCTTGTGTTAGATGAGATATGGATTTTTTACTTTGTATGGGTGGAAATTAGGTGAGTTAGGCATGGATCGAGTTAGGTTGGTTAGGGATGGATTGAGTCAGGTTGTTAGGCATGAATCGAGTTAGGTTGTTTAGGCATGGTTGAGTTAGGTTATAAGCATGGTGAGTTAGGTTGGTTAGGCTATGTTGGATTCAAGTTATAGGCATGGTGGAGTTCAAAGTTGTTAGGCATGGATTGAGTCAGGTTAGTTAGGCATGGTTGATTCATTTTGGTATTTTGATAACAAATGGTAATATAAATGCATGAGATGGTATAAGATGTGGAAAATGTTGGTTATGTATGAAAATGTGAAATAATATAAGTGGTAAAAGGGATGGTGGTATATAGGTGTAGATACTGAGGTTTTTGATATGAACAAGAAATTAGGTAAACGTGGGGAAAATGGTTAGGGTAAAGAGTGGCCAAGCTAACCTTCTAGGGCTCCATGCCTTAGAAGTGCTGCCTACATAGTCCCAGTGAAAAGGGACCTCAGACCAATGTAGTTCTCCCATAAGCTAGGGAAGAAGATGAAAATGAGTTGGTAGGTTTGTGGTCATGTTGTGGGGTTGGGTTTAATAGGTCGGGGGTAGATGATAGTAAAAATGTTTGCAGGTGAGGGCGAATATGGCAAAAGTGGAGGATGACCCCAAAAGGTAAGCATCAAGGACCAAATCCTGTATAGGAAGATCAAAAGGTAATGAAGAAGAGAAAAGATAAGAGGGGGTAAGAAAGCCACCTAATTGGCAAGGATCAAAACGTATGAAACACATCTATAGATAGGCTAATGAACATAAGACCCCAAAGACATTACATGATTGATTACTCTAAAGGTGAAGAATAGTCATAGAATCACCAAATGTCATAGGCTCAGCAGGTCCCTTGAGGCAGTATGAGGTGAAGAGACAATGGACGAGGAGGTGAAGGTAATTGGGTCAAAAAATGGGAAAAGGAATGTCGTGGGCAATAGAGCCAAGATCACAATAGGTAAGTCCATGACGAAAAAGATTGTTTTTATTTTTCTTTTTCTTTTGTAGATAGATTGATCGATGCAGGAAGTCTATATGGGATGAATATATGTCTCCTTGAGGTCTTCGTGAAGCTGATCAATGTGGGAAGATTCTGAATTTTGAATTTTTAGAAAAAATAGTCCTCTTTTTGGAAAGACTATGTAGAGAGTTGCAAAGATCTTTATAGATGTCCTTCGAGGGAGCAGTCTACTCATAGTGAAAATGAAAGGTGAGAAGATGTCCTTTTGAGGGATTCATCTTTTATATTGGAAGTTTGAATCAAGGAGTTGATCCCTTATTTTGGAAGATGTCCTTTTGAGGGATTCATTTTTTTTGTTTTTTTTTTTGGCTTTTAAGTCATGGATGAGACTATAACGAAGCATTTGGTTCTTGTTGAGAAGGAAAGGGTGAACGACCATGGGATCTCATCTTAAAAGAAGAACATGAAAAGTATCCATGAGAATCATGCCATGTGCAGAGCCGTGGTGCACATATTTAAGAAAAGGCAAAAGGGTGACGGGTAATCACATGATTCCTTGTTTAATCGTTAGGGAGATGGATGGTGTGGAAAAGGTAAATGATGCTCAAGGGATGAGCATGTAACTAGATACACATAGTGATGTAGGACAACGAGTCAATAATAGAATGGTCGAAGATGCAAGGCATTGAGGGGCTCAGGTTTGGGTTTACCCTCAAGCGAGGACAAATGATAGGCACCCGATCCATAGGTATGAGTTACGATGTATGGTCCAAGCCAATTAGGAGAAAATTTTCCCCGTTTTCTTTTCTCTGCTTTGGTTACGTGTTGATTTTATTTCAAAACAAGGTCACCGACTTGGAAGGTTCATTCATGAACATGTTTGTCATAAGCATGTTTGATACATTGTTGATAAACTTGAAGGTGATCCAGAGCGTTAAGGTGACATTCGTCTAATAACTCCAGTTGTGCTAAGCAGTCCTGATGAAATTCATCATCAGTAAGCATGTCATGGAGAGAAATGTGAAGTGAGGGGATCTGGACTTTGAGAGGCAAAACAAATTTGGTACCGTAGACCAGTGAAAATGGTGTAACCATAGTGGAAGTGCGAATACTAGTGAGGTATGCCCATAGAGTAAAAGGAATGTGTGTATGCCAATCCTTCCCAGTATCGTCAACCACTTTCATGAGAATTTTATTGAGGGTTTTGTTAGTGGATTCAGCCTGGCCATTGGTTTGTGGGTAATAAGGTGAGGAGAAACTAAGCTGAATGCCGAAGGCATCACAAAGTTTTTGCAGTGTTTTGTTTTTGAATTGTTTTCCATTGTTAGTGATGAGGCGATGAGGGACACCAAAGCGAAAAATGATGTGATGGTTAATGAACTCACATATTTTCTTGGCTTTTGTGGAGATGAGTGGTATGGATTCCACCCATTTTGTGTAGTATTCGGTAGCGGTTATGATCCATTGATGGCGTTGGGAAGAATGAGGGTTGATTTCTCTGACAAGATCCAAACCCCATTGAGAGAAGGGCCAAAGGTCACGAGTGACCTGTAAGGCATGACTGGGTGTATGATGAAGGTTGGAATGTTGTTGACATTTCACACCAATGTTTGACATAGTTTCAACAATCATGGTTAAGGGTTGGCCAGTAATAGCCTAGGCGAAGAATACGCTTAGCAATAGCCAAGCCACTAAAGTGACCTCCACATATGCCATCATGAACCTCCTTGATGGTATAAGGAATTTCAGAACTTGTGAGGCATCATAAGAGAATACCATCAAAGCCATGCTTGTAGAGGAGTCCCCCCAGGATAACGAAATGGGAGACCTTCTTAAGGAAGGCGCGTTGTCTGTTACAGGTGAGATCAGGAGGTAAGATGGAGAGGGAAAGGTAATCGGAGTATTGTTTATACCAAAGGTCACTCAGGGTCGGGGGGTGTCAGTTCTGATTGCAGTAAACATCGTGAGGTAAATAAAAAGGCGAATGGAGGTGTTGTATAGTGACAAATATTTTGGAATCGGCAGGGGAAAAGGGTATTTGGGAAGCTAAGCATGCCATAGTGTCTACAAATTTGTTGGCTGACCGTGGGATGGTGTGAAGGGTGTAACGATCAAAGGTGGTCAAAAGTATGTCTACATGATGTTTATACTTTTGAAGTATCTCGTTATGACATTGGTACATACCATTGACTTGGTTTATGACCAATTGTGAATCACCAAAGATGTGGATTGATTTCACATCTAGGGCATAGGCGGTCTGGAGACCTAGTACGAGTGCTTCGTACTCAGCAATATTGTTGGTGCATTCAAAGTCTAGTTTGAAAGACAAGGGCATGGGTTCTCCATCTAGAGGGATGAGGATAACACCAGCTCCACCCCCACGCTGACACTTAGAACCGTCAAAGAATAGTGTCATTTGGTAAGGGGGTTCATCAAGGGAAAGGGTAGAAATCGACTCATCGGGAAAGTCAAAATTAGAGGGTTGGTCCCTGGAAATAGGTGCGTCAGCCAGTTGGTCAGCGATAGCCTGGCCCTTAATGGAATTTTGGTGAATGAATTTGAGGTCAAGATCAGCTAAAAGCATAAGCCATCGCGTGGTGCATTGATTTTGATAGGGTTTAGCGTACATGAAGTGTAAGGGGTCAGTGTTGGTCACGACATAGGTTTTTTGGTTGAGTAAGTAATGGAAATGTTTTGTGGTGAAAAAAACTAAGGCTAAGCAAATTTTTTCAGCGTGAGAGTATCAGGTTTCGTAGTCTAGAAGGGTATGGCTTATATAATAAACTGCTAGCTCCCTATGTTGTTCATCATGATGAGCAAGCATAGCCCCTAAGGAGTGATCGGTAGCTAATATGTATAGGTAAAAAGGTTGATCATCTTTCAGTGGAATGAGTACGGGTGGTTGGAGAAGGTATTGTTTTAAGGCCTCAAAATATTTGTGATAGTCATCATCCCATTTAAAGGAGACATCCTTTCCTAAGAAGATGATGATGAAATGGTTGACATCGACCCGATAATTTGTGAAATGAAATCGGCGAATGGACTATAATTTACCTTTGTAGGCTATACGAAGTTGTTTAAGGTTAGTGGGAGGAGGCATTTCCAAAATGGCCTTGACTTTAGCAGGGTCAACTTCTATACCATGGAGGGAAACAATAAATCCTAGGATTTTGCTTGAGATAACCTCGAAGATGCACTTTTTAGGTTGAAGGTAGACGTAATATTTAATGAGGCAATCAAAAATGGTTTTGAGGACAACGAGGTGTTTGATGCGTCGTTTAGATTTAGCCAAGAGATCATCCACATAATCTTCCAATATGTGATGCATGATATCATGGAAGATGTAATTCATAACACACTGATATGTAGCACCAATGTTTTTAAGGCCAAAAGGCATGACTCGATAGTAGAAGGTCCCCCAAGGGGTAATGAATGTGGTCTTATGCTGATCCTCTGGGGAAAGTAAAATTTGGTTATAACCTGAGAAACAATCCATGAGTGAGAGCATCTCATGACCTGCACGGTAAGGTCCACCAGTTGATCAATACCGGGCAAGGGAAAATCATCTTTCGGGTAGGTGAGGTTGAGGTCTCGGAAGTCCATGTAAATGCGGAGTCCCCCTGTTGCTTTAGTAACAGGGACAATGTTAGAAATCCAATGAGGATAATCAATGGGTAAGATGAAGGAAATAGAAAGAAGACGCTGAAGTTCTTCTTTGATGAGAAGGGAAATGTGAGGGTGCATTTTCCTCAGCTTTTGTTTGATAGGTTTGGCATCGGGAACAGTTACGATATTGTGGACCACTATGGTGGGGTCAATACTAGGCATGTCTATGCATAAGACCAAGTGAAAGTGTGGTTATGATCTCAGAGAAAGGAAGTGATGGCTTCCTATTCAGTAGCATCTAAAGATTGTCCAATCTTTAGGATGTGCGGGTCATCCTAAGTATGAATGTTGATCTTAATAGTCGATTCATTCAACATGGTTTGTGTCTCAAAAGGGTAACGAACTGATGAATATATGAGTCTTCTGCACCAAGGTAGGTGAGTATGGATTCATCATCCTGACATTGAACAACATTAATGGTCGGTGTGTCATCGTTGATCATCTCAGGATACAGGAATGGGAGAGTGGAAGGGGCCTCACCTTCATGTTGATAAGTCAAAGGCCCTAAGGAAATGGTGTTTATGAAAAAAAAAGTTAGGAGGGATAGATTCAGGATCCATCGACTCCGTCGGTGAGGGTGGTGATGAAGGTGGAGAAGGGCTAGGGTCTTCAATGAGTTCAATGTGGGCTTGTTTGGTAGAAGGATCGGGGAAGCCAATACCACTATATGGTCATTATGTTTGCAGGTTGGTACATGGAATAACGGTATGGAAGCCTTGTCTCATACAAGACAAAACCAAAACCCTTCCATGCACAGTGGTACAGGAAGGTGTGGGTGAAACGGTGATTGGTAAGTGATTGGAAGTCCATGGAAAATGAGTGGGGTTGTGATGGTTGTTCAAGTGTGTAGGTGGTAGTATCAAGTCCCCCATACGTGAGACTTGTATGAAGATGAGGAGGACCATAAAGGAGGCATTCTCCCTATACAGTGATCATAGTGAGGGTGTTGGTGAAGGCTTCCATACTCGTGTGGAGTAAGGAAGGTGTTGAAACTATATAGGTGGTTACTCCCCCAGAGTGAGGCATTGAAAAACACCTTCCAAGGGATCAGTGGTTGGTATGTGGGTAGCTAGTATGGACGATGTGTCAGAGGTCGATGCGGAGGTGATGTTAATGGATTGGGAAGCTAATGGGTCAGCCATAGAGGTTATGGCAAGGATAGGTGTGGAGGAGATATGTGTGGTGAAAGTAGTGGTTGTACTGGTAGGTGTGGGTATAGGTGTAGGTGAAGTAGTATTGGTTCATGGAAGTAGATGGCTTGACTGGTATGAGTACATCGTTGGGTCAGTAAAGCATGTTACATGTTTTGAAAGGTGATGGGTCAACTGGAATGGTATAAGTGTGTCCTTCGTGTTCAAACTTTACACAACGATGCAAAGTGGAAGGAACACAACCCATGACATGGATCCAGGGTCTACCAAGCAACAAGTTATATTGGAATTCCCCCTCCAAAACATAAAACAATTCTGGAACAGTGCAGGGGCCCACACGAATGTGGAGGATGAAAATGCTTAGTGTGGAGGTGATAGTGTCGTTGAATGAATGCAACATGACTGGATGTTTATGCATGCAATTATCAGGTATGCGCATTTGAGAAAATGCATGGGATGAAATGATGTTAATGCTAGCACCTCCATCAATCATCACACGGCATACCCATATGTCATCAATGTGTACAAGAGATGAAGAGGGCTGGGTACGGGTCATCATTTTGGTATGGCGCGATCTCTTCCTCTGAGAAGCTTTGGGAGGCCACTTGGTGAACAAGGTGAGGTGAGGATGAAGGTGGTAATTTGGTGAGGGAGGCTACATGATGGGGTGTGATAATGGAGGCTACCGGTGTTGTAGGGTCATTGGGTAAAACCTCGATAGATTGAAGAACCTCCATGAGGGCTTGACGATGGGATTCCGAGGTTTGGATGAGGTCATATAAGGACATTTTGAGGGGAGATTGGTGTAATTGTTTAAGCATGGTGCGATGTGTGATGCCATTAGAAATGGGGTATGTGGGACTATGGATAGTGATTTTAGGTATAGGTGTAGATGGTATGTTGGGTATAGGATTGGTTGGTGGGTCAGCTGCCTTTTCTTTACCCTTCTGTGCATGTGTAGTGACGTGTACCATGTTGATTTAAGGGAATTTTTCAAATGGAGAATGTGTAGGGTAAGTGGTATAATGACATGAAGGGAAAAAACCTACTGGAGGAGAAAATCCCTGTGAGGTCAGTTGGGTGCAGTGACATTTGGGGTGGTGGCATGGCAAGTTCTCTGATGCGAACCATATTAATTTCAAACTTTTGTGTGTGGTTCTGGGAGCTGTGAGGGTGGAGGTTGTGGTTGTTGAGTGGGTAGTGTGGGAATGGGTGTAGGTGAAGCAGGGTCCTCATCCAGAAGGTCGTCGTCGTCAAAGTTGGTTTCTGGTGGACACAATTGGATAAGGACGGTTTTCAAGGCCTTGCAGTTCTCCACATCGTGCCCTGGCACAAGATGGTATGCACAAATTTTGGTATCATCAAACCCCTTTGGCTTGGGTTTAAGGGGGTCATAAGGTCAGAGTGGTGGTAATGTGATAACAGAAGTCTCAAGGAGGTTGGTTAAAATTTTGGCATAAGACCCTACTAGTGGATCACAATGGGAAGTAAATGTGGGTTTGGGTGTAGGTGTGGTTGGTTATCGGGGAATTGTTTTTGGAATTGTAGGAAGGGGTCGAGCTATGGGTTTAGGAACTGGTGTGGTTTGAGGTATCGATCGGGTTCATTTGGGTAGGGGTATAGTAGATGGACGGGTAGGAGGGTGTGGTTTTAGTTTGACTACCTTGTTGTGGGGTAGTGGGGTTTTGTTTTTTGGGTGCACCTTCTTGGGTAAAGGTGATGTGGGCGTACGAGGTCTATGAGGGAAAGATTAGATGGAGGAAGAGGGTGAGTTACCCACGGGGATAATGGGGGGTGCTATGAAGGTAGATGATCATGGGTCATGCTTGGGGTGTGAGGTACAATGACTAAAGTGTAGTCAGGTAGTGAAGCAATAGACTGAAGGTGATTGAGAGGTATTGGTGGTAAAGAGACTGCAGGTGCGGGTATGAGTCATGTTGTGTGACTGGGTAGGTTAGAGATTTGTGAGGTAGGAATGGGTGGTTGTGTTATTGGGTTATGAATGGGTGAGGGTTCTTGACCATGTTGGGCAGCTGAGGTCTTAAGGCAGATAGGACAAGTGCAGGTGTGATTAGTGTGGTAGGGGTATGAGGTTGAGGAGTTTATTTCTTTGGTTTGGGTGTTAAAGTAGGTGTGGTTTTGACATTGGAGGATGTAGCTAAATCTAGTTTAATAGGTGGATGAGTAAGGCTGGTGGTTGAGGTGACCCCTAAACTGGTAATAGGTTTAGTGGAGGTAAATGTTGTGGGTATGGGTTTGGGTTTAGGCATAGGTCGAGTTATGGGCAAGAGTGTGGTGTGAGTGTTAACAGATATCGGGGAAGGGGTTATGACAGCAGTGGTTATATGTGGTTTGATGGGTGGAAATGTGCTTGGGTAGATAGTGGAGGTGTCATCGAAGGGATCTTTTCATTTGTGTTTAGACAAGGAGTAAGAGGTTCCCCCCATAGCAAATCCCTATCCAAATACTCTAAGTGATCAGCCAAATGTGAGAATGGTGCACGTTTGTGGGTGGAGTTGGTGAAGACCTAATGGTAATTCCTGTAAAATGCATCTTAGAGACTAGGGAATTGGCTAGTTTCAGCTTTTGTGGGTAAGAGAGCGGAAAGTAGGTCTATTGGATTTTGGGTAGTTGATGGCAGAATGATCACTAAGAGGAAAATGTATCTCCACTAGGTCCATGATGAGTGGAAGAGATTATGGGAGTTCTTCTATGAGTGGAGAAATGGACATGTTATCCTCTATAGATGGAGGAGGTGATTGGTGCTCCTTCTGTGGGTGGAGGAGGTAATGGGTGTTCCTTTGTGGGTGGAGGAGGTAATGGGTTCTCATTTATGGGTGGAGGAGGTATGGTAGGTAAAGGTTCACTAAGTGGAGAAAGCTAGGGGTGAGATGGTCTCAATGTCAGCAGAAGACTCCTCCATAGGTGAGGTAGGAGGTGAATGGTGTTCTTCTAGTGGTGAAGGAACAGTGACAGTTGGTTCCAGACGTGGACGGAAGATTTTAGGCTAGGATTTCCTCTATTGGAAGGGATGTAAGGTAATTTAGATGTGCAACAGATACCTCGTTAAAGATTGCGTGAACCTCGCACAGGTATGGGTATCATGAGTGGATGTCTCACCGGTTTTATTGGATGAAGGGAAATGATTAGGGAAATGGTTTTTTTAAAGATTTTTATATTTTCGTTTAGGGCGTGATGTTGGGATTATCCACAGTTAGCTTGCCTTTCTCGAGCATTTCTTGGACAATATTCTTAAAAAGTGATGTAGTTGTTGTCACTATGACCTTTCACTCAGTGATAGTTACAGAAATCTTGTTCCTTATACCATGTAGGCATGGGGAGAGCAGGGTCAAAACTAGTGTGTGGTTTTATGGGTGGAAGGGTGATGGTGCTAGCTTTGATAAGCTTTTCTAAAACAGAAGTGTAAGGTTCCCCAATTGGGGAATATTTTCACTGCTCTTGTCTGAATCAAAAAGCCTAAATGGGTGATAGATTAGATGAGGGTGTAGCCTAACTAGACAGATGAGTTGGGCCGACCTTGAGTACCACTGCATTAGCGGTACCTTTAGCTTTTGAATAATTGGTTGGTGGTTTGGAAGAAGAAGAGGTTTCAGTCGACTTGAATGTCGGGAATTCTTATTTCGTAATTGGATTTTCTTTTCTTTGATGGCCCGAATCTCTAAACTTTTGTGCCATAGTGAATGCCTCATCGAATGTTTTGAAAGTTTGGACCTGCAAGGTCAAGGAGATATGTCTGGCGTAAGCTCAGGTAAAGAGCTCGATGATTTTAGTTTGTGGTAGTTGAAAGGTAAGTTGATTGATTAGGTTGCGCCAGCGAGAAAACAAAATCTGTGATAGATTCATCCTCATACTGACGTGTGGAATATAGATCGGTCATGGTATCTTTCTTGGTGATATTGATAGAGAAATGATCTAAAAAAGCTTGGGCTATCTGATTGAATGAAAATATGGAGTGTTTGGGTAACCCACTATACCAGTCTAATGTAGGTCTAGTGAGGGACATGGGAAAAGTTCTCAAAAGTAAGGCATCATCATGAGAAATCAAATAACACCTGTGTTTAAACAAGTGCAAATGCTATTGTGGGTCTTCCTTACTATTGAAGCGGTTGAATTTAGGCATTTCCCAATGCACAGGGTATGAACGGATAGGAATGGATGGGTGAATAGGCTCATTGCAAATCTCATCATAGGTGAGAGTGTTACGGGAGCTGGAAACCAATGCCTCCAGTGTCTGCATCTTATCCATCATCAATTTAATTAGGTCATTGCTGGGTTGTGATGATTGGATGCCTCCTATAACGTGAGGAGGTTGGTTTTGGGTGTATAATGGGGGTGGCATTCCAGTGTATGGGGCTGCCATGTAAGGTGGTGGAGAAGAAGGCAATGAAATAGGGGGTATGTACCCGAAATGAATGATAGATGAAATAGGCAGTTGTTGGTAGTATGTATATGGGGGAGGAAGGGTCGTGGTAACCCTAGTGGCAATATGGGACTAATGATTGTGGAATGGAAAGAACTACATTCTGAAATGGGGTAGAGGTCACCGAGACTAGAGGTGGGAACGTAGCCACAAGTATGTGTGAGACATGGGGGGTGGATGAGGTTGGGTTTGGGTTAATCGTCAAGGGTATGGTGGATGTAATGGGTGCCACAGAGGTAATAGATGTGGTAGTCATAGCAGGTATAGGACCTAACTGCGAGAAATGACTGGGGGTAAGGTGGATGCAGGTAGCATGGAGCCAGATGGGGTTGAGGTGGAGGTGGGTGTGACTGTCAAGGGGGATATATATGGGCATGTCTTATATCAATTGACACGAGGCATCTCAAGTGGACAAATGGGAGAGGTAAAACTATAAGGCCAGTAGGGTTTTGAGTCAAGGAGTTGTGTGAACTCCATATCTCTGGTAGCAATATTAGTAGGCTGGATAGGATCCATGGCTGGTGATAAAATATAGGGTGGTGAAGGACTAGGTGGGAGCGGTTGGAAACTAGCATGGAACATGAGGGCGTTCGCTTGTCTTTGGGTCAGTACCATGTGAACCAGTACTGATTAGGTGGGCTTACTTCTCTGTAAATAATATAGAGAATAGTAGGAATAGGTGAATCTGGTGATAAAAAAATGGATGAAGTAACAAATGGTGGGTGGAATGTGAAACAGGCTCATCGATGCCGGTTAGGGAAAACCAAACATCGGTCAAGGGTAACCCCACTGCCGGTCACTATAGAAAATGGACAGTGAGTAAACAGTGAGGCAGAAGGAAAAATATGAAAAGTATTCCAAATCTGGAGATGTGTAAAAAGTTAATGGGAAAAGTGATAGTGACAGAGACTATGGAAAGTGGAAGAAATTGAAGTGAAAATTTCCTTTTGAGTAGGTTAGCAAAATGACCTGGAATTGACGTCGGTTGAGTTTAACCGATAATGGTTAGATGTAACCGATGACGATTACTGTGAGATTGAAATAGTGACGAGAGAAAAATGGTTGTGATTTAGAATTTGATGTGAAATTAGACCCAAAATTCTGGGAATGATGGTAATATGGCCCATTCACACTCAGGTGAATTTAGAATACACCGACTATTATTGGGAGTGTGCGAGGAAAGAAAAAAATAATGATCGAAAGCTCTCACCTCAAAATGCAAATCAAGCATACAACACTAAAAAAGAACATTCCTAGAGTGCCTATTCTATTATGTTTGTTTAGATTATGTTATTAGGGGACTGACACATGAATTATGAAATAGAGTTTTTGGTGAGGATGGCTTCCTACAAAGAAGGAGATCTATAGGGTGAGGTTTAAGGTTTATTATGGTGGGGGTAGGCTTCACTCTGAAGTATGACTCGACAGAGCAGCGAGATGGGTGCCCATTATGTTGTGATCATGTGATCACCTATAGCTTCTTCCAGGTAAGATGTTGTTTAAGAATGTATGTATTTGAATTTTTGTGTGATTTTGGCAAGACTCAGAGAAAGAGAAAAGGATAGAAGTGCTTTTCTATGATTCGTTTGTCAACTATCAGCTAGTAATGACCTCTAGTGTATAGGTTTCCCTCATTAAATGTGATCTAATGCAGAAAATCATAATGAAATGCAATGATTTTAAAACCCAAATAAAAAAATGTGAAATTGGACGACACAATAAGATGAATAGGAGAAAGTATGATCTTTCACTAATGCAATGCTAATGAAAGGGAAGAAGTGTTCATTTTAAGCACCAAACTACGATTACTTTTAGACAATAGAAGAAGAGATGATTCGAGGGGAGAAATTTAAATGTAAGAACCTTTTGGAAAGGAAACAAACATGTAACTTTTCACCTAGAAATGAATGAATGCAAGGAACCCCGAATGGGTCCCACCAGGCGTGTCAAAATGTTTCACCTTTTTCTTAGATTGTTTCTTTGAATTTTTGATGAAACAGATAGGGTAACGGGCATAGGAGGAATACCTGTTCAAATGTTGGTTGATGGGTTGTTGCATTTCGTATAACTTCCAAATCCATAGCTGATTGTGAGAGATTCCTTTTGGCTAGGAGGAACTACCTATAATGAAAGTAAAACCACCAAAAATAATTAAACAATATGGGCAGTGAACTGCCTAGTGTGAGCTAGATCCGGGAAGAGTGATACTTTCTAGATGGCTATCAGTCCACTATTTTAAACAAATTGATGCTGAAAACAAGGTAAATACTATTTTTATTTTGAAATGATTTAGGTATCTCACTTAAAAACACAATAAGAAAATAGATCTAATCTAACAAGCTAAGCTAGGATAGAATCCACAGGTTAAATGGTTGGTTATGGGTTCTGCAGATTTGAAAGAGGTCTCGGGTAGGTCACAAGTGAGTGAGGGTGAGGTAAAATTAGGTGTATAGGTCTTTGTTTTAAGGTTGTGTGGGAAAACACAGAGACCGACACTCGGTCAGGGGTGACCGACCACGGTTAGGTATAACCGGCGTCGGTTACTGTGAGAACTAGAAATGTCACAAAATGGGGTTTTTGGTCTCCTTTGAAGGTTTTGTAGGAGAAGATCCTCATATCTCCTTCCTTGTATGTGAGTTCTTGCTAGAATTGGCTCTCTGAAGATGCATTATCTATTTGATATTTTGTTCTTGTTCTTGTCAAATTTTCTTGCTTCCAAGTTCCAAGTTCCAAGTTCCAACCTTGAGAATAAGGTATTTTAGGGGTTAAAAGGGGTAACTGATAGCGGTCTGGCTTAACTGGTGGCAGTTAGGGGTAACCGACGTCGGTTAAGGCGGGATTTTCTAGGTTTACTAAGCTTAGGGAGATCCTCTTGATTTCCTCAGATCTTGTGTGGTTATCCCATGGATTAGACTAGGAGCTTCTTGTGAGCATGTGGGAATGTGGTTAGAGGGAATGTAAGGCATTGTTTCTTAGGGTTTGGGTAAGTCTCAGTTAGTTATGGGTAACTTGCTAATAATAGGTCTTAGGTTGAGTTAGCTTGGTGAGGTGTCTAAGTGAAGTGTTTGTGTAGATATTATTTAAATAATAAATATAGTTAGGGTAATTAATTAATTTAATTAAATTAATTAAAATTATTATTAGTAAGGTGAAGGGGGTCATGGCTAGGGTAGATGTAAATAAAGGGTGGCTTATATGTCAAGGGACGAAGGGGGAGTGTGACCTAATTTTAGTGTCTACAATTTGTGATAGATATGAATGTTTTTTTATAAGCATATAATTGATCATTGGGTCAATCTATATCATATTTTCTTAGTTTCTCATAATTAACAATGGTTATATTGTGGTGGTATCTAACATAAGGTTCTAATAATTGTCAATTAACTTTAATGTTAGGGTGTCGAGAGTGTTATTTTACCATCCATGCCTTGTGGGACCAAATTGATAGTTCTCATTCATCTAGGTGGGTTGGTAGATTCTAATTGAGGTTTTTTTTCACTTCTAAAACATCTCAATTATTCTCGGTTGCATTGGTTAGATGATGTCTCTTAAGATTCCTCAAATAAAAAACTATCACACTTTTATTATAAATTTCTTGCAATCTGTAGTAGCTATGTATTTTTTTTCTAAATCTACATGTGACATTAGGTCAATCTAAAAATATAGCTATCATTTTATCCCAACTACCAATTTTTTCTTATGGAGATGAAAAACAATATGTTGTATAAATTATCAATTAGCTTCAATGTTAGGGTGTACAAAATATTATTTTTCTATCTACACCTCAACAAACAAAAATAATAGTTCTTGCATGTTTTGGTGGGTTAGTAGATACTACTAGAGGAATTTTTTCCTTCCCAATAATCCATATCCTTCTAGGTCACATCAATTAGATGATGTCTCTAAGATTCCCAAGATAAAAAATTATCACACTTTGAAATGAAAGTTCTTGCAGTATGTGGTAGATATGAATGTTTTGTCTAAACATAAAAAATTTCACTGGGTCAATATACAAAATCCTTTCTAAAACTTTCATAAATATTGATGGTTTTCTCATGATGGTATTGAATGCAATGTAGAAATAAGCATCAATTAACATCATTTTTTAGGGTTCCGAGAGTCTTATTTTTACATTTTCACCTTATGGGACCAAACTAACCGTTCCCAAAATGTGGGGGGGGATGGTAGATACTATTATAGGTTTATTTATTCTTCCTAAAAATTCTTATTATTCTAGGTTACATTAGTCAGATGATGTTTCTAATAATCCCCAAGCAAAAATACTACAATAATTTGTGTTTAGAAAAATTAAATTTCCATTGATTCATGTGGAAGTGAATTTCTTTACCCTCTAATTGTGATTTGTTTAAAATTAGAGTAGCATATTTTCACAATGAAAATAATCTTTCATAACTATCATATAATACTTCAACATATACAACATAGATATACATGTGAATAACCAATTCCTTGTTTTCCTATATTAGTGAGTGGTTAGAACTATCCACTAATATTATAATCAATTACACATGTTTTTATATTCCCACTAACAACTTACATGATTTCATAATTAATGACACATAAGTTCACACTAATAATATCTAATGTTCCCCCTAGTGTGAACATGAGTAAATAACACACCATAAAAACTGGAAACATAAATACATGTCCTTACAAGATGAAGCTTCAACCATGTATTTCTTGTAATCTAGATATCTTCTACACATGGTCACCTACATACAAAAACTCAATAGTTTTCACTTTAACTTCGAGTGAATTATATTTCACCAACTAAACACACTTTCACTGATACACCTACATATGATAACATAATAATACCCTCTTTAACTTTTAGTGACCTTCCCACCAACTAATCGATGAAGAAGTATGGTAATCAGATGATTTATATATTTAGCTTCTCTCATATTTATTTGTTTGTATTTATACTATAAAACACATAAAAATTAAAAAATATGCCATTATATAAAATATGCAACCTCGTCATTAGCGAGTTAAGAGAGGAATTTTTTAGCCTCCTTCCTCCACTTCCTCCAAACTCTAGTAAGAGTTATAGTCATTTAGAAGATAAATTATTAACCACTAGGACAAGAAATATATTCATCATTTGAGTATTCTTCCCAATCATTTTCTTTACCCAAACAAACCCTTTGATCTACTTTATCATCTAAGAGATCATGTTTATTCTTCTTATAATTTATAATTACATTTCCTAGCTCTTTACAATCGCAACATTTATTTTTTATTTTTTAGGATTAGGTTTTGACTTGTACTTTATTCTCTTTGAAGATGTACTCATGTACTCATCTTGTTTCATACATACATTATCTCTTCATATTAAAACTTTTCATTTGAGTTTCCCTCATCAAGTAAGGTGGAAATCACCCCTTCCAAATTGATTTTCATCTTTCTTAAAGTAAAAACCAAACTAGAAAAATTCTTGGACATAATATTTGCAAATATCTATTTAGCATCATCATATTTTACTTTCTCATTAATATCAACTAACTGATTTAGTAGAGAATATAAAGTATTGATATGAATTTCCATTTTTAGGCCTTCTACCATCTTTAAACCATATAATATCTACTTCAATGTCATCTTGTAACTCTCTTCTTTAGATTTAAATAACTCTTTTAATGACTCCCAAATATATTTACTAGACTTTTTGAAGTCCCTGTGCTGTAAGTAATATTTTGGTAGACCTAAACACATATAGTACCAAAATAATTTTTATCCTTGATGATCTATTTTTCAAGTTCATTTTCATCAGTTGGTTTCATTGCATTTAGTTTGATAGCATCTAAAATTTCCTTTTCAATCAATTATAATTGTATTTATATCTACCAAGTATGAAAATTCTTCCCTTCATACTTTTTAATTAGAGTTAAATTTTCCATTTTGACACCCCCACAATATAGAAAAATAATATACTAAACAAACACGAGGATGATGGTTCACGTAACTCATTAGAGTTTAATGTGAAGATCAATAAACAAAAATTGCTAGGAAAAATTAAAAAATTGATACAAATTATCTAGGTGTTATTAGTTGTATAGCCACAAAAAATACACCTACAATGAGATTTTCCATTCCTAGAGACAATTTAGATAGACTATAAACCATCCAAAATCCATTATAATTGATGATTCACCATGAGTGTACAAAATATTGGAATGATATTCATGATAGTTCACACAAAAAAATTCTCTTTAACAACTCTACAATGCTTTATTAGAGAAGGCTATGTATTCTCAGACTTTATATCATGAAAAAAATTCAATGTTAGATCAAATAGCTATGAATAGTGAAACATAAAGGTAAGACATAGAACTTGATGAAGATGCTAAGATGTGTTGTAATTAAGATGCAAAAAAATAGATGAACACACACATAGAATGGACATAACAGTTGAGATTATCACATATCTATGAAGATGTATGTATATTCATTCTAAACTTTTCTATGATGGATTACAACTTGGATACAAAAACATGATGCCCATTCCCAGTATAGGTAGTGGATCGATAAAAATGAGAATTCACTACATGTAAAGTGACAACCAAGTGATTCAAAACTAAGAGTGAGAAAATAATCAAGTTATGTTGACTATATGCACACCTACTACCATAATTAAAAAATATCAATCATCCAAGAGAATAATAGTGTGCACATCAGTGGTCCACTTTCACTTAATATAGCTATATTAATTCAAGTGAACTCTCATATGTTATAGAAAAATAGAGGCTATCATTATAATTTACTCACTTTGATACCAAATGAAATAATAGTAGCATATTTTCATGATGAAAATAATCCTTCATAAATATCATTCGATACTTCGGCATATACACCATACATGTAAATGTGAATATCCAACTCCTTATTTTCCTATATTAGTGAGTGGTTGGAACCACTCACTAATATAATAATCTAATTACCTAGGTTTTTGAATTACTACTAATAAATTAAATACTTTCATGATTACTCACACATAAGTTCACACTTATAATATCTAACATTGTTAGAAATGTATGTCAATAGTAGGTGAGTTGAGAGATGATATCATTGTTGAGACCCTAAATTCATATATATTTATTTGGATGAGTCCCACATTGGGTATATTATTCATCATTATTTATTATTTCATTCTTGATATTATTTGGATCACACTAACGTTTTAGGGGAAGGATGAAAAGTAATGCACAAGATCTTAGACAAAACCCACATGTAAAAAATATAACAAGAGGTTAAATATAGACACATAGTTTTTTGTGGAAAAAAGAAATACATAAAATGAAAATATGCATGGGAAATAAATTCAATGCACTAAATATATATGGGATGGTAAATAAAAATAAATTGATTTGGATACTTTCATGATACATAAAAGTAGGTGGCCCACAGAAAAGTAGCTAGGATTGAAAATAGAAAACTGAAAGATAGACCCAAATATCATGCAAAGAAGAGGAGTGAACATCTAGGAGTGGAAAAAATTCTATGTAGGTAAATAATCTAGGAGATTAAGGTATGTGGTAAAAACACCACTCTGTTAGGGTAAACTTAGTTTACTAGATTAATTATGCATTGTATTTACATTTTTACCTTAGGTAAGTATTAATTTATTGGGGTAATTAATTGTTGTATTGTTATATCATTTATAAACCATATTTTTCATATTGTATTCACTTAAGTTTAATTGTTACATAGTTATAACAATCATATTTGTTTTTATTTCATATTGTTGTGCTTCCCGAATGTATTTTGGATTATATTATAAATGTGTTTATTGTTGCACCTGTGAAACATCCCACTTGTCTACATATGGTTGTACAATACCTATAAGTATTGAAGCACTTATTTTACAATTTAATTTGATTGCATATCAATATAATTACAAGGATTTTGTACCTCTTCTAGTTTTGGTATCAGAGTAGGATAGGAGAGCCTCTCGGCAGAGGTGGTGTGCGGAGAGAGTGTAGAAGACATAGAGGATCTTGGAGAAGCATTTGCAACATTTGGACAGCTTGTGCAACCTCCTGCAACTTCCCAGCCTCATCCTAATATCCACACAACCTCCTATTCAGTTATAGGGGTTTGGAAAGAATTTTTTTTACACTGGTTCCCCCTGTACCTGGAAAAATCTTCTTGCTGGAAAATTTTGATTAAGAAAAAAAATCAAATTCATTGAAAATAAATATTAAAAAAATCAGTTTTCCCCTATTAGGGGTTTTCCCTCTAATTTAGAGGTTTATTTAGTCACCATTGCATTTATTAGCCCTACAAATTTTAGAGGCCTATGTGTTATATTAGAGCATTTTGCTCTCTAACTGTGCTCTCTAAAAATTTTAAACCAAGTTTTGCATTCTAACCGAGTTTTCTCATGACATTGGCAGGTTACATTATGAAGAGGCAAGCCGCATGCTGAGCTATCAAGTGAGTTGGGTTAAACCGATCATTTTGATTATAGTAAATGATGTTTTGAATTGGGTGTATTGGAGCCTTCAAATAACCCTTGGTAGATCCTACATTCCAAAATAGCTCGTAGATTGAGCTAGAATAAAAATATGCGGTGAGTTGTGGGATGAGTTGAACGTATAACATTTTGGGAAGTGAGATATGAACATTGCACTTGATCTGGATCCCTTGCAGACCTAAGCAGTCGAGTCTAAGCTGAGTCCAAGATAAGGTCTCTCCCAATATTGAGCATTGATTTCCCCTATAAAGAGGTGAAAACAAATCAAACACACAACGACTATACAAATCAGAGGTGGCCAACAAAAAATAATGATAAAGGAAGAGAAAGAGGAGATAACAAAGCTCAGATCTAGATTACCTGAAAGACATAATCCTCCTTCATGCTTGACCACATCCACGTGGGTCACCTAGAAAGCACCATGTCAACCTTTCAAAAGGTTAGTCAATTTTATTAATTTTAAATAGAATTATCTCCATTTCATGTTACATGCGCTATAAGCATTGGGGTAGATAATGAAGGTTCAGTAAATCATTGGGAGTGGGAAAGTTGGGGGTTTAACCCCCACCCCAACCATTTATATATATTAAATTTGGCAGATAAAAATAGAAAAAATACCATCCTTAGCAGTGGATAGCCTCACTAAAGACCCTAGTTATAACCAAGCCACATGCTAAAATTAGCAAGAAAAAACCTAAATTTGGGAGAAACAAATTATCCCACATAGCTTAGTTTTTTATTATGAGCATATTTTTCCAGAGGGGTATCTAAAAACCACATTTTTAGATTTTTGTGGGTTTTTGCACTGTGAGCCACACTGAGCTCCGGAGGCCACTAGGACTTCACAAAACAAAAAAATTCCTATCATTCAATTTTTCTACATATTGGATGTAATAATTTATTTTCAATGGATTGTACTAGTTTACAGGTTGCCATATCAACCGCAAAAATTGTAACTAATAAAAAATGGCAGAGATTTGTAAAAAAATCAGTAAAATTTGGTTCTTTAACACTCATGAGATCTTTAGATCTCTTTCATAGTGTTTGATATATACAGTGCCTCTGGGAAGAACTTACAGGTAAATTTGTTGTGACTAATATTTCACTTAACGCCTAGTATATCTGCAACAACAACATCTAGGCATCATCCCTATAAATCGATGGGGAGAAATAAGGAAACATTGCACACACTTTAAGCCCTCCCATCTATCAGTGAATGATTTCACAACATAACTCCAAACACTAAAATTATCCAAGTATATAGCAAAGTTACGCATGCGTATGAGGATATTTCTTTGAGTCAGTGTTAATAATCGTATAGACCTTTTTTAATACTATCTTGGTAGCACATATCGAATTCTTTCACCTAAATTAACGTATCTTTCATGTACCACTAAGTATATCGAAAGAGAGAGCTTCTTCCATGTACAGATGAGTATATCATAAGGGAGTGTACATATAAAGATTTGGTATATTGGATTGATGGTATATAGATTAGGAGACCTTATACCTGGAGTGATAAGAGCCTTACCCTTTTTCCATTAATTGAGTAAAATGGGCACCAATTCCCTTAATTTATTTCTTCCAGAATCAAAACTCCTAAGAGGATATAATTATGTTGTATGGAAGACTAAGATCATAACACAACTTGAGTTTGAAGAGATATGGCTTGTTGTGAATGGTTCAGCAACTAGATCACTAGATGATGCAACTCAATAGAGACAATTTGACAAGGAAAATCATAAGGCCAAAGTCATAATATTTTTTGTAGTGTATGATGAAGTGTAACCCCATATTCAAGATTCTAAAACAGACAAAGAAGTGTGGGATAAGTATAGTGCCATGTACGAGGCAAAAAACAATAACATAATGTTGAATTTTTAGAGTCAGTAACATACACTGAAATTCAAACAGACTAAGAAAGTGGAAGCTTTCTTAAGGAGATTTTTAGAATTGAACGCTTCCCTTATAGCCACAGGAAATAAGGTCATTGATAAATATCTCGTTCCCATTGTTTTGAGACAACTTCCTCCTTCTTACCATATTTTTGTGATGAAACTCAACTTGTCAGATTAGATAGTTACTTTTGACAAGTTAACGAATCTACTACAATAAGAAGAATTAATGTACAATTAAGATGAAAAAGAGGATTTGGAACTATCTTCTCATCAAAAAGGAAAAGGAAAAGGAAAAGTAAAATCACATTCTTCTCAAACATCCCAAAAATAACATCAGCAAGGGGACAAGAAAAACAATAAATGTCTTATCTGGAAAAGATGACATGATGTGAAATATTGTTGGTTCAATATGTATAAGAAAGGTTCATCAAATAATTCTAGACCTCAAAATCAGCAATCTCATAAGGAACAGTCACACTATAATAAAGTCTAGAAGAATGGGAGTTGGCGAAGAAAACCCCATCAACAAGTTAATATAGCTGAGCAAGAAGATCATTCAATAAATGAGGACGTCTTGTACACTTCTCATTCCAGTGAACCATCCACGTCATCTAGTGTTGTTTGGTATGTTGATTTTGGATCCACTCGACACATGACTAGGCATAGATACTATTCTAATAAAATGAGGGACACACCTTTGAAAAACTATGTTTCATGAGGTGATGATTCTTCTTACACTTTATAAGGAATTGGGAACATTTATCTACCTCATGGTTCATGAAACTATAGACTATGAGATGCATTATATGTCCTTGGGAATACTATAATGCTTCGCATATGTATGTGTGTGAATAATAATTACATGTGTAATTATTAATGTAAATAGCATGTGTGGTAAATATTATTGTTATAATATATTATTTCAACAACATATTATTTTTTAATGTTGGTTATACTTGTAATGTTATTAACAGGTTTATTATTTGTAATACATCATATTTTATAGGATGTCTGTTATCTATTTATGTGTCTATATAATAGCCTTTATATTATGGTCCATGATAATAATATTAATGAAGGTGATTCTACTTTGAAAATGTGGTTGTTCCACTTTATTTGGTATCGGAGCAATATTCATTCCTTGCATAGTATAGATATTTAATGATTTTCTAGGTTGTAGATATAGTCATCCATTTCCCCTATATATGGTGGCATTATTTTACAAATATGTTTCATATATTTCATTTGCTATTCATTGTACAAGAATATATCATCCAAAGTATTCATGTTCAAAACCATCTATCTATATTTAATTGAATGCACCCACTAGATCAGATACAGTTACACCTCCTCCTCTTTCTCGGTGTTGATTGGCCTTGTCTACATATCAGGAGTTCCAACCCAATCCTCTTATGATCATATCTGCATTTTATGTTTAACTTCCACATTTAAATAGAACTTTGAGTGCTTGATCAAAATACATTTTTCATTTAAGAGTGACTTGGATACATTATTGCATGTGTGGATCTATATTCTTTGTATGAAGGACTTGTTTGCAATGAATAGCTTGACCACATTCACATTTTAAATTAGAGATGTGTATACTGCATATATTTCTCATCAAGCACAAGATCCATATCTCTAAAGGAAATTTTATTACACAAGCTTAGAATCAGATTCACTCCTCAAATTCGAGCTAGTCCTTGCTTATTGGATCTCTGATTTCCTTAATTTATTTTTGCAATCACCATACTAGAAACGTGGGAGAATCAAATGTGATGTGTTAAAAGCCCAAAATATCTCTGGTATGATCAACTATATTCAAATCAAAATTCATTGATCAACTATCAAAGTTTGGTACTATAATTTTGGTTCAGTTTCTAAATTTTTAGCACTATTTTTAGATTTGGATAGTTATCACAACACGTCCTGCACAGAAGAGTTAACTCTAGGATTGATGGTGGAAAACAAGGTTAGAGGAAGTTTTGCATGTCTGATCACATTTTCATTGACTTATTTTCCATTCAACGTACATGTGCTTGTAGTCCCAAAGGTGGGTGTTCAAATTTAGCATCCATTGTGCTTCGTTTTGTTTAGCTCAGCCACTCATAACATAATCACTTTATGAAACCCAAGTTTCAACATTTGACTGTCATGTCTCAGAATTTTGTATACAAAGGATTGAATCTATTCATCTTTTAATTCATGTGACTATGGAATTTTCTTGGAGACTCGTAGAATTACACAAGGTCTTAGATTGTAGTTGTTTATTTTTTTCTTATCATTAATATGGCCAAGTTATTATGTCTAGAATTTTGTTGGTATTGTCAAAGTGTTAAATAAATCAATTTAGTTACTATTGAGTTAAATATTAGTCTCAATTACATTATTATTAAAGTATTAACATGTGTCAATAGGTCTGTGATTAGTATTTTCCCTTTGTATTTGTAAATTTAGTCAAATGTCACTCTTGTCCAGTGTTAAAAGAATCAAGGTCATGTAAAAGAGTAAAAAAAAAATTAATGTTATTGTGAATCAAGTCTATCAATTTTATGTCAAGTCTCTTTGGGTCCATTGTCAAAAAGTTAGAAATTCCATAAAATAAAATAAAATTCCTAACGGA
Organism: Taxus chinensis; assembly: GCA_019776745.2. Taxonomy (NCBI): domain Eukaryota; kingdom Viridiplantae; phylum Streptophyta; class Pinopsida; order Cupressales; family Taxaceae; genus Taxus; species Taxus chinensis. The sequence continues at coordinate 63,576 of JAHRHJ020003300.1, forward strand.
CACATTTTTGGTGTTACCCGACATCTGGAAAATAAACAATTCCACATTACTGGGGGAGAGAAAAGTATAATAAACAATGTGGAATCATTGAGAGACATGATCACATTCTGTTGAGGTATAAGTGTCATAAACTAAAGGATGGAGGCACAATAGGATGAAGTTCAATCAACAACCTCTCGTCAATCACCAAAAAAAGGCCGCATGAAGTTGTGGTGACTGAGTGTGTGTGTGTGAGAGAGAGAGAGTTTTATTTTATTTTAGAGTTGCAGTTTTTTTGTGTGTAGTATGATTTCAAATTTCCTATTTTGTGTTCAATAAGTGAAATATTCACATTGAGGGGGGGGGGACATGGTATCAATGTTCCATTTTCATTTTTCCCTCTTTTCAGTTTGTATTCAGTTAGCATTATTTCCTACATATTTACCTAAAGGAAAATCATAGTAGACATATGAAAGCATAAGGAAAAGCAACATCATGATATTTGGGTTGTTGGTTGTCCTGTAAAACCATCCTTGTTGAGGTTGTTGGGTGTCCTATAAAACCATCCTTGTTTAGGTAGTTTGATGTCCCATAAAACTATCCTTGTTGAGGTTGTTGGATTTCCTATAAAACCATCCAAATCATGAGCACGCAAAGGCAGAACGCTGCGAAATAAGTGTGATTATTTTCTCCCATGTTTGCATTAAGGTGGGGAATGTTAGGAATACTATAGTGCTTCACATATGTATGTGTGTGAATAATAATTAAGTGTGTAATTATTATGGTAAATATCATGTGTGGTAAATATTCTTGTTATAATATATTTTTTCAACAATATATAATTTTTTGAGGTCGGTTATGCCCATAATGTTATTAACGGGTTTATTGTTTGTAATACATCTTATTTTACATGATGTTTGTTCTCTACTTCTGTGGCTATATAATAGACTTTGTATTATGGTTCGTGATAATAATATTAATCAAGGTGATTCTAATGTGTAAATCTGGTTGTTCCACTTTATGGGTTAACAAAGAATCTTCTATCCGTGATTCATCTTCTAGATCATAATATGAAGATTGAATTTGATAGTCATTCTAGTAAGAAAGTGTGTTTGATTCGAGACGAATCAAGAGGCTAAAAAATTATTGCAAATTCCTCCAATGTGGGATGTATGTTCCAGATTGACTTTGTCTACAGGGATGATCAAACACTAGTGGCTAAGAATTCTTCATCAACACAGTTGTGGCATCAAATACTTGGTCACATCAGTTTCAAATATCTCAAAACACTTCATCAGTACAACATGGTTAGAGGTTTTCCATCTCTCCAGAAGGATTAAAATAATTGTCCTAACTTCCTATCAGGTAAATAACATAGAGCTTGATTCTAGAAGAGTACTTATCAAGATCTTGGTAAGCTTGATTTGGTTCATATCAATGTTTGTGGTCCGATGCAACCAAATTACTCTAGATTTTAGTATTTCATGCTATGTGTTGATGATTATTCAAGAAAATTGTGGATATTTTTTCTTCGTAAGAAAATTAAAGCTTTTAATAACTTCAAAAAATTCAAAGTGGCTATAGAGAATGAGACTGGTCATCATATCAGATCTCTCTGCTCAAATTGAGGGAGGGAATTCACCAGTAATGAGTTAAATTCCTACCTTCAAGATCATAGGATTTATCAAAATATTCCTCCTCCACACACACTGTAACAGAATGGTGTTTTTGAGAGAAGAAACCATACTATCATGGAGATGGTGTGTTGTGTTGGTATCAAGATTTAATATCCTTCACAACTTGAACAACATCATGCATTTGCACAAGACACTCAAGGGTAGATAGATGATTTGTATGTCATTTGTAGCTAGGGAGCACATCTATCTGGCTTGTTGGCACTCAAGATTTGAGGGAGTGGATAGCACCTTCAAAAGAATCTTGATCTAATCCTCACTGTTTTAGGTTATGCCTATCAACCAAGGCAAGATAACCTATATTGCAGCCCTTGTATGGTAAATGAGATTGAGATATCCTTGTATTTTGCACATTGTGTGGAGATGGCCTTGGGAAAATATGATCAATTATCCATTATTCAAACTTAAAGGAGTTGTCACTACTAAATGATGGAAATTCTTTCAAGACAAGGCTAAGGCTGCTAGAGACATAATAAAATCCTGATATGCTTTGTACATTTTTTTGAATGAGTTGTATTCTTTTGTTAACACACAATGCAATTTAGGGGTAGTATGGGTAGGATGAGTTATTTTGAATGAAATTTTGTTGGGATATGTTTAGATAATATTAGCTGGGGATTACCAACTTCTTTGAGAACCTTTATAAGATATTTGCAACACCTAAACAACAGAGGTGTTTCAATGGGTTTAAAATACTCCTTTAACCAAAATATGTGCACCAAATGAAGGCCCAGATCTATACTCTTCCACATAACCTTTGATAACCTGCCATAAAATCTTGAAGCAAAATACCAAAAAATTATCCAGGAATCCCTATTTAATCATGACCTAAGGTGCACCCACAGGTTTACAAACAATCTCAATATTTAAGGACAGTAAAATGATTTTAAATTTGTTTATCTTCTATCAGATGAAGGATCTTCTGTATATAATATTATAAATTCCACTAAACCATCAACAAGAAATGAGACCCTGTATGATCAAAGAGATCCTAAACACAAGATTGTAACATGAGCAAGAAACACAAATTGAAAACATTCTGAGACATAAGCATATGCAAATTTTGCCAAGAGATAACACCACATAATCCAAAATTTGATCAAATACATTAGCAAGGGAATGCTATAAGAACAATATCAGAGTCCTGTTGATGGATTTACAACTGAAACCAACTCAACATGATGAAATCTAATACAAAATGGAATTAAAATGGCTCTCAGGTAGTTTTCTCCAGAGAAATGGATTTCTTCCAACTTTTTGCTTGAAAATTCTTAGTCTTTTTTCTCTCCTCCCTTCCACAAATGCTTCAAAAATACATTTTATATCTCATGCCAGTCATTGGAACCTTGCTTCCCAAGAAAAGAATATGCTTAAGGGATCAAATTTGTTACAAAACCCTTCATCATTTCATGAAAATGACACCAAACTGTAAAACAGCTCGCATATTGCCAGGGATGCACAAAAATCTTAAAATATTGCATGAGTTTGGATCCTTATCCATCCCAAGGGTCATGCATTTTGGCATTCAGGCATGCCAACATGCTTTAGCAATCATTTTTCACCTTTTACCCTTTCAATTTTTACCTCTGCAATTTTTTATTTTCACCTTTCACATTTTTTACATCGGGCCAAAGAAAAATGTATCAAAAACATCACAGATCATCAAATTAACTCATGATAATGGTTCCATTGTTCTCAGAAGGCCAAGGGGACTCAAAATCATATAAGGTCTGATGAATTTTGATGAAGAAATGTGATTTCCAAGCTCCTTGGAGCTCCCATGGCGCCCAAAAAATGAAAATGCATAGTATCCATTGATTTTGATCAACTTTTAATATCAACCTTACACGTGGATAATGCCATTTAAGGAATAAGCTCAAAACTACCTTTTTGACCTTTGAATGAAGTGGGACACATGTCACAATGTGATTGGATCGACCTCCCATGCTCTAGAAATGCATTTGTGACCCTTTTTACCTTTGGAAAATTTTACAAAAAATCTCTGCTTCTCCCCTGGACCCGCCACGTGTCCACATGTGGGCCCTACTTGAAAATGTGGGCCAATTTTATGAATTTCACCACCCTTTTGAGAAAATAAAAAATTTCTCAAAACACTCCGCATGGGCCTCAAACACCCACTCTCTTCTCCCCCACGTGGTGCCCTCTGACTCGCCGCAGGGCCACGCCTCCAATTCTACCTTCAAACCTCCCTGCCAAATTTTGAAAAATTCAAAACTCATTGTGGGCCCACAATCTCCTTTTGTCCTCTTTGAAATGCGCAACGTGTCCAACATGGATTGTCCTTGGAAGCACACCTTCAATTTTGTCTTTGAAACATTAGCCGAAATTTGTAAAATTTCCAATAGTAACTCTGAGCTCCGAACCTCCGCCCCTCCATTCACATTTCTTTGTATTTGGCAAAGCGGACAATTTTTTGATTTTAAGTTTTTTTCCTCCAAAGGAAAAAATTCAAAACATTCCCACCAACCTGCTTCCCCCTTTCTTTCTTTTGGACACGTGTCCTCTTTTCATTGGTTGTGGGATTTCAGCCTAAAAAATTACTTTTACCTTTTGAAGTTAAAAAATTCAAAGTTATATCAAAACCCGCCCTTCCATTTTGGCTTCTCCTAGACACGTGTCCATTTCTCATTGGATGAGGACTTTTGGGTTAAAATGTTCCTTTGAACATTTTACAAAAGGAAAGCAAAATTTCTAAGTATAACCCGCCACCTAGCCAATCCTTCGACCAATCACAATGTGCCATGTAGGAACTTTACTATAACAAGCGGAGCCGCGGATCAAATTTTTCCCTTTGTCAAAATTTCAAAAGCAACAAGTTAGAAAATGTTTTCCCGTATATCCATGGCCAATAGGAACCTGCCACATCACCGATGAGTTGCAAAGATGAATTTGATGGGTAGATGATGCCCGTATGACTGTCAAAATGTCAAAAATTCAAATGATGCCCTAGAAATCAAAAATCTTCACAAGGATGGCATATTTCTTGATTTTAAGTCAATTGAAACATGATTTAACATTGTTTTCGACCTAGGATTGGGATTTCACTTGCATAAAATTGGGATTTGATGAATTTCAAGTTTTTTCACATTTTGACAAAAAAGAAATTACACAGCCCGTAAAAATGAAGAAATTAGGGCACAAATGGGGGCAAATTTGGAAAATTATTTCAGAATAGGGTAAAACACCAACATTATGACCATTTGAAAGTTTTCAACTGGAGAAATTGAGTTTGTAGAGCATCCAATCGACTAATGAAACATTTCAGAGCAGATTTTGACATGAAAATTTTAAGGTACATTATGAAAACTCAATAATGGGACCAACATGTTCCATGATCAATGATTTTGGACTAGTGAGGACATTTTGGGTAGAAGCAACAAAGATAGTAGTATTATTTTGAACAGAGCATCCATAGTTGCTCTTAATGGACTAACTCCACATGAAGCATGGTCAAAGTAGAATCCATCTGTTGCACACCTTAGAGTATTCGATTTCAAGCCTAGCATGCATATACCTAAGAAGGATAGAAATAAGTTGGATATGGAATCTCAAAAACTCATCTTCATTGGTTATAGTGAAGAGGCTCTTGGGTACAGGTTGATGGATCCAAAGACCAAAAAGGTCTACACCAGTAGATATGTTGAGTTATTTGAGAAGAAGGAAATTGAGACTCCTCCTCTACACTCACGTGATGTAGATATTTCACCTATTGTGAAAACATAATTTGATGTTCCCACTAATGATGGGGGTTGATGGTGATGATCAAATAAGACCATGATCCATAGGAACAATACAAAATATTCCCAAGTGGTATACTAATATTATTCTTGATGCAAAATTTGATGCTCCATTGGATAAATCCACCATTGGACCATAGATTTGTATTAAAGCATGAGAAGAGGTAAAATTTGTTTTGATGAGTATATTTATTGAATCTGTTGAACCCTTTATTATCCAAGAATCCCTATAGTCAAAATATTGGAAAGATGTCATGAACGTTGAGTATCATTCAATGATGAAAAAAACACCTGGTAATTTGTCAATCTTTCACAAGGGAACCCATTGGCTAGAGATGGATATTAAAAACAAAGTACAAAGCAAGTGGGACCATAGAAAAGTAAAAATTGATATTGGTAGCAAAGGAGTATTCACATAAGGAAGGCATAGACTATGAGGATACATTTTCTCCCATAACTAAGATCAAAATTATTAGGATGATCTTTTCTCTAGTTTCTCAGTTTGGTTGGAAAGTCCATCAGATGGACGTGAAAAGTTATTTTCTAAATAGAGATCTACAAGAAGAATTATACATGACTCAACCTGAGGATTATTTTGTACTTGGAGAAGAATCAAAGGTATGGAAACATAGAAAATCTATGTATGGCCTTAAACAGACGCATCAGGATTTATACATCAAAATATATGAGCATCTTGTTCAACATGGATTCATAGGAAATACATATGATCCCAATCTCTACCTCAAAAATAAAGGGGGAAGATTGTGATTATTTTGTCTATGTTGATGATCTAGTCATCATTGATAATTTAGTGAAGATGATTGATGCAACAATAAATATCTTCATTGATCATTCGACATGACAAATCTTAGGCTCATGCACTATTGTCTTGGATTAGAAGTATGGCAGAAAGAGAATCATATCTTTGATTCTCAATTTAAGTATACCAGTAAAAAAATCAAGAAATTCAGATGATGGATTATACACCTATTGCTTCACCCATGGAGATGATATTGCAGTTATCTCCTTCAGATCCATCTCCTATGGTAAATGGAACTATCTATCGACAGTTGATTGGGATTATCATTTACCTAACATATATTAGACCAGATATCAACTTTATAGTAAGTTATCTTTCTAGGTTCATGTAGGAACCTGAAGTTTGTCATTGGAAGGAAATAAGGTGGATCTTTAGATATCTCAAGGGTAAAATGGATCTTGGTCTAGAGTACAAGAAGAATGATAACTTCTTCGTGACTGGATATTCAAATTTAGATCATGCAGGTAACATTTATGATAGGAAATCCACTTCTGTATTTTTATTATTTTTGGGATTTAGACCAATATCATGGGGAAACAAGAATCAAAACTTTGTTTCTTTCTCTTCTATAGAAGCCTAATATCATGGTGCAACTGGAGCTACCTACGAAGTGATATGGATAATTCACATACTAGGAATTTTAGTACCCTAGGAAAAACCTACCGCTATGTATGTTGACAATGAAGATGTTTTAAAATTGTTCACAATATAGTGTTTCACGAGAGAAAAAATCACCTCAAGGTACATGTTCATTTCATATGCTATCATGTCTTGAAACACAACATACATCTTAATTTTTTCCCAATAGCTTAAGAATGAGCATATATCTTCACAAATTCACTTACATGTGACAAGTTTGAGATGTTCAGAGATTTCCTCTCCACCTCACTTGATGCAATGCAAAATTAAGGGGGGAATGTTAGGGTAAACTTAGTTTACTAGGTTAATTATGCATTGTATTTATATTTTTGCCTCATGCAAGTAATAATTCACTAGGGTAATTGATTGTTTTATTGTTATATGGTTTTATAACCATATTTTTCATATTGTATTCACAGATAAGAAAAGCCTTCACCAAGGCCTCATTCTTCTTTTGGTCTAAAGAATCAAACCAGCCACCCTAATCAAGTTAAGGATCAGATTTTGACTAGGAAACCCTTGCTTCACACCTCGATAAAATCAAGAAGAATAAAAATGTATTGATCTTAATGAGGGTATTTTAGATGCATTATGTAATCTCAAGAAGGGGATTAGGAATTTGGCTTAAAGTTCTAGAAAGAAGGACAAGGATTTTGTTGACTAGGAGGCCAGATTGATGAGGGTAGATTCCACAAACTGATACCATTCTCATTGTCAATAAAAACCTCATATAAGAGTTAAAATATTATCATAAAAGGATTGAAACCAAGAACAAAACCATTAGGGGGATTCAAGTAGATTATTTTATGCAAGAGAAATGGATTTCTCTACTTCAAAACTAGGTTTCTTTTGAGGAGGCCAAAAACAACATTAAACTAAGTTTGAGTTCTTATGACAATGATGAGGTTGATACCAATGACAACTCAGGTATGGTCGTGGCCAATAATTAGAGTAAGTTTCAAAAGGAGGATAATGATAGCATTCAGACCAAGGAACAAGAGGTCAAACACTCGAAGAGAGTCTTTATCAAGGTGATTGGTTTGGAAGATGGTGTTCCGAGCTCTAAGACCCAAAATAGGGATACTGAGAACTAATTACGGGATTTTTGCAACCGTTTTATTTTATGTTCTTTTTTCCTTTTCTTGTTCTTAGTTTAGTTACTTACAAAAAAATGATTTTAGTATGCAAACTGTTTAGTTTGCTCTGTTTTGTGGGGGCTTGGTTGTCAAGCTTCTTTGACTCTACGTCCTTCATTTCATTGGTTTTTTTCTTTAAAACGTGCTTCGTTTTTTATGGGGTTGTTTAGGTCCCTATTTAACACTAAAACCTTGTATCTTATCTAAAAAAATTATTGTATTCACATAGGTTTAATTGTTAGATAGTTGTAACAATAATATTTGTTTGTATTTCATATTCTTGTGCTTCCAAATGTATTTTGGAAGCTACTATAATTGTGTTTATTGTTGCGCCTATGCAACATCCCATTTGTCTTCATATGGTTGTACAATACCTATAAGTATTGTAACACTTATTTTAATTTGATTTGATTGCATATCAATACAATTATGAGGCTTCCGTCCCTCTTCTAGAAACTCCTATGTGATATTTAGGTCTTATTTTTGGAACCCAAGGGATAATTATAGCTCTTGTTTAACTAGTGAAGGATGAGACACCACTAGTATATATCTACCCCTTGGAGGATCATTGTAGAGACACTGTTAGCCTGATCATGGAGAGAATATGCATTATTTAGTTGAGAAAAAAGAGATGATTATTTATGGGAACTATGATTTGTTAATAAATATGGATAAGGTTACTATAAATTCATTCTCCACATGAATATGAATGCATTTTTTTATCTTTATATTACTTTATATGTCATTGTTTTACTTTATTATCTTGATAACACACTCATTATAAACATGCTAAACATGATGGGAACAAGGAATACCTCACACCTTGGGTGAGTATGCTTAGGTTTCCTTCCATATTTTTATAGGAAAACATACAAAGGGAATTAAATTAGTGTAGGCTAGAATAGTAAAATATTTGCACCCATGTATAGTGGAAAACTAGACATGCAACAATTTGGTTGTCTCCAGGAATCATCATTATTAAGAGGATATGGTGAAGTGTATAAAATATTTTTTGAATCATGCAGGGGAATATTGAGCTATGCCAAGACAAGATTGAAGAATGTTCATGTAGACTCATCCTAGTCCTAGAAATTATTCTTCCAATTGACCTGCAAGGAATTGGATGAAAAATAACGTGTATGATGATTCTACAAAACTTTATCCAATAAAATTCCAACAAACCTATATAATTGAATAGTCGCTTATTGTTTTGAAATATTTTGAATCTAGGAAGGAAGTACCCTTGGAATCTAGAGAACACAAGGAGACCTAAAAAACATGATGTAACTTGGACATGAGATATAGACTATTGGTGGAAAGGTATGCTTTGTAGATATATCCTTAAATACATGGTGTCAACCTTTCCTTGCGTAGAAAAAAAATAGTTAAAATTCTTTCATGAGCTACACATATCATACTTTAGGTAATTCCTACTAGAGATCAAGAATATTATGGTAGATATGGGAATTGAGAACTTTCCCATGGATGGTTGATTCTCCCACCTATGTGATAAATTCATAAATAAAGGGAAAGGATGGTAAAAAATTGAATACACTATAGATTTCTTAGATGATTGCACATTGAGAAGGCTACAGTATGAAGAATCTCAACAAAAGACCATAGATGATAGGGAAATAATTCAAATGGAATATGAAACCTCATAAATTTTCATGGGATACCATGGGAATTGGTTTAGGTAGGAGGGAGAGAGGAGTGAGGAAGGATACCAAGAGCATGATGATACATGCACCGAGACAAATTAAGATGATGAGGAGGCACAATATAATACAAATGGAATCCTTTCTCTAGATACCCACTTTCTCATCTGATCAAATATCAAATTTGAGATGATTAAGTACTTATCGATACATATATTAGCAAGCAAGTAAATACAAAAAGGAAATTAAATGATGGATAGTAGGTTTCCATTTTTTATAGTATATTACACCAAAACCAAAGAAGAAATAGTTCAATCCTAACACTCCTAAAGAACAAAGATTTGGAATGATGAGTAGTACCCAGACAATTTAGGAACTAAGAGGTGTGCTAGGAAGTATTGTTCCAGTAAAAACAATTGTGTTTTTTTACCACATATGGACAAAGTGGCTCATATGGGACACTCCAAGTTATTTTTGATCCATAAGGATGATTTTTAATAGCTACAAAAAATTCCAACATCCCATATTTTCTATGAAATGTCACTGCATCTACCAGAGTATCACTGAGTTTAAATTACCATGGAGCATGTAAAAAAGTGTGAGTTAATTTGCCATGTGAAGGGACCACTTCTCCAAAGTGTAAGGAAATCCAATTTTAAACTACTTTCTTAGATCAAGCACATACTTGGTACAAAAACCATGATATGCAACAGGTAGTTTTCAAAAATTATCAATTAAAGGATGAATTCTTGAAGGAGTTCTATGTACTCAAATTCAAGCAACAAATTATCTAGTTTATTAAGGAGATCAAGAAAGATATTACTAAAAGTGTGCATGTTTCAAAATTTTTATCTTGAAGTTACCTTATGAGATCCATCCATCGTAGCATGTGCAGTGGTTTATTGGTGGATTGATTTTACCATTCATAGGAACCCTGTCACACAATACATTCAAAGAACCGAAAAAACCACTAGAATAATCCATTTGCGTAGAATATATTAACACTATAAAAATTGGTAGAAGCTCATTCCTGGAGGAAGACATCATATCAATGGTGACTCAGTTAGGAAAAGTTAAATGAAAACAATATTAGGGAGACATACAGTGGTATAGGGTGCACATATTATGACATGGAGGTCCATATAAGGAATAATTTCTCCCAACACAATGTTAAAAAAATGATTTAGGAATGTGAAATCGTAAGGGATGGGCATGATTTCATGAAGTGGATCATCTAGGAATCCAAGTTAGTTTTAGGGTCATAAGGATGAGTTATAATAGCTACACAACAAGTTCCAACACTTGATATTTTCTATGAAATTTCACTACATTTATCATATTATTACGGATTTGAAAACACCATTAATCATGTAGACAATTGGAATTTAATTTGTTGTGTGAAAGGGATCACTGAGAGAGAGAGAGAGAGAGCTATTTTGATACTACTTTTCTATAGTAAACATGTATTTGGTACATAAAGCATGATTCACAACAAGCAATTGTCAACTACAATAAATTAAATGATGTTTTATTAAAGGAGTTCAATATAACCAAATTTGATTATTAGAGTATATCTATGTTTAAGGAGATAAAAAAAAATATTACTAAAAGTGCACATGTGTATGAGGCAGGTTTCAAAATTTTGATCTCAAAGTTATCTTAGGATATCCATCAAACCCAACACAAATATTGGTTCATTAGTGGATTAATTTTACCATTCATATGCACCTTATCACATAAGACATTTACAATCCCATGCAAAGAACTAGAAACTACCTTCCACGTAAAAGTTATTGAAAGCATAGACACTAGTATAATCCCACTCATGGAGGTGTAAATCACATCAATGGTGACTCATTAAAGTTAACCATGAATAATTACAAGGATACATACAACAATAAATGGTACACAAATTGTGATGTGGAGGGCCATACAAGAAATAATTGCCCCCAACATAGTGTCTAATAAATTCTTATGGCATGTGAAATATTTGGGGATGGGAATGATGCCATAAATTTCCCACTATTATAAAATTTAGTTCAGAAGGTGTATTACTACTATACTATTTATGATGTACACACCCATACTACGAAGTATTACTAGATAATAGACCATATGCATGATGTGTAATCATTAGGATTAAAGTATTGTTAATTTATATAAGTTACACACCAAAGGGAGGAATGATATCATCTTACATCCTACTCATTTATAGGACCACAACATGTGATTCAGTGCATGAGTTATACGGTATTGATAATTTAAACCAGTAAAAGTGTGTTTTCTGGATCAAATGGATCCGTATAACACCACTCCTTACATCTTATTCACTTGATTTAACTTTTCAAACCTACTAAACTAATCTAATCTAATACTGTTTCCCAAAGAAACTAAAAAAGGAAAGGAAGGGTAGAGAGAAAAGAGAAAACTACTGAAACATATATGTTTTTAAAAACTTGATGTGTGATTGTTAGAAATAGCATTATTTCCTTGTTAACCAGGATCATCAAATACATCTTAGACTTAAATTTGAATGATATTGATGCATATATTCAAAGGATATTAAAAAAATTTCCAAATTAAAAGTCATATTTATCAATTACATTATTGAATTACACATTTATCTTATTTTAAACCAATCTATAACATGTTATGGTGATTTACTTCAAATTTTCACAACATAATCTAAAGACTACCCATGAAAGAAATAAAATATACATCAAGCATCAAGAAATCTCAACATATGAATTTACAGTAGAAGAGGGAAATGAAACTATGACAATATCAACCAGCATGAGTTAATGTTCAAATTGACTCACATTTATTGATGAAAATGTCATCCCCTTCTTTTCTCAAGTGAGGCATACATACTTATACAAATTAGGATTTCATTTCACCACCCCCATCATGTAAATATGAAGATTACTATCCTAATAGTTGCTTGATGTTGGGCCCTCAAATATTGGTTAAGAACCAAAGGGCACGTGAGCGTGTAGGACCAATAAAGAAGAAGGGTGTGCGGGGATAATCATGTAGGATAGAGGTTTAAGAAGGGTGTTGGAGAAACTAGGGCATGTGCGCAAGGAAGGACATCAAGATCTAAGGACTTAGCCATATTTGGCATTATGGAGATACTTGAGGAAAAACGGACCTGACTAGGCATGTGGAGTGGATGTTGGAACATAATGATTAAGTGGTCTAGCCAACCCTTAATGTATATGGGTCCATCACTAATATATAGGTTAATATTTAATAATATGAAATATTTCTATTTCTATTATTAAATATGATAACCTAGGTATATACCTTAAGTTAAATATTTAATATCATGAAATGATTATATTTCTAATATTAAATATTATAAATCTAGGTGTATGTGTCAACCATTTTAGGCTGAAAAGGTGGGTTGGGAGACATACTCGATCACCTTATACAAAAAGGGCTTTAGGTCCTCATTTGATATATTCAAAAAATATATCAAAGGTGTGTAAATCAATTGATTTAGTTTTACCCTTGGTAAATAAGGTTACAAAGGAGGAGGTGATCTTACTAGATGTAAAATAAGTTCTCTGAAGTAAAATATTATTTTCAATGTGGTTTTTACCCTATTGGGGTTTTCCACTATAAATATTGTGTCACCTATGTTATTTATTTCATATAAGTATTTATTTATTTACTTATGTTATTATGTAATCTTTATTTAAATATTTATTATAACATTATGTAATATGTAAGTTGATTAAATCCGTATTTATTAGAATCCTTAAATTCTAACATGGTAACAGAGTGAGGTAAATTAAATAAATTAAGATTAAATGTTTTATATTTTTTTTATTTAATTTGTACGGGTTTTTTCAACCAACCCAAAAGGGTATTTAAACTTATTTGGTCCCTTTATTTTTTTCTCCAATTTATTTTAGCATTACATTTTTACAATTAAACTCTCGGTAAAATTTTTATGGTTTTTTAATTTTAAATCCCTAATTTTTGGGGGGGGGGAGATGTAATATGATATGATTCTTAGTTTCATTTATATTTTGTAAATTATATGGAATTAATGTTTGTTTGGAGATTGATGTGTGAACCTATGAAAGGGGCTTCAAATATTTACCTGCGTGAAAGTCACATATAGAAAAAGAAAGGATTTATTACTATATGTAATAATTTTTATGTTTTCTATAATTTCAAATATTTATAGGTTAAATATTTCAGAAGGTAAATTCATACCCATATTATTTGGTCCCCTCTAAAAGGATTTGATTTGAAAAACTATAGTTTATATATTATAGAATAAAGTTTATATAATAATTTATATAAATATAATATTAAAATTTATATAGTTTTGAAAAAGAAAAACTATATATAAAAAGCCTCAAACCATATTAAAATTACATGGGATTGAGGGAAGAGTCAACAAACCATGTTCAAAGCCTAAGTTTAAATCATATTTAAACTTAACTTATAAATCTAGGCATATATAGTTTTTTTTTTTTAAAGAAACAAACATAAGTTTGAATCATATTTTATATATATGGTTATTTTAAACCGCTTAAAATATAAATTTTATTAAATTTGGTTTATAGATGTTTAAAAAAAAAATCTAAGTGCTTACTTTTTTTAGTAAGGGCGCCCATGTTTATTGCTTGGTCATGAAAGGATTACTTTTTAAATCTTAATACTTATTAAATAAAACCTAACATGTGTCCCTAACCATTTATATCATCTATGTAAGGGGCAACCCCATTCATTTATATCTTATAGTTTATAAAAACTATATAAACCTATTTAAAGTTTTTCTTTTATATAAGAGTGGGAGTGGCTAATAAAATGAGATAATATCTTAGGTATACATGTGGAACTCTCAAGTATAAATGGAGAATTAAAAAAAAAGGAGTTATTTTATTAGTGGCCCACGTGAAGTGTGGTAAATATTTATTAAAATATTGGTAGTTATATCCACATAAAAGTTTTAAAGTTTTTAGCTTGCAAGAATTATATAAAATATTTTATAATATTTCCATAGTTTTAAATGGGTGCCGCATAAAATTAAGAGTAAATGAAGGGAGGAGAAAAGGTTTATGAAAATAAGGATTTCAATTTATTTCATTGGTCGGATGAAATTACTTGTCTCCTCTGTAAAATATGCAGGTTAATTTATACTCTCATACATCTACTTGCACTTGGTAAAATTATTTTAATCTGGTGTATGTCCTTTAAACCCCTTTAATAAGGGTTATGTGTTTTTTTATATATATAAAAATACTATAGTTTATAATTTTTATGAACTATATGTTGTTTCTTATTTACATTTTATAAACTATATATCTTTAAAAAAGTGTATATATTTTTACATTATAAATTATAATAGGTTGTTATAATGTAGTAAAATATAACCCCCCTAATATTATACAAAAGAAAAAATTCTATAATTTCACATTATGGAAATACACAAGTTTTGGCTTCATTAAATTTGATGGTCAAATGAATGTCATGATAGACCAAACATAAGACAATATGATAGTCATTTAGACGTCAAATTTAATCTTGTAGGTTCCAAGAAACTTTCACTGTGTTAAAATTGATGGTCAAATGACCATCATGACAAACCAATAAAATAAACCATTTAGACGTCGAATTTAAGCTGGCCATATTTTTGTCTACATCAATTTTTTAATAAATTTAAACTTGTTATGCATTCTTAGGGGTCTCTTCTTCACTTATATATGGTCAGAAATATTTTTATATAAATACAAGGTATAGTGTAGAGCCCTTTATATTGCGGGTTATTATTTTGATCATGGGAGGTTAATTAGTATGAATTGTAATGACAAAATTAGTTATGATCAAATAGTTTCTTTCGATCTATAAAATTTAGATCTAATTCTATTAAAAGTGATGGTTTTATTATCGATAAATATTTATCTAACTTTTTAGTACATTATATATTATAATAGGGTGTGTTTTACAAGTTTAGGAAAACAATGGCATCTAATTATTTTTGTCTTGACAAAACCCAAATCCTAAACGAAACCAACTACAACATTTGGGTCAAAACAAATTTTATGGCAGGAAAAATCTAGATGATTATTTCTAGATCTGAGGTTACTTACACCAGTCGTCAAACAACTATATATAAATACATTATTGTAATGAATTTAGGAGGCTCTTTCTATGATTCTACGCAATGTGAATGATGAGTAGCTTCTACACATTGGTAATATCGAACATCCGAAAGAGGTATGGACACAACTATAATCCATGCAGAAAGGATACTTGGTATATCAAGAATAGTAGTGAGAGTACAATAGCTAAAATAATTCAAATAAATGGTCTGTATATTTTTGATGATTTCTCTTCTACATCTTTTTTTATATCTCAAAGTTTGAATAATTCAAACTATGGCATGAAATGTTAGGACATGTTAATTATCAAAGCTTTATGAAATGTCTAGATAGAATTTAGTGAAAGGTTTATATGTGTTGTATTACTCTCTTGAAGTTACTTCATTAAATTCTTATAAATGATGGTTTTGATTATGATTTACTAAATGGTTATGATGATGTTTTGATGTTATAGATGTTTCTGAAACTCTTATCTTCCTAGATAAGAAATTAAATTGGGCTCAACCCATGTTAGATAGTTAAAATCCTATTAACCTTAGGAAAATGATCAGAAGCCATCATATGTACCATGTATTAATTACCTTGTATGGACCTGAGATGTGAAGTATTATAGGGTCTATGTGGATATACAAAGTAAACTATAATATTGATGGTAATATTACAAACATAAAGCTAGACTTGTTGCTAGAGGTTTCACTCAGAAACCTGGTATTGATTATGTTGAGACATTTTCTATAGCTAAAATGAGTATTGTTAGGGCCTTATTTGCAATTTCTGCTCAATTTGGGTGAAAAATAAACCAAATGGATAATAAAAGTACTTTTTTGAATTTTGATTTAAAAGAAGAACTTTACATGTTTCAAGCTATAGGATTTGAAGAAATTGGTAAAGAAAACTATGTTTATAAGTTGAGAAATCCTTGTATGGTTTAAAACAATCTCTTAGAGCTTGGTATGTGACAATTATTTCCTTCTTTAAAATGTTAGGTTTTATTAATTGTTTTTCTAACAATGATATATTAACTAAACAATAAGGCTCACATATTATCAGTATATGTATATATGTTGATGATTTTCTTATGTATGGTGAAAAATTATGATTTGATTTATAGGATAAAAGATAAATTAAAGAAGTACTTTGAAATCACTGATTTAGGTCTCTCACATCATATTATTTATATGATTGTATTTCATTCTATTGTTATTTTTCAAAACACAATATACAACAATTATATATTGAAAAAATTTCTTATGATTGATTGTAAACCATTTTCTACTTCAATGGAAGCTGGAATAAATATTGATCATAAATCTGCATATGAATAAGGTTGATCCTATTTTATATATGTTGTTAGTTGATAGTTTGATTTATCTAACTATAACAAGATCAACTATTTCTTATACAAAAGAAATTACTTCAAGGTTTATATAGGAATTTTTTTTCGAGATCATTGGAATCTTGCAAAAATAATTTTTAGATATTTGAAAGGAACAATCAATTATGGGTTGTATTATAATAAGAATGAAAATTCTATGTTATATGGACTTTTTGATTCTAACCATATTGATGTTGTGTTATAAAATATACTGGATATGTGTTCAACTTTTTTGGTGTGGGAACCATTACTTGGAACAACAAATACAATCAACAATCTCCATTTTTTCTATTGAGGAAGAGAAGTTCAATGGAAGAAGTGAAGAAGCCATGCGGCTACAATGGCTATTGGTAGAGATACACATGGAAGCTAAAGGAAGTATTCCATTTTTATATGATGTCCATAGTTGCATTTCTCTTTGCAAAGAATCCAGTTCAACATAATAGAAT
Source organism: Taxus chinensis (assembly GCA_019776745.2). NCBI lineage: Eukaryota > Viridiplantae > Streptophyta > Pinopsida > Cupressales > Taxaceae > Taxus > Taxus chinensis. Next base: position 81,206 of record JAHRHJ020003300.1, read on the forward strand.
GAATCATATAGATGTTCATATGCTCCTTATCCAAGAGAAGATCCTCTCAGGTGATATAGATCTCCAATACTGCTTTTTTGAAGATCAAGTTGCAATTATGTTTACAATCCATTGTGTGTTGTAAAATACTACAAGTTTTTTTGCAATGCCTGTCCTTTCAGAGTTTCCATTGAGGGGGAGTTTGCATGGCAATGTCACCTCCTAATGGCCGACGGGTTGATGAATCCTTCTCCTCTATACTTTTTCTTCTTTTTCAAGCATTGTAAAAAGATCTTTATGATCTTTGTAAACTTAGAACTCTAAGTGTATAGTGTACAATCCAATGTGTTGCATCTATTTGTAAAGGAGGTCCTTTTGTTATAAAATGATCCTAGAGATGTGGTTTTAAGAATTTTCCATGAGAAATCGTGAGATGTAGTCTCACAAACCATGCTTAGCCTAAAGCATAACTTCTGATTTATGGATTCCAAACCCTTTTGTACCAAAAGGTAATTTGAGCATGATGAAGGTTTTATAAATCCTTCAATAGTGATATGCTAACCTAAACCTTCACTAATGGTTTATGGATTTGTAAATCTTGTTGTACAAACATGTAATGTTGGCATGTGGTTCCCCACTTAATATTAAGGGGGAGTGCTAGAACATAATATTAAGTGTTGTTATAAACCTTAGTTTATAATTAAATAATTCATATTATTTCTATTCTTAATTATTTACTATAAACTATGAGTTTATGGTTAATTATTTTTTAGCTAAATCAATTTATTTAAACTGGGGGTATACTCCGTCATTTAATGTTCATAACCCTTGGGGTTATTTAAATATGGTCATGGGCCATATTTGGGTGAATTAAATTCATGTCGGGTAAAATCATGGAGAGGAGTGAGGAAAGGAGTTAATAGACTATGTAATGTTTCTCGTTAAATGGAAAATTCTTCATATGTGGGTTTTTACCCCATTGAGGTTTTCCATGTTAAATTTGGTGTCCTATATACATTTATGTTTATTATGTTTATGTTTGTTGAATGTTTATTTTTTATAATGTTTAATTAACATTGCACACCTCTTGACACTTAAGTTCTGTGCACTCGTCACAATTAGTGAAGAATTTGTTCTTGGTGATTAAAACATGGGAGACATGTTCTTGTCATATGTTGTTGAGATTTGACTGTGATGTTGAAGGAAGTTCAAACATACTTGAAAGGCCCTCATTACACTTTTTTAGGATGTAATCATAACTATAACATGCAAGAAAAAGTCTCATTGTTACTTTAGTACCATCTTGTCCCACTAAACAAGACATGTGTGGTAATATATCAGAATTCCTCTCCACCATTTTGGATATCAATGCAATAGTTGTGATACTACTTGGACTTTGTTTCTATTTTCCTGTATTTCCATTTACTGCCCTCTTCTTGCCATTAATCTAATATTTTTTCCATCCATTATAGGTAATTTTTGGGATTCCATGACATCTGTACCATGCATCCTGATATACATCCCTTTCACATAACTTCAATTTATCTATAGTATGCTAAGAATTTTTACCTTCATCACAACTGCTAGCATTTGCGGTGAAAGCATTAAGTACAAAGATTTTGATGGCAGGTTCACTCATCCCTAGAGTTAAATTCCAACTATGATTGAAAGCACTTGGAGATAGATTAGAGAAACATCCTTCCTTGTGCAGAAAGTTTTTTTCTTAACTTCAGACAAAATTTGTTTTTGTTTTTGTTTTTTCTCATTTTCCGTTTCCTTTGGTGTACTAGTTGGAGTAGCATTTACCTTTTGGTGTTTGCAGGCATTGTAAGGTATTTTTATCAAGTTTTCATTACTACTACATATGGAGGATTCAAATGAATTTTGTTATGCCAGTTGAGGAAATGGATCTTCAAATGCACTCCAAATTTTTACCGACAACTCTTATGGAATTTATTTTAGCCTTATTTCCATATTAGAACCATCTGGATGATCCAACTAGCTTACAGGCCATTGGATGAGAGCTTCTTATGATATGGAGCAACCCTTGCAAAAATTCCTAATTAATTTATCAATATGCATCCCAAATGTATTGCCATCCAATTTTTTAAAGTGCACCATGTCTCCTTGACATACATTTGTAATTGTTGCTTCTGCAACAAATTTGTGTTCTTTTGAACAAAAATGTATCAAATTCACAGCAACCCCCTTGAACTTCAAATTGAAGTCAGTGTTTGATGTGTCGATTGTTTCTTGAAGTTCAAAACTTCCATTCATATGAAGTGTAATTCTCATTTCTAAATACACTAGGTTTTTTACTAGCCAAAAAATTTGATGTTGCATTGTAGGTTTGGATAAAAATATTTTGATGTAGTTATAATATTCTCCACAAAAACACCAAACTTTGTGAGTCCCAACACTACTCTCGAAATCATATGTTATTCTTGTATGAGGGAAATAAACCCTTCACCTATATCACCTTCTTTTGGAGCACCCTTATGTTTTAGCACCACATAGGTTATAAAAAATTCATCCTTGTCTTTAGGAGTTATGAAAAAATGGCTATCATTGTTAGAATTTAGATCCTCATCATCCTCAAATGTAACTGTACATACCAAAAATTGTAGGTTACTGCACCACCGGAAAGATGTTACACGTATCCCAATGATGATACGAGTCTCCTTGTAAGGTGTTCGAAATCCAGAAAAGCCAGCCAAGTATACGTTTGTATCCCGCATACCTCACTCGGCCTCTGCATGATTTTTCTTGCCCTCCACCCCCCCTTTTCCTTACATTTTGGTCTTCAGTGATGAGATCACCGCCCTGCCTAGGCAGCAGACCTGTGACCGCCACCTAGGATAGGGCGGCGGTCTCGTAACTGCCGCCCTACACAGGACAACAGTCTTGTTCACATTTTCCAGAAAGTTCCGAAGATCACATCAAACATAAATCTTCAATTTCTATCTGCAGTATTCACCTACTTTGCTTTGCGTTTATGTTTTGGCCGCCCTGTGAATAGTGTTTTCACTTTGTTTAACGGTAAAAGAGTTCAATTCCAAGTTACATTCTTGTGATTGCATTTGCTATAAATAACCAACTTTTTTTCAAACAAATGGCCCCTCTCCTTCTCTGTTTAATCATTCATCCTTTGAGTTTCTTGCTTAGAATTCCAATAGTTTCATGTTTTACATCCATTATTGATCTCTCTTTGCTGTTTAGGGGTCATTCAATCTTCTTGTTTCATTCTTGCCTCATTGTTGTTCCATGCAAGCTAGTTTAAAAATAAGTTAGTCACAAAAGATAGCTTCTAAAACTCTTGGCACATTTGTGTTGTATTCCCGCAATAAATCTTGCTAGGAATTGCATAGTCAAGCTCTGTTCACTTGCACTATCTCTCTCTTACTCGCATTGTATTCGGTCTATGTCCAAAAGTTACCATTGTTCAAGTTCCTTATTCTGTTGATACTATCATATACACACTTTTCTGGATTCAAGAGAACACAAAGGAAATGAGGAGATCACGATGAGGGGACAAAGTCACACATAAATGGATTTACCACTATTCTGTAAACGCCAGGTTTGAGCTATCAAAGTTCTAGTTACAACGTATCAAATAGAGTAGTGAATTATTTTATTTCAATCAAAAGATCACTCTTGATATCGCTAGGGAAGCTGTGGGGATTGATAGTTTCTGAGAAACCGTGATTCATTACTCACTTCTTAGGTAGGATCGAGAGTCTTTCAATTTAAAATAATTAGTTGCTTAGATATTTAGGATAAAATCACAACTGAACAGGAAAATAGCCACACCAGGCTACTTTGTTTGTTTTATTTCTATTACTAGATTAGTTGTCCATTTTCTAAATATATTAGAATAGCTGCTCTTTAATTTCGTTAAAATACTTCATCGAAAATACAAAATAAAAGAATACATGCATAGTGTAGATACATCTTTCATAATTAGTTTCTTAATTTTTGTTAAAAGTTGAATCATTTTTCATGATAATCACGGGACCTAGAGAGCCTAGAGAATATATATTTGAACCAATAGTACCTCAACCAAATATACCCAGAACATTAGCTGATATAGATCAAGACCTTGGGATATAAGTCTTTCAAGCAACGACAAACCTACAAGCAATTATTGAACAACTGAGAGGGTTAAATATTGAAGATGACAAGGCATACACATTTTGGTCAAATCATCCTAACTATAGACTGCCTTGATAAAATATCTGAATGACTATACAAGGATTCAAAAGAGAACAATTATTTGGTTGTGATCCTCTAGTTCCACAACCTAACACAGGAGACCTCCTCGTTGACATAGATACTAGCTTGCGCATTCAAGTTGCCAGAACACCTGTAAGGTATTTTGAGAAAATTATACAACTTCTAGTTCTAAACATAGAGGCTGAAAAGGTGCATGATTACTGGATAGTCAAAAGAAGGGATTGATTCTTCACATGACCATAACAGGTCCACAACAACCACGAACTCACGGTTGTGATCCCCAAATCCCACAACCCAATGAATATACAAATCAGTTAAGTATTGATACCGGTTTATGAACACTGGTATTTAGATCTTCACCACTCCCAGTGGATATCATAACACAGTTCTCTGTATTAAATATAGAAGCCAACCAATCTAATATTTTCTGGACTAGACCAGAAAAACCAGTTCACAACAAATCCACTGAACCTCCTATCACCATTTTTCATGACCTTGTCTAGAAATATATACAAAGCTCCCACATGTCACTTCCCACGTATCAACAACCAATAAACAATATTTCAGTAGAGCTCGACAATGATTGGATCCTCTGAACAACTATTATATCCGAACAAAACATTACACCAATTCAGGTTAGGAGGGCCTTCTTTGCCTTAGTTCTACAGATTCCATTATTACGTATTGAGGAGATAAAATTATGTAATTAGTTTTTCTGTATCCATTTATATTCCTCATTCACTAGCCGTCTCAGCGCGACCTCAGGAGGTTGGGTACGAGGATGAGGTACTTGTAGATTCCCATGCTTGCATGTCACTTTTCCATCGTACAGTTTCTGAGTTTGAGTTCTTAAAGGAACCTAGAAGATCATTTTTTACATGTTATCCCTTTAGCCATAAATATCTTGATCATTACACTAAGTTTTAAAGCATTCCCTATGGTTGGCTAAGCCTCTCTGAGTGCTGGGTGAGGAAACTAGGGTGGAGGAAGATAACAGACCTTGCATCTAAAACTGAGAGGGAGGAGAGATGACTTAAGTATAGTGAGGCTCGTGAAAGGGGTTTGGCTCGATAACGCGAGGTTGCAAGAGTGATGGATCTATGGAGGTAGACATTTTAGGAAGGAACTGAGGTTCATGCAGAGGATGTGGAGCTTAAGCAATCTATGCTAACCCATCTTGGAAAGCATAAGAGAGATACCCCTTCAACTTATGATGAGATTTCATTTCTTGGAGAAAGAAGAGCCATCATCACACATGTAAATCCTCCTGGTGACCAACCCCTAGTGCTTAGTCTTCCAAATCATGAGATAAGTGTTATCAACCTAGTTGGTATTTGTGGGAGTGACCAATCTCTACCTAGGAGATATAATTTCTCATTTGGTACATCTATGGTTGTAAAATCATTCCCTTTATTTGGAGGGATATTATCTGCAAAGATGTTTGGGAAAATTTTAAGTACACAAAGCTTGGGTATCATGTCTAGAAGCAACACGAGACACACATCTGGTAGCGGTGCAATATCACAAACTCTTGGCGTGTAGTTTAGTGGGAAGTTGGGAATGCTAGGATGGCCACTTCAGGACCTTTACCAGCTACAGGAGGTGGATGTGGTGGTATTTTATCTTGAGGAACTGGTGGACCTAGAATATCTAGAGGATTTGGTGGGTCAGTATGGATAGGACTTGGTGGATCTAGTGGATTTGGTGATGGAGATAACACCAGAGGAAATCAAAGTTCTGGATCAAGTAGAAAAGGACCTCAACCACTTTAGTAGGTATTTTTCGAGATATATTTGTACCTACTAGACTAGAAAGGTGTTGTGGATGTTGCAAAGCATGTACACAAGTGTGAACTATTATGGCGTGCGAAGGGGATCACTACCCCGGAGTGGAAGGAAAGTCAATTTGCAACAACATTGCAAGGGCGCGTGCATAATTAGTACCGGAAGTATGAACCCCATCAGATAGTAGTAGATTACACCGCATTGCAGAATGCTTTCTTAGTTGAATTTCATATCCTTGAGTTTGAACAAAATAGCATTAGCATGCTAAAGGAGATCCAACAAGGAATTGTAGAGAGTGTACAGGAATATGACATGCATTTTAAAACTCTCTTATCAAAAATATCCTATGATATTTACCCCTCTCAGCATTCTCAGTGGTTTTTTGGAGGATTGATAACACCATTCAGAAGATCACTTTCACACAAGACCTTCACAGACCTGCACGAGGCCTTGGAGGCTTCCCTATGCACTGAGGCTATCAGAAGCATGGATACTAATGTTATCCCCTTTCTTGAGGCTTAGATTATTGTAATGGAAAATAAACTAGAGAAACTATCTGTAAAAATTGATGCATGATACTTGCGAAAGTCTATGGAGAACATATTGTGAAGTATAAGGGCATACAAAGGACAATTGTCCCCAGAGATCTGTACCCGCCAAGATGGTGGATTGATGTAGCCTATAATTTACCAGTGAAATCTCAGGCATGCTATCACATCACTCATCCTAGACTAAGAGCTCACCTGAAGGACAAAAAGGTACCAAGTCCCACTTTAGTGTTGATGTTGTAAGATGTTAGCATGATGAAGACTTAATGCATTCATATCCATAATTAATATATCAATCTATAGTGCATGTTTAGATCTAGATCTAAAGAGTAATAGATTTAAATGATAACCATAATGAAATCAAGCATGCAAGAACCAATTATACTCAGGATTAATACTTTGATTCAGACAATACACTCCATTGCATTAAACATGATAAATACACAGAAGCTTATTACAATAGATAATACCATAGCTTATGTGCACATCAAATTTGGTATCATAACTTCACAGTATTCAATTCTCACACTATTCTTATATTCTACACATATCATTACATATTTATAAGGGTGGGGACTTTCCCTTCACCACTTGCATAACTCAAAAAGCAGGTCACATGCTAAAAATAGCCATGTGCCTTTACAATCATAACCACACATGTAAGTGTGCTAACAATAGACCTCTTCTAGTTAACTGGTAATAGCAATTCTATTGTTATCCCACACCCATGTAAAGCACTCAGTAGCAGTTCTTCTAAAAATATTTGATGCATTTTTTGCAAGTCTTTACCTAGTTTGTGTGCTATGTATGTTATCCCCAAAAAATAGCCCACACATGTGAAAATGGCTAAGTCCCGAATCTACCCTTGTCTTTGTGCATGTGTCCTTTCCTATCCTTCTATTCCTTTGAGTGCACCTTGTTCTCATGCGCGAACCTCTTATGTGCCTTCTACTAAGTATCCCACTTTGTCTACTCAACATTACCCCACACTAAATTGCATTTCCACCCCAGAAATGGCTATTGTTCGAACAATAAAGAATAAAGTAATGGAAATAATGTAAAATAATTTCTATGCAAAGAATAATTATTTACTCTGCATCACCCTTTGCTTCAACTGGAAGAATGATTTCTGGAAATTATTCTTTTATTTCTGCCTCTACTATCTGTCACTCATTGAGTGTATCCTCTTCCTTTTTTGGAATATTCACCGCAATAGACTCCACCTCATCCTGGGAAATTTCTCCCTTTTCATTCTGTAGTACTAACATATTGTTAGCCATTGTAGACATTCTAACTTCTAGAAGATCAATCTTTTGTGCTATAATTTTTTTTATTTCATCCAACCTATTCTTATGGGGCTCATGAGCCACTACAAGGGTCTCGCACTTTTACTTCACCAATGCTAGTCTCTCTGTGCACCCCAAATTTTCATCCTTCATAGATTTTAGGACTTCATTGTCCTCTACCATTTTCCTTATTCTGATGACTGTCTTTTTAGCTATATAAATATTTAGTGCTTGATTCACTTTCTTTAGCTCCTCCCACAGAGTTTGAAGTAGTGCCTCATATGATGAATTTTTTCTAATTACTGCAGCATTTTACCTCTCTACCTCCTGCTCAGGGTCCTTTAGCATTGGCATCCTAACTAGTCCCTCCTCAAGCACTAACTTGACTAATGTGCGCACATAGTGCATAGCCAAGGGGAACTTTTTGGGTTCCTTGGGCTCTAAGTGTGGTATTTCTTGAAGGACATGATCCCTGATCTCCTCTTCCATGCCGATAAGAACCCCATTATTCTTCTACTCCAATTCCTTTTCTCCTTTCAAGCACATGATATCTACATCATTGGCCTTTATCTCTTCCCTTAGCACATTGATAGTGGCATATTTGTCTATGTTCCTACATGCCACCTTTGTAGATACTTTCACCAAGGTATTACTTACCTGCTCATCAGACATAATAGTGGGCTTCAAGGTTATATGTTTGGATTGAGGTACCTTCTTCAACCTTCTTGATACATAGGATTCTTCGCATACATCAAATTTTGGATCGTCCATGTGTGTATGCATAGACTAATATAATTACTTCCTTATGTGTGTGGTGGCCATGTCCTCATCCATCAGCTCCCAGCCATATAAATATTTAGGGATCACCATTCTTTGAAAAATGGGCACAAAAAATTTTACTCATGTCCTCAGCATAGCCCATAGATGGAACAATAAACTCTCCACTTGTCCTTTTACTTTTTGGCCCCTTAGGCACTAGTGCGCCAAGATTTGGAGCTAGATATTTAGTTTCTTGAGTAGTATCTTTCTTTTTCTCTCCTTATTTTACCCCATCTCCTTCATTCTTCACATATCCATCTTTCATTTCTTCATATTTTGGCTCATCTACATCCTCTGGTGGTGTAGGAGATTCAAGTGCACTCTCTTCATACTCTTATGAATCCTCGCTTAACTTCAACTTTCTTCTTCTCTTCTTAGTTGTCTCTTTCTGTGGAGAGATTCGTGGTGATCTTCATACTGACTGGGGAGTAGCACCTTGAGTCCTTGTTCATCTGAAACCCCTCTTAAAGTGGTGTTTCTTAGGGTCTTCTCCAACCTCCAATTCTTCATCTCCTTCTTCTTATGTCTAGGGTGGAGTACTTGCACACTCACATTCTACCTTATCCGAGGGTTACCTTCCTCCTCTATGTACCAATCCACCACTGTCTTCGTGCTCTTCCTCCTCATCATCTAATTCTATAGTTTCAGTGGCATTTAGAGATGGTACATTCTCTACTATATGATTTCCCTTAGGTGGCCCTGGAAGTAAAAAATCATTCTCCACATATTTTTACCCTCCAACTTAGGCTTTAGCTAAAGGTAGATAAACGCAGCCCCACTATCTCCAATTTCCAAAAACACGAGCTTCATACTTATCATGTCTGAAATTAGCCTCTCTATGTAGGTGTTATGCCCTCGATATACATAAGTCTTACACAATGTGTAGTAGTTGCAGTCTACCTTGTCTGTAAAAATTTTTAGGTGTCATGCATTGTTTAATCGATGGATTGCTACCTTAAAGTAGCGTGCTATGAAGGCATATGATAGTTTACACTAGGGGCTCCAAGTACCATCCTTCATCACAAAAAAATGATGCAAAAGTGCTGATATAATGTGAACTAGACTGCCTTTCCCACAACCAAAGGTAAATTGTAATGTTGTTTAAACAACCACTTGAGACACATTATAATGCCTTTCCAAAAAAATTTCAAAAATTTTAAGCGGTAAAATTTTATCCGCCCCTCTACCTCAACCCATGGAGGACATTTGTCAACCTTTGATTGGCTACAGGTTGGTGGAGGGAAAAGTGAAAATTTTCCCAAGGTCCAAAATTTTGAAAATTTTCCTAAGGCCGAAATGACGGGAAATTTTTGGCTTACGGGCCCGCTAGGGAAAGTTTTCCCAAATTTTCCCGCCCAAGCTCAAAAATTTCAAAGTGCCATAACTCGAGCTAGAAAGATCATTTTTGGGTAAATAAGGACTTTTCGGAAAGCTCTCGATGCCCTCTTTGCATAGGGAATATAAAATTTTCTTTTAGATGAATTTATAGGGGTTAATTTTATAAAAATGATCTGTAGGTCTTTATTTGGCAAACTGGAAATTTCCAACTTATAATTTTGGTAAAATTAGAACTCCTCCTTCACTCAACATGTCAAACAGACATGGAGGATCAGTATAGGAAGGGTTTAGAGTGTTTTAGGGAAGTCAATTTATCCAATTTGTTCAATGTTTCATTTTTTTAGCAATAGACGGAAAAACAATTGTGTAAGCTCTGAATTGAAATTCATGAACTTTTAGAGATTCATTCTTAACTGTTTTAGTGAATTTTAGTTTCTTAAGTCTTCCTAAATGTAAATTACAAATTTTCATAACTTATTGTTGAGTGTAAGTCTAAACTGATCATTTTAATTAAAATGTGCATTGTCAGATTTATGTTTTAAAACAGTGAGCTGTTTCTTTAAATTGATTTAGCAATTTGTCTTTTGAATGTGTATATGATTATAATTTATTCAAATACAATTCTTATTAGATCATCCATTCAATTTTAAATAGAAATGCATCTCTGATTTCAATTTCAATATATAATTTTGCAATTAATATAACACTATCTTTCATTCCATATGCATGCTTCTTTCTTTTCTTTTTAAATAACAATCAATTAATTTTCAACAATAATTCAAATCAAATGTGTAATACACTTTGAGAAAGAAATGCATTCTTTCATTTTTCATCAAAAATAACATTACAACTTTCCTTTTTCATTTGTTTTCAAATATAATACATACAATAACAATATTGTTTCTTATTCCTTTTCAAAATAGAGATATCATTCTTAGATAGAAAAACAATTCCAGTATACAATCCAATTTTGAAACTACTTCAATCTTTTATTCATAATTCAATGAAAATTTTACAACTTAACACTCTTCCAATTTGATTACAAAATACAAATTACAATGCTTATAATATCCTTTACATTTCTTTCCAAAAACATAAAACAAGTGTAAGTCTTCTTTACATTCTTCAATGCAACTACAACTTCCATTAACAATGCAATGCTTCACATTACAACATTTATACATTCATCCACTCAAAGTGGGAGAAGTTACATTGAATTACTCAAAGGGAAATGACTGTCAAACTGTGAATTTCTTCCTCCAAACAGTAACATGTTTATTTCTTCTTCTTGCAATTTTGATCACAACAAGGAAGGGGGAAAGGCAACACTCTCCTCCCAACCAAGACATAAATTGAGAAAGGAGAAGCCATCATTCCCCATTCGCCCCCTGAGCCCCAACCACATTGAAATGGAGCATGAATATCAACACATGGAAACAAAGGCTTCTATCACATACAAACAACATTCACATTGCATACAATCAACAAGATGCATAGTTCAAAATAAGACAACAGTTTCCAACTACATTTGAAACAATTCATACAACACATAGGCTTGATCAAGCAAGCCAACAAGAGCAAGAACTATGGGGAACTCCTTATGCCTCCCAATTTTGAATTGGTCATCCACCAAAATTCATACCACCAATAAACATATCAACTTCATAAAAATTATATCTCCCAACCCCTCCTTATGCACCCCTTGAGTTTATCCCTTATACCCCCCCATAGTAAGAAATGCAAGAAGTTTATTTTCCAAGGTGGATCGTAAACCAAAACTCCCTTCTCAATAAAAGAGTGTCATTGAAAATTCATTATGCCCCCCATATGAAATCCCCATAGCCTTCTCCTACACCATGCCCTAAGCATTCTGCCCAACCATTCAAGAATACAAACACAAAAACCATTTAAACATGTATGTAAGAGAAGGGAAAACAATTAAAACACAACTCAAGATCCTACCTCTCAATACTGGATTTTTTTCTAACCTCACAATATTTCCACAATGTCAAAGTGTAGTCAAAAACCATCAAAGTATAAACATGCAAAAAGACTCCAAGCTCTTTCTCAAACAAGCTCCAAAAGAAACAACACCAAAAAATGCACCCCTAATAGGAAATGGACAAAGTTACAACCATAAACAAAAAAGTAGTTTTACTTTTATAGGAGAGGGGAGAGAAGAGGATTATGTGGATCCATGTGGGATGCCACATCATTCTTCCTCAACCCCAAGAGTAAATTCAACATCCTTCACCAAATCACAATAAATAAAATGACAAAATGAGTTACACGCTCCAAAATGACCCATACTCTAAAAAGGACTGAATTAAAAAAATGTAATGGAAGTGCAATTAAAACTTACAAATTATCACTTCAAAAAGAATTAAAAATACCTAAATTTAACCTCCAAACCATACACATGTTTTTTGGATCATTTTAAGAGGTGTGGGACAAGTTTAACTTATCCCACAAGCCTCCAAATTTGGCCTCCAAGGTCAAATTCGAATTTCATAAAATATGGAGTGTTTAACATTCCAAAATCTACCTTACAAGACTCTTACATCTTTCTTACACATTCTTACAAATTAACGTACACACTCTTCCAACATTATTATTTAAAGTCAACAACTTTATTAATTACATTCCATGTTCCAATTAAATTTAAATAAATTTTAACTATATGACTCTCACATTAAAACTATCACATTTAAATTAATTAAAAAAAAGGAACACATTACAAATAAAAATACATACAACAATAATAAAAAGGAACACATAAATAAAACACATATCCCATGGTCACATATAATGGAAATCCCCCCATGAGAATTCCTAGCAAAACACAACACACAACACAGTTGCCATGGTGACCTTGTTGATTTCACCTGGAATTTCAATATGGTTAGTCTCCAGTCCCCTGACATTGTTGTGATTTTTAAATTACAAAATGTAAATACCTCCTTTGGCCTCATGGGCATATCAAAACATCTAAAAATGATATAAACAATATCTCAAAATCATCTAAGCACACAGATCACAACAATATCATTAATTCAACATTATCATTTTTAATTAAATAAATCAACTATATCATCATCAAAATATACCATACCAGATCTACTCAAAATATCCAATATCATAAGTCCAAATAAACATCTATAATATGTCCATGTCACAACATTATACAATCAACCACATATAGAAAATGTCTCTAGTAATCATCAAGCATAATAACTTAATCCATATCAATACTAATCCATGATCTAACATCTAGCCATCATACTAAAACAATACATAATATGTCCATAATATGATCAATAGTGTCAAAATTAGTATCTTAAAGTGTCAAAGGGAAGTGAGCACTACATCCCCCTCCCCTTAGACTCGACTTCCTCCTGGAAGTCACTGGAACATATGTGGAAACTACACTCATAATACTTTGGTATCCTCCCAAGTGGCTACAGTTTCATCATATCTATCCTACTACACCTATACCTGATCAATCTCTCTGCCTCAAAGGCCCAGGGTCCTGCGATCTATGATATACACATGCTCCACCATCACCTGCCCCTAATCCTGCACCTGTAATGATGTCCAGTCCAACACATGAGAAGGATTTTCAATGTACCTCCTAAGGATAGAAACATGAAACACATCATGTACACGAGACAAGATGGGTGGCAATGCTAGATGGTAAGCCAAAGGGTTGATATGCTCTAAGATCTCAAAGTAACCAATGAATATAGGACCTAACTTAGAACCTTTTCCATAATGAATAGGGCTCTTTTGTGGTATAACACAAAGGAAAACCTTCATGCCCACATCAAAACTACAATCAATCCTATGATGATCTGCATACTTCTTCTGCATGTCCTGTGCCTCCTGTAATCTCTACCTGATCAACACTACATGCTATTCCATGTCCTGCAAAAGAGTTGATCCAAGTGATACTCTATCCTCTAGCCTGTCCCAGCTAAGAGGTGTCCTACACTCTTTACCATATAATGCCTGAAAAGGAGCCATGCTTATAGAACTTTGAAAAACTATTATTGTAGGAAAAATCTAACAAGTACAGATACTCCTCACACTTAGACTACTGATCCATCACGTACATCCTGAGCATATCCTCCAAAATCTGATTCACTCACTCAGTCTGTCCATTTGTCTCAGGGTGATATGCTGTGTTGAAGTTAATCCTTGTCCTGAGGACATACTACATGGTAGTTCAGAAATGTGAAGTGTACAAAGGATCGCAGTCACAAATGATCTTCCACGAAATCCCGTGCAACCTGACAATCTCATCCAAATAAACTCATGCCACTACTCTAGCTGTATAAGTGGTCTTCACTGGAGAAAAGTGAGCCACTTTTTTCAATTTATCAACTATGACCATAATGGCATCGTGGTGATATCTCAACATAGGTATTCTAACAATGAAATCCATAGAAATGGTATCCCACTTCCATTCCAGTATGGCATGAGGATAAAGAATACCTACTAGATGTTGATGCTCAGCCTTAACCCTCTGGTACTCTAAACACTGTGACAAAAACTGATCCATGTCTTGACAAATTCCTCTCCAGTGATATAACTATCGTAAAGTGGCATGCATCTTCATCACCCCGGGATGGGCTGAATAAGGTACATGATGTGCCTCTACCAAGTTGTCCTACCTCAAGCCTCCATCTCTAGGAAAATATATCTAGCCTTTGTGTCTGAGAATTCCATCTACCTCTAAAGTGAAACCATAAAAATTCCCCTCAAGGGGTCTCTGTGACTCCATCTCTGCTTGTACTATCATGTAGAAGTTGTCAAGAGGAAGCTGCTGAAGAATCCTACTCCATAAATCTGTGCTCACTGAGGTAGCCATAGCCACATGTCTATGTCTACTAAGAGCATCTACTAGTACATTCTCTTTCCACTTCACATGCTTGATCTCCATGTCATACTCACAAAGAAACTCCATCCAACGCCATCGACAAGCATTTAGATTGAGTTACGTGGAGAGGTGGTGAAGACTCAAATGATCTATCCTGAGAGTGAATCTCCATCCAAGAAGAAAATGCCTCCATCTAACCAAAGCATGCATAATTGCCATAAGCTCAAGATCATGGGTTTGATAATTAAGCTCATGATCCTTGAGTTTGTGAGACTCAAAAGCTACAACCCTGCCATCCTACATCAACACACCTCATACCCTGTTAAAGAAGCATTTGTGCAAACAAAGAACTCACCCTGTGGATTCAGCACTACAAGAATGGGTGTTGTAGTGAGGCACTCCTTCAGTTTCCTGAAGGCTTACTCACATATTTCCATCCAAAAAAACTTCTTCCCTTTCCTCTGAAGGGAAGTGGTAGGGTGCATAATCTGAGAAAAGTCTTGAACAAATCTCCAGTAGTAACTTGTTAAACCCATGAAGATGTGCACCTCGGTCACTATAGTGGGTGTTGGCCAATCCATAATGGCTCTAACCTTGGAAGGATAGACTATGATACCTTCCCCAGAAATGATATGACCCAAATACTGCACCTCTGTTTGGAAGAAAGCACACTTCTCCAAGTTCCTGTAAAGTTGCTACTCACGAAGACATTAAAGAACCTATTGAAGGTGCCCCTCATGCTCCTCACGTGTATGTGAGTATATCAAAATATCATCAAGGAAGATGAGCATGCAGCGATCTAAAAAGGTTCTGAATACCCCATTCATCAAACTCATGAACACTGCGGGGTCATTCGTCAAACCAAAAGGCACCACGGTGAACTCATAGTGCCCATATCTCATGTAGAAGGCAGTCTTATGAATGTCTACCTCTGAAATCCTCAACTGATGGTAGCCCGACTTGAGATCAATCTTAGAGAACACTGTGGCTCTCTTCATCTGATCAAACAAGTCATCAATGTGAGGAAGAGGTTAACGATTCTTGATTGTTACCTTGTTCAATTGGTGGTAATCAATACACAACCGCAGTGATCCATCCTTCTTCTTCACAAAAATAACTGGTGCACCCCAAGGGGATACACTAGGATGGATAAGGCCCTTCTCCAAAAGGCCCAAAAACTACAACTTGAGCTCACAGAGCTTTGGGGTGGTCATCTGATAAGGTTCCCGTGAGATAGGCTCTGCTTCAGGAACTAGGTCTATATGGAAATCAATCTCACGTGGGGGTGGCATCCTCGATAGCTCCCCTAGAAAAACATCAAAAAAATCTCTCAATATGGGATGATCATCTAGTGATGGTCCACTAGACCCATCCTCTAACCTATCACTGACTATAACAACATACATCTAACAACCCCATCGCACACACTGCTTAAGCTGCATAGCGGAAATGGTGTGAATAGAAACAAGTCTCTTAACTCCTGAGATCACCAACTCAACTCCCAAATCATCTACAAAAGCTTTAGTCTTATGATAAAAATCCATCTCGGCCTTATGTGCAGATAGCCAATCCATACCTAAAATGAATCCATACGAGCCCAAAGGAAGAATACGAAGATCTAAGGTGGTGGTGAAAGGTCCCAAATCCACAACACACTCCTTAACTAAGGAGTCTATGGAGATCTTGGATCCAGAATCCATCTCAACATCCCAACTAAGACCCTACCTAACTGCCACCAACCTACATCGGCCAATACTCAGTTTGCATGGTGTGCCCTAAATTTTTATATATCCAAATCTACTCACAAATGTTTCATTGGTCGATTTGGTGGTCTGCATTTCTCCCTCCTATTCGAATGCTTTGAAAATGCCCATAATGTTATTGTTTTTCCCTAATTTGAAAAAAAAATCCATGTATGCCCCCTTTTTGTGCCTTATTTTTTCATTTTTATGGGTTGTGTTGTTTCTCCTTTGAAAAATCATGAAAAAACTTGAAATTGATCGAATCCCATTTTTGTGCAAGTGTTTTCCCAATCCCAAGGACTCGAAAATAATGTCAAAAATGATTCAATTGATTTAAAAGATAAAAATCTGCCTTCCTTGTCGAAAATTTTGATTTCTAGGGCATCCAGTGAATTTTTGACATTTTGATGGTCATACGGGCATATTATACCCGTCAAATTCATCATCATAACATTATTGGCAATGTGGCAGGTTTCTATTGGTCAGGGATATGCGGGAAAATGTTTCTAACTCATTGTTTTTAAAATTTTGGCAAAAGGAAAAATTTTTTTTCCCTGGCTCCGCTGGGGATAGTAAAGTGCATACGTGGAACATTCTGATTGGCTAGAGGAATGGTGGGTGGCGGGCTTTCCTTAGGAATTTTGCTTTCGATTTTGCAAAATTTTCAAAGTTAACTTTTGGCCCAAAGGCCCTCATCCAATGGCAGGTGGACACATGTCCTAGAGAAGTCGGCAGTGAGGGGGAGGTTTTGATCCATTTGAATTTTTTAACTTCAAAAATTTAAAGTTAAATTTGAGCCGAAGCTCCGCCACAAATCATGAAGTGACATGTGTCCAAAAGAAAGTCAATATGAGGGGTCAGGGTTTTGTGATGGTTTTGAAGTTTTTAACTTCAAATGGTATAAAGTCAAGTTTTGACCGAAGGTCCCGACCAATGAGAAGTGGACATGTGTCCAGGTAAAAATCAAGCAAGGGGGACTGATGGAAAATTTTATGAAATTTTTTGCCACTCCAATCCAAAGCCAACACGTGTCCTAAATGGTAAATGGGGGAAGCATGGGCCTGGGGAAATTTGCTTTGAAATTTCATTTTTGGCAGGGAGGTCTGATGGCAAATTTGGGAGGCTTGAACCCGCGGCAAATGGAGAGTGCCACGTGGCAAGGAAGAGAACGGGTGTTTGGGAAACGGAAAATTTTAAGCAAAATTTCCCTTTTTCAAAAAATGGAAAAATTCATAAAATGAGCCTACGGTTTTTGGTGGGGCCCACATGTGGACACGTGGCAGGTCTAGGGGAGAAGCGGGGAAATTTTTAAAATTTTCCAAAGTTTAAAAAGGTCGCAAATGCATTTTAAAGGATGGGCCCGATCCAATGGTTTTTTGACACATGTCCCACCCCATTCAAAGGTCAAAAAGGTGTCTTTGAGCTTATATTCAAAATCTCACTTGTCCACGTGGAGGGTTGATATTAAATGTAGATACAAAATCGATGGTTACTGTGTAATTTCATTTTTTAGCCACCATGGGAGCTCCAAGGAGCTTGAAAATCACATTTCTTCATCAAATTTCATTGACTTTTATATGATTTTGCATCCTCTCGGCCTTTTGAGTGCAATGGAACTATTTTCATGACCTAATTTGATGTTCTATGATGGATTTGATATAATTTTTTCCCTAGCCTGTGAAAAAATGTGAAAAGTAAAAATCAAAGGTTACAGAGGTAAAAATTGAAAAGGTAAAAGGTGAGGAATGATTTCTAAAGCATGCTGGCATGCCTGAATGACAAAAACATGACTCTGGGATGGATAAGGATCTGAATTTATGTATTATTTTAAAAAATTTATGCATCCCTGGCAACCTGCGAACTATTTTCCAGTTTGATGTCATTTTCATGGAATCATGAGGGGTTCTTGTAACAAATTTGATCCCTTCAGCATATTATTTTCTTGGGAGGCAAGAATCCAAGCTGGCATTAAGTATATATGATATTTTGGAAGAATTAGGGAGAGGGGGAAGAGAAAAATACGTAGAATTTTTTCAAGGAAGGAGCCCATTTTCTCTGAGAAAACCACCTAAGAGCCATTTTCAATTCCATTTTTGTATCAGATTTCATCATGTTGAGTTGGTTTCAGCTGTAAATCCATCAACAAGCTCTGAGATTGTTCTCATAACATTCCCCTGCTGATGTATTTGATCAATTTTTGGATTATTTGGTGTTATCTCTTGGCAAAATTTGCATATGCTTATGTTTCAGAATGATTTCAATTTGTGTTTCTTACTCATGTTGCAATCTTATGTTTAGGATCTCTTTGATCATACAGGGTCTCATTTCTTGTTGATGGTTTAATGGCATTTGCAATCTTATATTCAGAAGAGCCTTCATCTGATAGAAGATAAACAGATTTAAAATCAT
Source organism: Taxus chinensis (assembly GCA_019776745.2). Classification (NCBI taxonomy): domain Eukaryota; kingdom Viridiplantae; phylum Streptophyta; class Pinopsida; order Cupressales; family Taxaceae; genus Taxus; species Taxus chinensis. The sequence continues at coordinate 100,223 of JAHRHJ020003300.1, forward strand.
TTTACTGTCCTTGAATATTGAGATTGTTTGTAAACCTTTGGGTGCACCTTAGGTCATGATCAAATAGGGATTCCTGGATACTTTGTTGGTATTTTGCTTCAAGATTTTGTGGTAGGTTATCAAAGGTTGTGTGGAAGAGTGTAGATCTGGGCCTCCATTTGGTGCACATATCCTGGTTGAAGGAGTATTTTAAACCCATTGAAACATCTCTGTTGTTTAAGTGTTGCAAATCTCTTGCAAAGATTCTCAAAGAAGTTGGTAATTCCTAGCTAGTCTTGTCTAAACATCTCCCAACAAAATTTCATTCAAACTAACTCATCCTACCCATACTACCCCTGCATTGCATTATGTGTCAACAAAAGAATACAATCCATTCACAAAAATGCACAAAGCATATCAGGATTTTATCATGTCTCTAGCAGCCTTAGCCTTGTCTTGAAAGCATTTCCATCATTTAGTAGTGACAACTCTTTTGAGTTTGAATAATGGATAATTGATCATGTTTTCCCAAGGCCATCTCCATACAATGTGCAAAGCATAAGGATATCTCCACCTCCTTCATCAAACAAAGGCTGCAATATAGGTTCTCTTACCTTGGTGTAAAGGAACAACCTAGAATAGTGAGGATTAGATCAAAATCCTTTTGAGGTGCTACCCACTCCTTCAAATCTTGAGTGCTAAAAAGTCAGATAGATGTGCTCCCCAGCTACAAATGACACACAAATCATTTATCTACCCTTGAGTGTCTTGTGAGATCCATGATGTTGCTTGAGTTGTGAAGGAGATTAAGTTTGGGTACCAACACCAGAGTGGCGCCATTACCAGGGAATTTTTGGAATTTCTTGGTGTTTTTGGAGTGTTTGAAGGGTTTGAGCATTTGCATATTCAAGTATCTGAGCTGTTGCATTCTTGAAATATTATTTTGTACTTCAGATCTGCAAGTTTTAGGAAAAAATTTCAAGCTCAGCCTGCTCTTTTGCATTTACCAGCAGTTTATACACTTTGGTTGCATAGTGATTGATTGATCTAAGAAGAAGAAGGTCTGATTTATAAGGCTCTGCAAAGTTTTTCAGTGCTAAGATACATTTGACAGATTATTTTAGTGCATTCTTGCACAACTGAGGTGAAATTCCTTAGTGGCGACTCCATGCTGATTTGATTTAGAAATACCAGTGCCTTGAGCTTTCTGTCATTTATTTTTGTGCTATTGATCTCTGCAAAACTGGAGGGAAGAAGATCTCTCTTCCTTAAAGACTCTGCTAAGAAATTGTTCTCAGATTTAAGAAATTCAGAGTTGGAAGGGAGAAGAGTTTGGAAAGTGGTTAAAGGTTAGACATCAGGCAAAGATATAGTCATTAGTGAGAGATATCATCCTTTGGTAGAGGTCTATCACTCTTCTTCAAGTGATTCTGATTTAGGAAATCCTCTCATAAACTTGTTTTCCTTAGCTGGTGAAGTTCCTTCTATTGTACTTGGTAAGTTTCTTCTCCAATCTGCACCTGTGTGTTTTAATTCAAGTAAACTTTTCAAGAAAATCAACACTTAGAGGGTACCAGTCTTGTGAATCACATTCTTGAGCCCCAAACATATTGCACTCCTCATCAACTTGCCTCACCTCCAAGATCACCCCCACCAAACAATATGGCTCAGCCTAGACCTCCATTTGTTGTTAACACTTTTGGTCCTATAAATTTTAGAGGAATGGATGGTTACCCAAATGTTGTCCCACAAGATGTCAGAAATAGGTTGCCAAAATTCCAAGGTAACAATGCCATCACTGGTGATCAGCATCTCAAACTTTTTGATAATATGATGGAAGATTTTGAGATAGAGTTTGAGGATGTGTATATTAAGTTGTTTATTCATACACTAGAAGAAGATGCTAGGGATTGGTACAAGGATCTACCTGATAACTCTATTGATTCATGGACTGAAATGAAAAATGCATTTAGGTTGCAATATGGTGACAGGACTGATCCTAGATTTCTTTTGTCTGAATTTGAGAATATCAAGAAGAACCCAAATGAAATAGTCCATGACTTCAATACAAGATTTAACAAAACATTGAGAAGGCTTCCTATCATTTTGAGGCCTTGTGATGAATCTTGTTTGATCAAATATGCAGATGCATTTGATAAAAAGGCAGCCTATTACTTGAGAGACAAAAATCCTACAAACTTGAGGCAAGCTTTCACCATGGCACTTCAAATTGAAAATAATATTAAAGCTATTGGTAAACCACTTAAGAGGGATGGTGTGAAGCTGATAAACCCTGAGAAGCCTCAAGCTAGCAAGGGTGCTGATTTAGAAGATGTTTTCAAGACTTTGGCAGGGGCTGTCAAAGAAATTTCTTACAAATTAGCCCGGGCTGAGAAAGGAATTGGGTAGATTTCACAAGGACAGAAAAGAACTCAAAACCATGATAGATTTGGTAGTCATCCTAGGGGTGATCAAAGACAAGATGATAGAGGTAAAGGGCTTGTTGGTGGGGGAAATAGACAACCCCAAGCACGTGAAAATAGAGTGGTGCCTGACCCTCTAACTACAAGAGTTGTTGTTCAAGAAATTGCTGATATGGATTGGTGTGATAGATGTTTTCTTCCTCATCCTCCATGTGAAGTGGACCAGCAAGTTGTTGAAGATGATAATGAAGATGAAATGGATGATGACATTTGTATGATGGGAAGCTCTTCAAGCTCACAACAAGCAGCAACATCAACAGATGTGATAAGTGCAAGGACTGTTGCAACCTTTTGGGATTGCATAAAGAGGGTACCAATTCTTTCCTCCTCTCAAACTCATGAGGTAGATGTTGTTCAAGCTTTGAAATTCGTAATAATGACTTTGAATATCTAAGGGCTTTAATGATCAAGAAGTATGATGGTGGTATTCCCTCGGAGGAAGATAGACAATTGTTAATGAATGTTGTGGTTGGTCAAGAGAAAGAGTATAATACTAGAAGTAAAGTTGTTAGAGGAGCTGGTCCTCAAGCCAAGCCAAAGACACCCTTGCTCACAAGCATTCCAAAAGACAATCCTAGAAAAGAAACACTTGCCAAGAACCCTACTGTCCCATGCAAAAATATCAGTCCTCTTCATGCCCAGGTTGCCAAGAGTCCCTCTCCATCTGATGAATCTACTTGTGTCCCTCCTAGTACTGTCCTACCAAAGAGTGTTCCATATGATATTGCCCAAGTATTGAGTCAAATCAAAGTGAGTGTTCCCATCATTGAGTTGCTTAGAATACCTGAGCACAAGAAGAGAGCATTTGAATACTTGGGATTGAAGGAAGAAAAGAGTATACCAAGTAGAAATGTAAATGTTGTTGAGACTCCTCTTCCAATCATTGCTGGCCTTGAAACACCATTAGCATTGGAAGATCTTGGAGAGAAACCTGATGTATATTTGGGAACATCCTTAGTTGACTCCCAATTGAATGTTGATCCATTCTTTACAACTTTTCTCATAAAAGATAGGTTACTTCACAATTGCATGTTTGATTCTGGTGCATCATGTAATGTCATGCCTCTAGAAGTCATGAATGAGTTGGATATCAAAGTGACAATAGCATATGGGAAATGTACAGCCATGGATTCAAGGGAAGTTCCAGTTGTTGGTTGTGTGAAGGGTTTAGTAGTGCAACTTGCAGCCTATCCAGGTAAGAACTTAAAACTTGATGTTGTAATTGTTGACTGCCCTACCAAATGGGGTATGATTTTGTCAAGAAAATGGGCTGCAAGTGTTGGTGGTAGTGTTCAAATGGACATGTCCTTTTCCACCATCCCATTGAGGGTAGCCTTGTCAAACTCTATGGTGAAAATAAGATGTTGCACTTGATTGAAGATCCCAACAATGCTTCTTATGAAGTGTTGTTTGCTGATGTAGATGCTGACAATTTCATTGGTTTTTCTGATGGAAAAGAGAACAAGATGGATAAATTATAGTCCTTGATATGGTAGGTTCTCCATGGACATTGCTATTTGATGGAGCTTGCTCCAAATTTGGAAATGGTGCTGGTATAGTTTTTCTTTCTCCTAGTTTGGAAGAGTTTCCTTTTTCCTTCAAACTTAATTTTGAATGCACTAACAATATTACTGAGTATGAGGCATTGTTGTTGGGGTTAAGGATTGCATGGAAGTATGGAGTGAAGGATATTGTTTCCAAGGGGGATTCAGAGCTGGTTTTCAAGCAAGTAAGGAAGTTATATGCCACAAAAAATCAGCGTATGAAACAATATAAGCATGTTGTTTGGGACTTGATTGAAATGTTTGATTCCTTTAACATTGTTTACCATGATAGAAGTCTTAATGTTGCTGCTGATAAGTTGGAAGTACTTGGTTCTAGATTTGAAAATTGTACTATTTCACCTTTTTGTGAATATAACATTGAAGTGCTAACAAGGCCAGCTGTCCCAGATAATGTGAAACATTGGCAAATTTTTTGATGATGATGCACAAGTGTTGAGGTTCTTAAAATTCCAAGGTGAGTTTTCTGGTTAGAACATTGATTGGGAGCCAATGGTATGCATGAATGAAGGGAGAGAAACTTTGTTTGACAAGGATATTATACAATTAAAAACAAATACCATTCCTAAAGGTCTTGTTGCACTTGAATCAAATTTTAGCAATGTTGATTGCATCATTAATAGGAACATGTTTGCTTCAAGGGATGTGGAAGAGCACAAATTGGGAACCAAGGATAAACCAAGGAATATTTGGTTGGGCAGAAATCTCAGCAAAGAGGAAAAGTAGTCCTATGCCAAACTCTTACAGAAATATCAAGACTGCCTTGCTTGGTCTTATTCAAAGCTAAAAGCATATAGAGAAGATTTGTTCTAACATGAGATTCCTCTTGAGGCCAAGACTAAGCCATTCAGATAGAGACAAATGCCTATTAATCCACTTCTCTCCATGAAAATGTAGGAAGAGTTGAAGAAATTGAGAGATGGTGGTATCATTCAGCCCACTAGGTATTCATCTTGGGTTGCAAACCTTGTGCCAGTTAGAAAGAAGAATGGAGACATTAGAATTTGTGTGGATTTTAGGAATCTAAACAAAGCATCCATGAAGGAAAAATACCCCTTGCCAAACATGGAAAATATGTTGCAACTTGTGACAGGGTTAGAAATGCTTTCTACTTTGGATGGTTTCTCCGAATACAATCAAGTGGTTGTTAAAGAATCAGAAAGACTTAAGACAACCTTCACTATGCCTTGGGGAACTTATGTTTTTGTAAGGATGCCCTTTGGATTGATGAATGTTGGTGCCACTTTTCAAATGGAAATGGATGTTGCCTTTGCTGGTTACATCAATGAGTTTATTGTAGTCTACCAAGATGATGTGACTATTTTTTTCAAGGCAGTGAGAAGACCATTTGCAACACCTAGAGAAGATGTTGATCAGATGTAGGGAGTATGAAATTTCTCTTAATCCAAAAGAAGTGTCATTTTGGCATGAAAAAGGCCAAGTTCCTGGGACATATTGTGTCTAAGGATGGTGTCATGATAGACCCTGAAAGAGTGGAGGCAATCAACAAAGTACCTATCCCAAGAACCAAGAAAGGTATCCAATATTTCTTTGGCCAAATCAATTTTATTAGAAGGTTTGTTTCCAATTTTGTTGAGCTGACTCTTCCAATCACAAGCATGTTAAAAAAGGATCAAGTTATCAGGTGGGAGGAGGCTGCCATTCAATATTTTGAAGGAATAAAGGATGCACTTAAGCATGCACCTATTTTGGCAGCTCCAAACTATAAGAGGCCTTTCCAAATATTTTCTTTTGCCTCTGAATTTACTATTGCTTAAGTTTTGTTACAAAAGGATGAGAATGGAGCTGAGAGGCCTATTTCCTTCTTTAGCAAGGCTTTACAAGTAGATGAGTTGAAGTATACAATCATGGAAAAACAAGTGTTTACACTGGTAAAAGCAGCAAAGATTTTCAGGCCTTATATATTGAGTTCAAAAGTTGTTGCCTATGTTCCCCACACCATGGTTAAAGACATCTTATCAGACATGGAGATATCAAGAAAGAGATGTAGATGGGTCAAAAAATTACAAGAATATGATATGGATATCCAAACAACAAAGCTAGTAAGAGGTTTGGGTCTTGCCAAGCTCATGGCTGAGAGAAATTTGCAAAATGTAGAAGTGAATCAGCTAGAGGAAGAAAGGGCAGATCTTCTTGAGATATTGAGTGAGTTATAAATGGTACAAGGATGTGATCTTCTACCTCAGACACCTATGTTTTCCTATTCATTTAAATAAAAATTAGAAAAGACCCCTCAAGCTGGCTTCTCAAAAATATATCATAATAGACCTTGGGCTGGCTTGGAAGAACCCTGAAAGTGTCCTCTTGAAATGCATAACTAAAGATGAAGCTCCTCAAGGTAATTGCTAATTTCCATGGGGGAATTTTTGGAGGACATTTTACTGGGAGAGTGACATCACATAATATTTTAAGAGCTGGTTATTGGTGGCCTACTCTTTTTAAATATGTAACCCAGCTGGTTAGAAAGTGTGATAGTTGCCAATGTTTCTTTGGAAGATTGAAAGCTTCAGGATCCCTTCCTTTGCAGCCTGTATCAGTTGAAGCCCCTTTCAAACAATGTGGAATAGACTTCATTGGTGAGATTTCATATCCTTCTAGTGCTGGTCATAAATGGATCCTTGTGGCAACTGATTATTTTACAAAGTGGGTTGAAGCAATTCCATCTAGAAAGGCAACACACAAAGTGGTAATGGATTTCTTGTTGAATCATATCATATGTAGATTTGGAGTTCCAGTTAATATTGTATCTGATAATGCCATGTGTTTTAGAGCCAAACCTTTGATGACAATGTGTAATGAATATAGAATCAATCTAACTTATTCTTCAAACTACAATCCACAAGGGAATGGACAAGCCGAGTAAAGTAACAAGAACTTGCTCAAGATCATTAGGAGGACCTTGGAAATGAACAAGAAGAAGTGGGGAGAACAATTGAAGTTTGTAGTTTGGGCTAATAGAATAACTCCTAAAAGAGCAACTGGTATAAGCCCATTTGAATTGGTGTATGGAACTCAAGATTTGTTTCCCTTACATTTGCAATTGTCCTCATTTCATTTTTCTCAATAGTTATAAGATCAAGAACATGGCCCATATGAATCAAGAATCAATCAGATCATTGAGTTGGATGAAGAAAGAAGAGCCTCTCATCAAAGGCATATCAGATTTAGAGAGAAAATGAAGAGATTGTTTGATAAGAAGGTCACTCCTAAGGCCTTCAATGTTGGAGATTTGGTTTTGCTGTGGGATAGTAGGCATGAAGACAAGGGTAATCATGGCAAGTTTGATGAATTATGGATGGACCCTTATGCCATTGACATTAGAATTGGTGAGAACACCTTTTTTCTCAAGGATCTAGATGGGGATTTGCTAGAGCTGCCTATTAATGGCAGACATTTAAAACATTTCTTGGATTAAATCCCCAAGTAAGGTATGCACAAGTTGAATATTTGTATAGTATTTGTTTTTTATTTGTTTCTTGTTGTTGGTTGGTGTGTGTTTTACCTTTTTGTCATTGGAAACCATTTGTGGGTGGTTTTCTCGGTCTATTTTTTATGGTAATTCTAGTTTTCAAGCTTCCTTCATGTTTTGACTCCTTTGCCTAATGGTTTTTGGCACTTGGTCTATATTTTGTCCTTTTGGAACTCGCTGGGAGTGCCCATCCCCAAGCAAGAGCCAGTGTTGGTGCCAATACTCAGTTTACATGGTGTGCCCTAAATTTTTATATATCCAAATCTACTCACAAACGTTTCATTGGTTGATTTGGTGGTTTGCATTTCTCCCTCCCATTCCAATGCTTCAAAAATGCCCATAATATTATTGTTTTTCCCTAATTTGAAAACAAAATCCATGTATGCCCCTTTTCGTGCCTTAGTTTTTTCATTTTTCAAGCTATGTTATTTCTCCTTCGCTGAATCATGCAAAAACTTGAAATTATTCGAATCCTATTTTGTTTAAGTGTTTTCCTGATCCCAAGATCGAAAATAATGTTAAATCATGATTCAATTGGTTTAAGATCAAGAACTCTGCCATCCTTGTGAAATTTTTTGATTTCTGGGGCATCCTCTATATTTTTGGTGTATTATACCCGTCAAATTCATCATCATAACATTATTGCAATGTGGCAGGTTTCTATTGGTCAGGGATATGCGGGAAAATGTTTCTAACTCATTGTTTTTAAAATTTTGGCAAAAGCAAAAAATTTGTTCCCTAGCTCCACTTGGGACAGTAAAGTGCATACATGGCACATTGTGATTGGCTAGACGAATGGTGGGTGGTGGGCTTGCCTTAGAAATTTTGCTTTCATTTTGCAAAATTTTCTAAGTTAAATTTTTTCCCAAAGGCCCACAGTGAATGGCAAGTGGCCACGTGTCCTGGAGAATTTGGCATGGAAGGGCAGAGGTTTTGAGAAATTTGAAGTTTTTAACTTCAAAACTTTAAAGTTAAAATTTGAGCCGAACCTCCGCCACAAATCATGAGGCAACGCGTGGCCAGAAGAATTCAATATGAGGGGTCAATGAGTTTTGTAATGGTTTTGAAGTTCTAACTTCAAATGGTATAAAGTCAAGTTGTGGGCCGAGGGTCATGGCCAATGAGAAGTGGACATGTGTCTGGAAATGTAAAAGTCATGCAAGGTGACTGATGGAAAATTTTATGAAATTTGTGCCGCTCCAATCCGAGCCAACACATGTCCCAAATGGCAAAATGGGGAAGTTCGGGCCCAGGGAAAAGTTTAAAATTTTACAAACACAGCAGGGAAGTCTAATGGTAAAGTGGGAGGCTTGGACCCACGTCAAATGGGAGAGTGCCACGTGGCGAGGAAGAGAACGGGTGTTCGAGACCACAGAAAATTTCAAGCAAAATTTCCCTTTTTCAAAAAAGTGTGAAAATTCATAAAATGATCCCACGGTTTTGGGTGGGGCCCACATGTGGACACTTGACAGGTCAAGGGGAGAAGTGGAGAATTTTTGTGAAATTTTCCAAAAATAAAAAAGGTCGCAAATGCATTTCTAAAGGATGGGATTTCAATCCAATCACGTTGTGACATGTGTCCTGCCCCCTTCAAAGGTCAGAAAGGTGTCTCTGAGCTTATTTTTTAAATGACATTGTCCATGTGGAGGGTTGATATTAAATTTAGATACAAAATCAATGGTTACTATGCAATTTAATTTTTTGGCCACCATGAGAGCTCCAAGGAGCTTGGAAATCACATTTCATCATCAAATTTCATTGAATTTTATATGATTTTTTATCCTCTCTGTTTCACTCGGAAATGTTTCGTTCCTTTTAGAAACAGATAAGGTTAGGGGCTAGGAGGAATACCTGTAGAATGTCGAGATGGTGTGCGCGTACCGTAGAGAAAGATCAGGCTGACTGCGAAGAACTCCTTTTTGTCTTGGAAGGACTACCTGCAAATAAGAACACAAGACCACAAGATTTTAATTAGACAATAAATGAGGGAACTGCCTTGGGCCCAGGAAATATAAAACTTCCTTTCGAAGGTGGTCAGTTCCCCTGCTAATATGAATTAACACAAAAGACTGTAAGATATCAATTAAGTTGTTTCGTTGAACTGGGTAGGGGAAAGGCTGGTTTTCTGGTTTTGATCAGAGGAACCGATGCCGGTTACTGATAACCGATGCCAGTTACTGATAACTGATTGCGGTTACTGATAACCGATACCGGTGGGTTCTAGGATCTTCTTGGTAGCTATGGTGTTTGTAAGGCTGGTTTATGGATGATATTAGGAAATGAGATGATGAGGGGTAAAGGAATGATAGTTAGATGCAATGGCACGTTGGGTAGTGGATTCAGAAACGGATTTAGGAGGACTGAGATTCAAGAAGCATAAGAAATGTTATAACAGAGGACATGCAAGATGTGACTTACTGGTTTTGACCAAGATGCAAGCTGATCTCCTTTGCTGTAAACACTTCTGGTATTTCCACTCGTCTCTGCTCGGTCAAGTGAAGATCTGGACTCTGTTTCTCGCTCCCAATGCTCTCTGTTGATCCAGAAATCCTTCGACTGATCCCAAAATGAAATTCCCATCCGTTGTTTTGGTTTGGGGAGCCCATTTACAGGGAACCGATGGCGGTTGCGTAACCGACGGCGGTCGAGTAGGAACCGGCATCGGTAAGGAAAAAGTAGGCTATTTTTAGTAAAATAGCCCACCTTCCCTGCTTTTCTCCCGAGAGATCAGTTGCGGGCTTGGTCAAGTGGCTAGAAGGTCGGTTTTGGGTGCGAGTAAGGAGGCATTAGTTATGGATGTGAGTCTAGACCAAGTCATAGGTCTTAATTAGGTTAGTTTAGGGTTAGGGCTAGGTCATGATGAGGTGGCAAAATGAGGTGGCAGGTAAGGTGATGGTGGATTTATCAATTACAAGGTAATTAATAAATAATTGTGTAAGGTTTAGGTGATGAGGTTAAGTTGCGAGATGAGATGCGGGTCACAAGGGGTCGTAAGACACAAATTTGGTGTCTACATTAGCCCCTTATTGTCGTGTAGCTTGTTTTGTAAAGCTGCACGGACAATAATATGAAGTGGTTTCTCATGTTAAGGATATAGGTAATCCCCCTCAAATCTATCACAGATTGAGTGAACGGGAAATCAGGGATAGGGTTGATAAAGGGTACATGTTGTAGAGAGGATGGTAAGGTGGTGGGGTAGGTCCAAGGAAGCAGACGCATGTTGAAATGCAATAGTACGACTAGGGTACATGATTTGACGAGCAAACCAGCAATGTATAGGCAAAGGTCGATAGTTTATCCAAACAAGGGTGATATAATCCTGGTATCCAAGGCATAGGAAGTAGCTCCAGGGTATATAACAGGTAAGGTACAGGAACGTTTAGGCATGTTCGGCAGTACCAAATGGTTGGTTTGGTTGAGATAAACGTCACGGTCTAGGTCTAGGCAAAGTTGGTCGACAGATCAAGTCAAGGACCCTAATCATGCTAAAACATGAACAGGTGAGCTCGATTGAACAAAAAAATTACATGATGGGTGGATAAAAGTGTATATTGTTGATGTTGGGTAAGGTATGGAAGTGGTACGGCCTTGGGTCGGGCCGGATGGGTAGGTTACGGCCTTGGGTCGGGTCGGTTGGCTAGGTTACGGCCTTGGTTCGGGCCGGTTGGGTAGGTCACGGCCTTGGGTTGGGCCAAATGGGTAGGTTGAGGCCTTGGGTCAGGCCAAATAGGTAGGTTGAGGCCTTGGGTCGGGCCAAATGGGTAGGTTGAGGCCTTGGGTCGGGCCAAATAGGTAGGTTGAGGCCTTGGGTCGGGCCAAATGGTTAGGGTGAGGCCTTGGGTTGGGCCAAATAGGTAGGTTGAGGCCTTGGGTCAGGCCAAATAGGTAGGTTGAGGCCTTGGGTCGGGCCAAATGGTTAGGGTGAGGCCTTGGGTCGGGCCAAATAGGTAGGTTGAGGCCTTGGGTTGGGCCAAATAGGTAGGTTGAGGCCTTGGGTCGGGCCAAATGGGTAGGTTGAGGCCTTGGGTCGGGCCAAATGGGTAGGTTGAGGCCTTGGGTCGGGCCAAATAGGTAGGTTGAGGCCTTGGGTCGGGCCAAAGGTTGGGTAAACAAATGGTGTTCAGCAAAGGTGGATATAGGTGATATGTGGTTAAAAAAGGGGCAAATGGTAAATAGGGGCAAAAAATATTGGGGGAAAGTTGGCAGAAAAACCGATGTCGGTTAAGGGTGAAAAACCTATAAAAAGAAAAATACGGCTTGTCATTGTCACTTTGTTATTTTGAAAACCAAATTGACTTGTCTGACATGGAGAGTTGAGATTGGAGGTTTATTGAGTGAGGTGGAGCTATTTTGGTGGAGGATTGAGTTGTTTGCGGGCCCGAGTGAGGAGGAGGCAGCAGTTGATTAGCCGGGGACCCAGCAGATCAGAATTGGAGCTATGGCACAGGCAAGAGGAGCAGGAGGGGCTGGACGAGCTGGACTACCACCACCTATCCCACCACTACGACGTGTCGTCGTACGGGTAAGTTCGAAACTCCTCATTTTGTGCATTGTATTGCAGATGTTGGTTTTGGGATTTGGGTAGGAATATAATGTTTTGTAGAAAATAATGAATAAATGGAAATGATTTGAAAAAGGGAGAGGGTAGATAGGTGAAATAGGCCAAGGCGGCAGGGTGGGTAGGTTTTTAGGGTGTTTGGGTGGGTAGAGAGGTAGAAATAGGGAAAAAGAAGAAAGGGGTAGCCGCGTCGGGTTCGGCGCAGCAAATTTCCAGTGACCGATGCCGGTCACTAAGCGACCGGCATCGGGTGAATTTTTAGGGCAGGGTGGGACTATGGGTTACCGATGCCGGTTGATCATTGACCGGCGTCGATGGGGGGGGGACCGGGGTCGGTTATGGGTGAGTGTGGGTTGGGTTGGGTTGGTGTTTTGGTTGAGTTGTGGGTGGAGTTGGGTTTTTGGGTGTATGGGTGGGGTGGGTTTTTTGGTTGGGGTGGGATGGGTGATTTTGAAGTTTTGGGGTTTTGTTTTGGGGTTGGGTGGGTTTGGATTAGACAAGGGTTTTGGGGTAGTGTGGGTTTGGGTTTGGTTTTGTTTAGGTGGTGTGATTTTGGGTTTCAAACGGTGGGACGCTTTTGTGACGATTGGTATGTTGGTGGTTGATAAGGTGAAAATAGAGAGTCGGGGTGTGGTCGGGGGGATATGAAAGGGGGTTTAGAGGATAAAGTAGATGTTGTGATAAAAAGATAGGTCTAAGGATGTGGGTTAGTTTTGTAGGCACGTCAGCAGTAATGACGATGCGGGATAGGATGCCCCCGCTGTTGGTGCGATATGAGCAACCACACATATCTGCGGCTCATTGGGCGATCATGCACGAGGTGGGACTCGGTGGAGTCCATGAGGTATAGAGCGATAGAGAGAGATCAAAGTGATGGTCACCCTCATCGAGAGAATGGGATCCGGCGACCAATGTGTATCCATCTCCCGACTGGGGAGATGACTATCACGTTGGAGGATGTGTATTGCATCCTTCGACTACCTATCGAGGGAGAGGCAGTCTTCCAGGTAGATTCAGATACTGCCATGGATAGCATATTACAGGTTTTTGGAGATGCAGCCACGCTACTTACCTATCACAGCGTGAGCATTGGGTATGGTGACATGTACCGTGCGCATCGACATAACACGTTACTCAACTGGGTGTGCTGATACCGGATTGGGATTTCCAGAATTTGAGAAAAAACTCAGGGGAGGAGGAATTGAATGGGTTTGTTATTTGGATGTATGCAGGCAGAGGCAGTTATGGTTGAGGACCAGATATCTGTACCAGCGCTGTTGTCACGAATCCGAGCGGATGTAACGCCGGCTGAATGGACACTGATAAATCGTTTGGGGTTAAGTGGAATCTACTATTATTCACGAATCGCACGTAACCATGCTATGTTACAGGCGTTGATTGAAAGATGGAATCCCGAGACAAATACCTTTTATCTGCCAACAGGGGAGATGACAGTAACATTGGAAGATGTGTTCCGTATTTTGAGACTCCCTATTACAGGAGAACCAGTATATCAGGCACTACCTAGCGCGGCACGGGGAGCGATAACAGCAGTATTTGGTCCATACGCACGAGATTTGACACAGCGAGGTTTATCATTTACGTATGGGGTAATGTATGCAGCACACCCTGAGGAGACAAGGTTAGCAGTGATATTAATGATAGCGGTAGGGTATTATGCATTACCGAGGGCAGAAGGGGGAAGATTTCCAAAGGCATTGATGTGTGTTATCTGGGAGATGATAGAAAGGAACGTGACTTTTGCATGGGCACCTGCATATTTGGCGGAGCTATACAGGGGTTTATGGGCTTGTAGGCGAAATCACAGAACGACACTGGATTGTTCATACTTATTACACTGTTGGGCCTATGAGCACATTGTTTGTGTGCGACCAATAGGCCGATCCATCCAGGCAGGAGAGACCGGAGTACAGAGGTTGGGATTCAGATGATGGGTCCAGACAGAACAAGAGGCAAGATCTCAGGCCGTGACGGGTGACATTGAGTATTACAGGCAGGTATGGGAGAGGGTGACGGTTGCGGATATCTGTTGGAGGCCTTACGGGAACTATATGGTAACCGAGAACATAGCTGAGGAGTTGAGAGGTGTAGAGCGATTGAGGTGGATCGCAGGGCACAGGCCAGGTGAGTATGAGAGGATTCCTCTAGATCGCGTGCGGCGAACAATTTGGATTTGTGCAGGATATACCCCAGGCTTATAGACCATATATGAGGATCGACGCCGAGGCAACATTCTCACCTCCCCGGCCAACACCTCCAGAAGGGCCCGAGGAGATAGCAGCCGATCGCAGTGTAATGGATGCCGGAATGACAGAGGCCTATAGGTTATGGTGGGTAGCAGAGCTGCGAGGTGTACATGATCGCCCTGACATAGCTGTGATTACAGCAGAGAGGGATCGGCTGCAGCGTTTGGTTCAGCAGCTCCAAACGCAGGTGAATGAGACAAGAGGATTGTTAGCGGTTGCGGAGTCACGAGTAGCGAGACTAGAGGCTGGAGTCCTCCATGCGAGAGGGCGTATTCATATGTTACAGGAGAGATTGGCAGATCAGTGGGCGGTACCAATAGCCGTGGTACCTTTGAGGACAGAGAGGCCTGGCGAGAGGGGTCGACGATCACGATCATCACCTAGTTCGGGATGAGGCGTGAGGGTCTAAATAAATGTTAGCAAGGTATAAGAATAAATAAGAGTACCGACCTGCGTGTCGATGATAGAGAAGATGTATTTGTTTAACATCTAAATAAAACAGGATATGTATGTTGATTTGAGTTATAATAAAAATAAGAATGTTTGGGTTTTGACTTTTGGTGTTTTGAAAAAGGATAAAGAGGAATGTGATTAAATAGAAATACACAAAAATATTTATATTTACCACACATGATAAGTTATGGTAGGGGATGGTCGAGCTAACCTTGGGAGACCCCATGTCTCCGAAGTGCTGCCTACATAGCCCATTGCACAAAGCAAGGAGGGGCCTCAGACCGATGTAGTTCTCCCTTAGGACCAGGGAGAGGTGAATTTAGGCAATTTGGTTGTGGTTAGGCAATTTGTCGTTTGGTAAAAATTTGATGTTGGTAGGGTAATGTTGTTGGTGTTGGTAATGTTGTTGGTGTTGGTAGGATAATGTTGTTGGTGTAGGTATAGGTGAAGAAAAAGTTAGCATACCCAAGTAGTAGGGAATCGTGTCCTGATTAAGATCAACACACAATCCTAGATGCAAGGCAAAGCAGAAAGATTGCTCCGTAGGTGAAAAGAGTGAAACAAACCACACAACGTAGAACGAGCTTGAAGCCCTAGGTACCGTGCATAGACAAGAAGTCAATAGGTGAAAAGAGTTGTATGATCACAATATATCAGGTGTACGTTACGTCCCTTGAGTTGAAACAAATGGTTAGGTGAGGTGGATGATATAGCTGAGGTACAGAGAACTTGTTACAAAGTGAGTGTTCTGACGAAAGAGAACCTACCCTAAATAGACAAGTCCATGACCCAAAAGTTCTTTTGAATGAGGCTTTTATTTGACTGAATATAGACTGATCGATGCGGGAAGTCTACAAGGGATATTGATTGTACTATTCTTGAGGTCTTTACAAAGCTGATCAATGCGAGAAGCTTCTGAGAAAAGGCTGACTGTGTATAGCTGTCCTTCGGGGGAGCAGTCTATTTATAGTAGCAGATATGATTTTAGTGCATAGCTGTCCTTCGGGGGAGCAGTCTATTTATAGTAGCAGCAATAGTTCGGCATATAGCTGTCCTTCAAGGGAGCAGTCTATATTTAATTTAGATGACTAGATGTTCTTTTGGCGTGAAGCATCTAGTTTAGTAGGAAGTTTGACTCAAGAAAATCCCATAAGAATACGGCTTATTTTAATACTTTGAAGTCATGGACTAGACTAAAAAGGGGAAGGCATCATCAAGGGGAGGTGAGGAGTGATTTTGATTTTATTTTGAGATATAGAAAACAAAGTGTATGTAGCGGTAAATGAGCTCAAGGGACGAGCAGTAGGTAGATAAGAAGTGATATAACACTAGATTCAACAGTAGAATGGTCGAAGATGCAAGGCATTAAGGGGTTCAGGCTCAGGTTTACCGTTAAGCGAAGCTAAACGATAAGTGCCTGATCCATAGGTGTGAGTGATTATATAAGGCCCAATCCAATTGGGAGCAAATTTTCCACGTTTGCTCTTTTCTAGTTTGGTGACATGTTGATTCTCTTTGAGGACAAGATCACCAACCTTAAAGATACGCTCATGAAGTCGCTTATCATAAGCACGCTTGATGCGTTTTTGATAGATTTGGAGGTGATCAAGAGCTGTAAGACGACGTTCGTCAAGAAGCTCCAATTGGGCTAACCGTTCTTGGCGGAAATCATCGTTGGTGAGAATATCCTGAAGGGATATTCTGAGGGAGGGTATTTGTATTTCGAGAGGCAAGACGGCCTCGGTACCATATACCAAAGAAAAAGGTGTAGCGTTAGTAGAGGTACGAATGCTAGTACGATAAGCCCAAAGGGCAAAGGGAATGTGATCGTGCCAATTTCTTCCGGATTCATTGACAACTTTCATGAGGATTTTGGTTAGGGTTTTATTAGAAGATTCAGCCTAACCATTGGCCTGCGGATAGTAAGGCGATGAGAAACTAAGTTTGATACCAAAGTTGTCGCAAAGGTCTTGTAACAACTTGTTTTTAAAAGATTTACCATTATCTGTTATTAGGCGATGAGGAATACCAAAACGACAGATAATGTGATGGTTAATGAATTCGACAATTTTTTCTTTTTTGATTGAAATGAGTGGAATGGCCTCCACCCATTTTGTGTAATATTCGGTTGCTGTGATTATCCAACGGTGACGTTGTGAAGAGGTCGGGTGAATCTCACCAATAAGGTCTAAACCCCATTGTGAGAAAGGCCAAAGATCTCGTGCGACCTGCAGCGGATGGCTAGGAGTATGTTGAAGGTTGGCATGTTGTTGACACATAACACAACGCTTAACATATTCGTAGCAGTCGTTATTGAGAGTAGGCCAATAATAACCTAGGCGAAGGATTCGTTTAGCCACGGCAAGGCCACTAAAATGTCCACCACAAATCCCATCATGGACTTGTTGGATGGTATAGGTAACCTCCGCGCCGGTTAGACAGCGAAGGAGGATGCCATCAAAGCCACGTTTATAGAGGAGTCCCCCCATGACAACATAACGAGAAACGCTTTTAAGAAAAGCACGTTTACCAGTACTAGTAAGGTCAGAAGGGAGAACAGAGGTTGTAAGGTAGTCATGGAATTGGTGATACCAAGTATCCGGCGAGTTAGCAGACACAGTATTTATCGTACAAACAACCGGGGCTGAATAGGATGGGGCAAAGAGTTGTTGGACCACGACGAATAATTCAGAGTCAGTTGATGAAGCTGGAATTTGCGAGGCTAAGCAAGCCATAGTATCCGCAAATTTGTTAGTAGAGCGGGGAATGGTTTGGATAGAATAGTGAGTAAATAAGGCCAGAAGTGAATCCACGTAGTGTTTGTACTTCTGAAGTTCCTCATTTTTGCATTGGTAGATGCCCATAACTTGATTGACTACCAATTGAGAGTCACCAAAGATATTGATAGATTTGATACCTAAGTGTATCGCAACTTGGAGACCCAGAACAAGGGCCTCGTATTCCACTGTATTATTAGTGCAGGGGAAATCAAGCCGGAATGAAAGAGGCATAGGTTCAGCGTCAAGAGGAATGAGAACAACGCCGGCTCCTCCGCTGCGCTGGCATTTAGATCCATCGAAGAAGAGGGTCATTTGATACGACTCTTCCCCAAGTGAAAGAGTGGCGATGAGTTCGTCGGAGGAATGTAAAATTGGTAAATTGTTCCCCAGGTAAAGGGGCCTCCGCAAGTTGGTCTGCAAGAGTTTGTCCTTTGATTGACTTCTGTTGTATAAACTCAAGGTCGAGGTCGGCGAGGAGCATGAGCCATCGAGCGATGCGTTGGTTTAGATGTGGTTTGGCGTACATATAATGAATGGGGTCCGTGTTGGTGATGACAAAAGTTTTGTGATTCAGGAGGTAATGTCGGAGTTTGGTAGCTACGAATGATAGGGCTAGGCACAATTTTTCTACATGTGTATACCTAGTCTCGTAATCCACGAGGGTACGACTTATATAATAAACGGCCTGTTCTCGACGTGCCGAGTCCCGATGTGCAAGCATAGCTCCTATAGCATGGTCAGTGGTGGAAAGATAAAGGTAGAAAGGGCGGTCGTCCTGGGGTGGGATAAGCACGGGTGGCTGCAAGAGATAAGTTTTGAGAGCTTCGAAGGCTTGGTGACACTCCTCACTCCATTGAAAGGCAACGTCCTTTTTAAGAAGGTGATGAAAAGGGTGACATCGATCCGAGAGTTGGGAGATGAAACGTCGGATGGATTGAAGTTTACCCTGCAAACTACGCAATTGTTTGAGGTTTTTGGGTGGAGGCATTTCTAGGATAGCTTTTACTTTAGATGGATCGACCTCAATGCCACGCAAAGAGACGATAAAACCAAGAAGTTTCCCCGAAAGGACACCAAAGACACATTTCTTTGGTTGAAGACGAACAGAATATTGCAACAGGCAATCGAAAATAATGGTTAAAACATCGAGATGTTCACTGCGATGTTTAGACTTGCCAAGAAGATCGTCGACGTAATCTTCAAGGATAGTGTGCATAATGTCATGAAAAATGTAGGTCATAGCCCGCTGATAGGTAGCACCAGCATTCTTAAGGCCAAATGGCATGACACGATAACAGAAGGTTCCCCAAGGAGTTATGAAAGCGGTCTTATGTTGATCGGCGGGTGCGACCAAAATTTGATTGTATCCTGAAAAGCCATCCATGAGAGAAAGCATTTCATGGCCCGCAGTGAGATCAACAAGTTGATCAATACTTGGGAGGGGAAAGTCATCCTTAGGGCAAGCGAGGTTAAGATCCCAGAAATCCATGCATATCCGAAGTCCCCCCGTCGCTTTAGTGACAGGTACGATGTTAGAAATCCATTGAGGATAGTCAATAGGCAAGATGAAGGAAACAGAAAGAAGTCGTTGAAGCTCTTCTTTGACCAAGAGGGCAATGCGTGGATGTATTTTTCTCAGTTTTTGTTTGACTGGTTTGGAATCGAGGTTTAGGGTGATGTTATGGACGGCAATGGTAGGATCAATTCCTGGCATGTCAGCGTAGGACCAAGCGAAAGCTTGGTTGCGGGTACGGAGAAAGGTAGTAAAGGCGGCTTGTTCTGATGTGTTAAGGGATTGTCCAATCTTCACTATGTGAGGATCCTCCTCCGTGTGGATGTTGATTTCTATAGTAGATTCGTTCAGCATGGTTTGGGTTTCAGATGGTAAGGCTCGTTGAATATAAGAATCATCCGCGCCAAGGTAAGTGAGGATGGATTCGTCATCCTGACACTCAACAACATTAATCAAAGGCGAATCCTCTTCGATCATGTCTGGATACAGAAGGGGCAAAGAAGATGGGTCCTCATTATCGCGTTGATAAGTGAGAGGACCTATGAAGATAGCATTTATGAAAAAAAAAAGTTAGGAGGGATAGATTCAGGGTCTATAGATTCTGTGGGTGATGATGGCAAAGTGGGTGATGATGGTTTGGTAGGGGTGACGTTGTCTTCTTCCAGAATACAGCTGACACGAGGTGTCTCCTGTGTAGGTGTTTCAGGAAAACCGAGACCACTGCGATCATTATGTTTGCGGGTAGTCACGGGAATGAGTGTATGTCGGCCTTGTTCGTAAAGACCAAAACCAAAGCCTTTCCAAGCACAGCGAGTCAAGAAGGTGAGGGCGAAACGACGATTTGTCAAGTATTGAAAATCGGATTGGAAGGGAACCACACCAAGAGGAGGTTCAGGGGTAATGGAGGATGCGTCAACACCCCCATACGTTAGGTTGGTGCGGCAATGGGGTGGTCCGTAAGAGATTACCTCCCCCACGCGACGGTCGTAGGTGGGATGTGCATGTAATTGTCCGTACTCCTGCGGGGTAGGGAAAGAACTAACGTTATATAGGCGGTACTCCCCCAGCGTAAGGCGTTGAAAAACATCTACTAAGGGGTCGGAGGTTGGGATGTTAGCTGCGGGAAGGGAAGTGGTTTTTGCGACGGTGGTTTCATCAGTTGAAGGCGTAGGCGCGGTTGAGGTGGATGGTTGAGGTACATTTGAAGAGGATGGTTGGGTTGAATGTATGGGTGTCTTGATTGGTATAAGCACATCGTTAGGGCGGTATAACATATTGCAGGTTTTAAAGGGGGGAGGATCAGCTTTTACGGTGTAGGACTTCCCCTCGTACTCAAATTTTATGCATCTATGTAATGTTGAGGGAACGCATCCCATGGCCCGGATCCAAGGACGACCCAGCAATATATTATATTGGAACTCTCCCTCAAGGACATAGAAGAGTTCGGGTAAAGTACGTGGTCCTACCCGAATGTTGAGGATCACGGTGCCTAAGGTAGAGGTAATAGCGTCATTGAATGACCGCAACATGATGGGGTTGGCACACATGTAGCTAGAAGGGATATTCATTTGTTGAAAAGCTTTTGAAGAGATGATGTTTAGGCTGGCACCCCCGTCAATCATAACATGACGTACCCGAATATCCCGGACGTAAGCTGAGATGAAAAGGGCCGGGTCAGGATCTTCGGTACCAAAGTCGATAATTTCATCTTCGGAGAAACTGACAGCAGCAGCTTGCTGTACAGAGCCCGAAGTGGTTGGGGCAGTGGGTTGTTTGGTGAGAGAAGCAACGTGATTGGGTGTTAGAATGGAGGCAACAGGCAGGGTTTCATTAGGTAAAACCTCTATCCCTTGAAGGATCTCAACGAGAGCTTGTCGATGAGATTCAGAAGTCTGAATGAGATCATACAGTGTCATTTTTACGGGTGATTGGTGAAGCTGTTTGATCATGGCTCGATGGGCAGCTGCCATTAGAGATGGGGGTAGGTGGGTCCACGAATAACTACTTTAGGTGGTGGTGCAATCGGGATGTTTGACGGAGAAAGATATGCTGCAGGTGTGTTTTCTTTTGCTTTCCCATTGTTTTTCTGCCCTTGAGTAGCAACACTAATCATATTAATCTCGTAGACCTGAAATGAGGAAGATGGTTAGGATAAATCATGGTTTTCAAGAGGTGGGGTTGTAATAATGATAGATCTTGGTGAGGAGGGGACAGATGGTAGAGGAGAGGGAATTGAAGCTAAAGGTCTCTCCCTTCGTAAGTTGTCTTTCTTAACCTTTCTATTCTGGGAGAGGTGACTGATGAAGGATGGTTTTTAAAGCTTTGCATCCCTCCACATCATGTCCTGGTGTGCGGTGATAGGCATGCAGATTTTAGACTCATCATAACTTATCGGTCGAGGTTTAGACGGGTCATAAGGTCTAAGTGGGGGTAGGGGAAATGGTCACATTCTCCACCAACATAGCAAGAATTTTGGCGTAAGATCCTTTGAGTGGGTCAAAATCGAAGGAGGATGAGGGTATTGGTTGTGCGGGTTTTGGTAATGTTTGGGCGTGGTTGGTTCGTATAGGTTTTGGTAATGTTTGGGCGTGGTTGGCTCGCACGGGTGGTGGTTTAGCTGAGGGGTGTTGACACGTGGTTTTCACTAAACGTGGTTTCTTTGGCACAAAAGCTATGTTGGATGATGAGGCTGCAGATGATGTGGTATCAGGAAACAACCACGGGGAAATAGGAGTGACCAAAAACAAATCTTTTGATGATGGAATTTGTTTAGGGTTGATAGGTGGATATGATACGTGGAGTGACGGTGTTGCTAATACCCTGGGATCTCTGTATAGGTGCAGAAGGCATAAGTCGTTTTGAAGAAAACGCAGGAGGTATGATATATTGATGTAAGGTGGAGGAATGAGGTCCCAATATGGAAGGTGGGTGTGACGATGAGGGTTTTGATTGTGAGAGGGGCACGGATTGAGTTTGTCTCCTAGGTGGCGGGACAGATTTATTTTTGGATAAATCAAGCCGCTTAGGTGGGTGTGTTAGACTGGGTATTGGTGCAAGGTCCCAATGTGTAGGGGAAGATTTGGCTAAGTTAATAGAAGTGGACGGGGCATTTGGTAGAGGTGAGGGGGGTGAAGGTGAGAACATGGGCATTTTAAGCTTCTGTAAGCACTTCGGGTATATGGTGGAGGCCTCAGAATCGGTCATTTGCATTTGAGTAGAAAAAGGGGTACTCAAACATTCCCATAGGGCCTGTCTATCTTCTGTGGAATGACAGTCCTCACGTGTGAATATGAACTTTTATACAGAAGAACGACAGGTTGTGATTCCAGTCCACACAGGAGGTAGATGAGGCACTATATCAATAAATGTTAAGAGGTCAACCGGTCGTTGAAACGATTTAGGCGATGAGGGACTAATAGGTAGGAGGGCGTGTTTGAGAGGGTCTGTTATGGTTAAAGAATGTGGTGATGTCAGTGTAAGAGATTTCTCGTCTAAGGATGTCAAAAGGAGTGGCGAGCCTTCCTCTTGTGCAGCAAGAGCGGTAGAAGGGGACGTTGGGAAATAGATAAATTAGATAACATCCGCTCACAGTCTTGTAGGGATGTGGTGTAAGAAGACTCGTCGATGAGAAGAGAAGTCCTGGGCAGTTAACTCTTTTATGGGTAAAGGAATGATTTCACTTTGGCTTGATGGTGGTGAAGGAGGTTCAGACTCCTGTGTTGGTGGAGAGGCTTGATTCAAAAAAAAATTTCAATAGAGGCTTTTGGCTGAGAATCGAAGACTGCATGGATCTCATGAACACTCTCCTCGGCTAAGATATCTTGGTTTACGTTACTGTTGGACGAGTGATTCGGGAATGGCTTTGTTGAAAATTTTCAAATTTCGGTTAGCAGGGGCGTTAGGATTATCGAGGGGTTATATCCCCCGCATCAACCATTTCCTGCACTATGTTTTTCAACATCTTGCAGTTTTCATGACTATGTCCTTTTACACGGTGAAAGTTACAAAAGTCATTTTCTTTGTACCAGGAAGGTATGCGCGGGTGGAGTCAAACCTAGAGTGAGGTTTAACAGGGGGCAAGGTGATAGCCCCAGCTTTGAGCAATTTCTCCAGGATGACAACCATAAGTTTCTCCCAAGGGAGTGTAATTGGATGGGCTCGGCTTTGTACTTATAAGTGGTTTTCGGCGGAGTATTGGACGGTGTTTTGAGATTTGACCATTACTGCGTGGACAGCTCCTTTTGATTTAGAAGAAGTGGACGCGTGAGGAGTGGTGGTGTTTGGCTTGTTGGTAGAATCAGGAGTTCGGAAATTGGGGTTTTTTTGTTACGCAACCGCAATTTCTCTTCTTCTAAGGCTCGAATTTCTAGTTTCCGAGCCATGGTAAAGGCCTCGTCGAATGTGCGGAAAGTTTGAATTTGGAGGGTAGGGGAGATGTGCTTAGCACAGGCCCGCGTAAATAGTTCGATAAGTTCAGTTTGAGGCAAGGCATACGTAAGTTGGTTGATAAGGCCCCGCCATCGTCCAACGAAATCTGTGATAGATTCGTCTTCAAATTGTCGGATGGCATAGAGGTCGGTGATAGATACTTTCTTGGCAATGTTAATGGAGAAATGATCCAAGAAAGACTGGGCTAGTTGGTTAAAAGAGAAGATCGAGTGCTGGGTTAAAGCACTGTACCACTCCAAGGTGGGTCCTGATAAGGACATGGGGAAGGTGCGGAGTAACAAGGCGTCATCATGGGCAATCAAATAACAAGCATGTCTAAATGATCGCAAGTGTTGTTGAGGATCCTCTTTACTATTAAAACGAGTAAATTTTGGCAACTCCCATTGAGGAGGATATGAATGAAGGGGGACAGAAGGGTGAATGGGCTCCTGACAAACTTGCTCGTATGTCAAGGTGCTACGACTTCCTGAAACAGAAGCCTCCAGGTTTTGCATTTTGTCCATCATTTGTTTGATGAAATCTGTGGTTGGATGAGATGATGTGTGGGTGCCACATAATAGGGATGACCAAGGGCCCATATAAGGTGTTGAGGTTACTGGATACGTGTATGGGAATGAAAAGGTAGGCGGAGCTTGAGAATGAAAGCTCGTGTGATAGGAATAGGTGGCAGAGAGTAAGTCATGAATGGGAGTGGTCTGAAAGAGAGATGAGGTAGGGGCAGTTGGTGGTAAGGTAACGATACGTGGGGTCCAAGATTAACCAAAGGAAAGCTAATCGGGGGTCGTATGAACCTTTGAAGCCGTCGGATTGGGAGATGGGGCTAGAGATGCAGGAAGTAAGGCAGTGTTATTAGGAGGAGTGGGAGCTAAATGAGCAGCTATACTAATAGGCATGCCAATAAGGAGCTGACCATCAGGCGTACGGTCAGGGGCATGAGACAAATAGTATTATACAGCGCTGGGATTAGCATCCAGAAATTTGGCAAAGTCCTTGTCTCCTACAGGAATTTGGGGGATCTCACTGGTGTCCGTAGGGTTCCCTATAGAATGTGAAGGGGGTGATTCAGGCAAAAGACACAGAGCAGGCATGTGAAACCATGGCGGCGGCTTGCTTCCGAGTGATGACAACCATGGACAAGAACACACAGGAAAGTTTCAATCTATCAAGAACAAAAACAACCTCAGAATGATGAATTTGGCAAGTTGCTGGTTTGTAAGGGGCTGATGAAGACAGTAGTAACCGATATCGGTTAAGTAACGGGTGTCGGTCACACCAGAGCAAACGACGTCGGTCCCTTAACCGATGCCGGTGTCAAAAGTCTAGGATAAGAAGATATAAAAGGCTGCTAATTTGATTTTTAGCAACGTTGAGTATATTTATCAACTTATTGATCACAGAAGACAAAGTATGACAGAGAAAACAGAATTTGAAAAAAAGCAAGATGCACACGTAAATCCAGAGACTAAACCTAGGGTTAATAATAGTTATCGTGGGCTTATGCCTTTAGACGTAAGATGATGTCAGAATCCTAAACAACAAGACCTAGGGGAAATGTCAAGTTTGTTTTGGCTTATAAGGTTACCTCAATCGGGTGGAGGAATACCGCGGAAAAAAGGGGGGATG
This sequence comes from Taxus chinensis, assembly GCA_019776745.2. Taxonomy (NCBI): domain Eukaryota; kingdom Viridiplantae; phylum Streptophyta; class Pinopsida; order Cupressales; family Taxaceae; genus Taxus; species Taxus chinensis. Next base: position 125,380 of record JAHRHJ020003300.1, read on the forward strand.
TTTGAGCTGTTGTGTTAATGGTGTGAAGTGATTCGGTATGTGTTGTGCAGTGAAACTAGGGTTAATTTCCTGTCAATACCGTGGATATCACCCCCACGTGTACAACCTGTTACTTAATCTATGTTCACTAGAATTGAAGAACAACAAGTAGGAATGCAATGCATGTGTTTTAAACCCAAATCGAAAATTATGTTCGATGAAGCAAAGAGAGATGACTTTCACTAATGCGAAACTAGGAAAGCAAGACAAATTCTTTACGAAATATATAACAAAAGCAGCAATAGCAAATATGCTTCCTAAAATGAAAATAAGCAAGAGAAAGAAACCCAAAATGGGTCCCACCGGGCGTGCCAAAATGTTTCGCTCGGAATGTTTCGGCTTCTGGGAATAGAGTTGCTTCTATCCTTTCATTCCTTTTAGAAATAGATGAGGTTAGGGTAAGGAGGAATACCTGTTGAATGTCGAGATGGTGTGCGCGTACCATAGAGAAAGATCAGGCTGACTGCGAAGAACTCCTTTTTGTCTTGGAAGGACTACCTGCAAATAAGAACACAAGACCACAAGATTTGATTAAACAGTAAATGAGGAACTGCCTTCGGCCCAGGAAATATAAAACTTCCTTTCGAAGGTGGTCAGTTCCCCTGCCAATATGAATTAACACAAAAGACTGCAAAATATCAATTAAATTGTTTCGTTGAACTGGGTAGGGGAAAGGCTGGTTTTTTCTGGTTTTTGATCAGATGAACCGATGCCGGTTACTGATAACCAATGGCGGTTACTGATAACCAATACCGGTGGGTTCTAGGATCTTCTTGGTAGCTATGGTGTTTGCAATGGTTTTGGTTTTATGGATGATATTAGGAAATGAGACGATGAGGGATGAAATAATGACAGTTAGATGCAATGGCACGTTGAGTAGTGGATTCAGAAATGGATTTAGGAGGACTGAGATTCAAGAAGCATAAGAAATGTTATAACAGAGGACATGCAAGATGTGACTTACTGGTTTTGAAAAAGATGCAAGTTGATATCCTTGGTTGTAAACACTTCTGGTATTTCCACTCGTCTCTGCTCTGTCCAGTGAAGATCTGGACTCTGTTCCTCGCTCGCAATGCTCTCTGTTGATTCAAAAATCCTTTGACTGATCTCCCAAATGAAATTCCGATCTGTTGTTTTGGTTTGGGGAGCCCCATTTACAGGGAACCGATGGTGGTTGCGTAACCGACGGCGGTCGAGTAGGAACCGGCATCGGTAAGGAAAAAGTAGGCTATTTTTAGTAAAATAGCCCACCTTCCCTGCTTTTCTCCCGAGATCATTTGCGGGCTTGGTCAAGTGGCTAGAAGGTCAGCTTTGGGTGCGAGTAAGGAGGCATTAGTTATGGATGTGAGTCTAGACCAAGTCACGGGCCTTAATTAGGTTAGTTTAGGGTTAGGGCTAGGTCATGATGAGGTGGTGGCAAAGTGAGGTGGCGGGTAAGGTGATGTGGATTTATCAATTATGAGGTAATTAATAAATAATTGTGTAAGGTTTAGGTAATGAGTTAGGTTACGAAATGGGATGCGGGTCACAAGGGGTCAATAAGGGGTAAGACACAAATTTGGGTGTCTATAATTGGTTGTAGATATTATGTCAGCATGTGAATCTCGTGGGAGAATTCTTGGCACTTTATGACACTTTTCGTACAAAATCTACTGCGTTCGCGTTCTAGAGTAGGCCAGAGAAATAGCCCATCCGATGTATTTTTATGAGCGATGGCATGACCACCGAAGTGGCCTCCACATATTCCCACTGTGAGATTCATGGAGAATTCTTCTTGGATTCTTCTGTGTCGACACATCTTAGAAGCATTCCATCGAACGCTTTTTTGATAGAGCACTTTCTCTATAATGACGTATTTAGCTACGATAATGTGCAACTGCCCTTCTTTGTTGCAGTGTAGCACACCCTCTGGATACGTTATGGTCCATGATATAATTAATAATATCAGTATACCAAGGACACTCAGAGATAAGAGGTTTGGTTTCAATGTAGTATATGCATTCATCAGGAAAGTCTAGATCTACTAGATCGCCTCCGTCTAATGGGTTATCAGCTAACCAATCTGCAATGATTTGTCCCTTAATGGACTTTTGGTTTACGAAAGTTAATTTAAATTCACCCATTAAGGTTATAAAGCATCCATCCTTTTTAGATAAGGACCCTTGCATGAGGAAGGTTCGTAAATGGCCCTGTCTTCACAATGACCCTTGTTTCTTGGTTTAGCATGTAATGTCTTAAGCATTTGGTTGTGAAGACTATGGCAAGGAATTCTCATTCTGCTTGCATATAACATGTTTCATAGTCGAGCAATGTTCGGCTAATAAAATAGATCACACGTTCTCTCGTGTCATCATCTTCTTGGGCTAGCATGCAGGCTAGCAAGACATTGGTAACTCGTGAATATAAGATTAGAGGACGTGGTTTGGCTTAGGTGACATTAGCATGGGTGGTGACAACAGGAAACTCTTAACTGGCCTCGAAAGCTTCATTGCAGCCTTCAGTCTAATCGGTACTATAATATTTCTTGAGTAGATTATTAATTGGATGAATGGCAAAGCTTAAATCTGGGATGAATCTTCGGATTACACTGAGTTTTCCAAGAAATGACCTGATTCTAGATTCATCTGAAGGTGGGATCATTTCGAGAATAGCCCGGATTTTTGGTTGGGTCCACATTGATCCCTCGTGATGATATAATGTAACCTAGGAGCTTCCCTCCCGTCACACCAAAGACGTATTTTTCTAGATTTAGTGTGACTCTGTATTCTATTAGATGTGAAAGGATGATGCAGAGCACTTCTAGGTGATCACAATGTTTCCTGGCCTTAGCCAACAAGTCGTCTACGTAGGACCTCCATGATTTTGTGAATAAGATCGTGAAATATGTATGTCATTGCCCATTGGTATGTAGCACCGGCATTCTTGAGACCGAATGACATAACAACGTAGCAATAGGTTCCCCAAGGAGTTATAAACGTGGTTTTGGCTTGGTCTTGTTCGGATATTCTGATTTGATTGTATCCTGAGAACCCATCCATGAGGGATAAAATCTCAAATCCAGCTGTTGCGTCAATGATGACGTCAATGGATGGTAACGGGAAGTCTTCCTTAGGGCATGCCTTGTTAATGTCTTGGAAATCTATGTAGATGCGTATCTTCCCATTTTTTTTGAGAACGGGAACGGTATTAGATACCCACTGAGAGTAATCGACCGGTTTGATAAATCCCACTTGGAGGAGTTTAATTACTTCTTCCTACACCATGAGAGCTACCTTGGGTTTCATTGGTCTCGATTTTTATTTAATTGGCTTTGCATCTAATTTGGTGACGAGGTTATGTACCGCGATGTGTGGTGTAATGCCTGTCATTTCTTTATAATTAAATGAAAAAGCCTTTTAATGTTCTTTGAGGATTCGAGTGTGTATTTCTATTTCTTATGGAGTTAACGAAGATCCTAGTTTCAAGATCTTTGGTTCTTCCTTTGTTCCGATGTTAATATCAATTGTTTCTTCGATTAAAGAAGCATTACCTTCTTCAAACTCAGGAGGGGCTGGAGGTAGTTCTAGATCTTCTCCATTCTCTACCGCATATATGTTGAGTTCCTTTTGGGGGAAGCTCTATCATGGGATTTCCGAAGTAAGAAGATGAATGTGGGATTAAAGACAAATCTACCATGTGATGGGTGAGATGTAACGCTACATAGGCGTTTAAGTAATAAAGAGTAGCTCTATCACTATCAACGTGATCTAAGCTAGTAGACTTGTTCTCAGCTATGTTTGTTAAAAGAGGATTTGACATTTTATTCACTAATGGTTTAGTGCGAAGGGATACCATGAAATGGGTGTCCTCCAACTCACTTCTTGGAGTGAAATGTGAAGCTGAGGTTGTTATCGAATCTGCGAGAATATTTTTTTCTTGTGCGATTGCTTCAATTGATATGAAGTCAAACTCTTTGCTCAAATCTAATTTTGTTGTTTTGTAGAGCTGTAAGTGTTCAGCTCTGGTCTCATACACCTCAGAGACTTGGTTTGCTATTAATTGAGAGTCTCCTAACACCCTGATGTCATTAACACCAAGCCTTTTAGCTAGGATGAGGCCAAGGAGGAGGGCTTCGTACTCAGCACCATTGTTTGTACATTCAAAATTTAGTTTAAAGGCGAATGGTAGGATTTTTCCTTCAGGTGAAGTAAAGATCACACCTGCCCCAGCCCCATAATGACATCTAGCTCCATCAAAATGGAGAGTCTGATATTTAATTGGGAAGATGGAAATTGAGACATTTATTTCATCTATTTCTTCTGCTTCGGTTACTTCTACCATGCAGAGTTCCTCTGCTGGAAGAGAACCAACACCTAGGGTATATCCCATGCCTACAGAATCAAATGGCAGGAAAATTGGTAGATCTTGTTCTAGCAATTCGACAATTTTTGTAGTGGTTCCTAATGATACTATTTCTATAGCGTTAGCCTCATCCTTGAGGGCTGGGATATTCTTGATTAGGCTTCATAACTTCTAACTCCGTTGTAGGTACCAACTTTCCTTCCGGTTTTGAGTCGGTTGGCTTATTAAGTTGGTTTGTTAGGAGTTTAAACTCAGATTGAATGCCTGGTCTTTTCTTCAGGTCTGCTAGGTGTATATCGAATGGTTTCGGATCACCTTTTGCTATGAATACCTTTCCTAAGTGTAAGAATCTTACTTCTTGGAATAATGTAGAAGGGATTGCCTTCATACGGTGTATCCATGGTCAGCCAAGGATCATATTATAGTTGGTTTCCCGATCTATAATATAAAACTCAGTGAGGATTGTTTTGGGTCCTAAGGTGACTGGTAGTATTATAGTTCCAATCGAAGTGGCTTTAAGGCTATCATAGCCTCTTAGCATATTCTGAGTCGTGGAACAATTTGTTTCTCCATACCCTAGCTTTTGAAGGAAAGAGAAGGGGACTATGTTAACTGCTGCCCCATCATCAACCATTGTGTGTTTAACATAATTGTTATAAACCCACACTTGCAAATGTAAGGCTGGATCACCTCTGCATGCAATCTCAATGTCTGTTGGCATTTTGTTTATTTCGAATATAAACTCGGTATCCCTATCCGGCTGCCCCGGAGGGTGGATATCAAAGTCTATATGGTTTACCTGTGTTTCAGGAGGTGGAGTGATGTTAATTAAATGACCTAAACCTAATGCTTCTAAAAGAGCAGCCCTGTGGATAGGAGAGTTCTTCAATAAATCCAAAAAGGAGATATGAGAGAAGGTCTTTGTTAGGTCATTAATTAAATCATAGGCACCTACGGGTTTTACTAATGTTTGTTGGATGTTATCTGTCTCTAGCGGGTAACTTGGACTTGGCTGAGAGGAATACTCTCGTGTCCTTGTTACAGCTTCTATAGGTAGTTCAGTGTCTAATTCCACTAAACTGACTATCTTGGTTCGTGGCTGACTTCCTAATTGTGGTGCGACAGGTGGATTTAGTGAAGTCGAGGCTTCATGATCATTGTTTCCTGTCATTACACTCTTGTTCGTCCCATTTGGATTTAATTTGTTGTTATTGTGATTTGGGAGCGGATCATTGAAGATCTTGAGGGGTGCATTTTGAGAGGAAACTACCCCTATAAAAGTATTTGGCAGGTGATGTAGGATCTACTAAGAACATATCTATGAAAAAGTTGTCTTTGTTCCTCTAGCAAACGTTGCATTAATTTATTGTATTCATAGCAAGTCCTAGTGTCATGGCCTCAAATTTTGTGGAAACCACAATACGAGTTGGGATTGTAATTCCTAGGTTGTGCTGGTTTGGAGCATATTGTGGTCCAAAACTCTGATTAAACCGTTGACCTATTAGGATTAAATTTTGCATTTGTTGTCTTTGGTTTTGGTTTTGGTTTTGATATCCAGTTGAATTTTGACTTGGACCGTGTGTCTAGGTCTGCCTTTGTTGTTGTTGTTGTTGTTGTGGATGATTAAAATCCACTGTATTGATTGTTGGGGTAAAGTTGTTGTTTCGTTGATTGTTAATCGGTGGTGGAGCATTTACAACATTTGTTTTTCTCTTTGGTCAGTTACTCCATCTGTGGTTATGCCGTGATTTTTGTTAAGGATTTTAGGTCCTTGATTGACGTTTGTGGTAGTAGGATAAGTCGTAGTATTCTGGCTGGGGGTGATTAGCCTCCCATTTGTTCCATACGTCTTGCGACCGCTATCTATTGCCGCTTGATCTATTCGGAGAGCGCTCTCAAGTACTTCATCGTAAGTCCTTAGTGGGAACTTTTGGACTTCTTCCTTTACCTCTCTGCTAAGAGAATGAAGGAATAAATCACATAGTTCCATTTGGTCCATATTTGGAGCACTTGCCGAAGAATAAAGGACTGTATGCCATCTTTGGATGAAGTGAGCAACAGATTCATTGTGTTCTTGTTTAATGTGCAAGAACTCCCTGATTCCTGTTCTCAATAGTTTTTTCATGTCAAATGCCTTGATGAACTCTGAAATGAGTTGTTTAAATGAATGTATGGAAGCTTCAGGTATTATGTAATACCAATCAAGGGCGATGCCCTCTAACATTTTGGGAAATATTTTAGCAACAACCCCATCCCAAGGGAGCAGTTCTTAAATGGCTATGGCATAGGCCTTGATATGTGCATTTGGATCTCCTTCCCCTTTGTATTTGGGAAAATCAGGAAGAGGTCTTGGAAGCATGACGCTTCGTATAGTGAAGTCTAAGGGTTCTTTCAAATATTCTGAATAAGTCCCTATCGCATAGGTTTTGACCATTGATGGTGCCTGCTGAGGGGGTGGAGGTGGGATGGTTTGTTGGTATGGCGTGGCATATGCATTTGCAGGGGCATAAGGAAATCCCTGTGGTTGAGTGAACATGCCAGGAGAAGAGAACATATCTCCTTGCGGTGATTTGGAATATATGTTCAAGTATGGAGGAGTATTCCCAGGAATGGATTATTTTGTACTAGACTGGGAGGTGTCATATTTTCCACCGGAATGGTGTTAGAAAATGTGGTTCTAGTTGGGGTTTGTTGTGAATACTGAGGAGGCATGCCCAACGTGCCTATTCCTGTGAGGAGGTCTACTTGGCTAGGATGATGTGGAGGATTGGAATTTCCTACCTGCATGAATTGAGAATTTTGACTTGCTTGAGCAAGCTCTAACCCTCTAACTTTTTCTACTAAAGTTGAGATGACTTCATCTGGCGAAGTCACAGTATTTTTCCTTAGTGGCATTTTTTGTATATCCTGAGGTTGTATAGGCATGTGGTACCCTACTATGAATTGATCATTTCCCTGCCAAGTTTCACCGAGGGCATTTCCTATAGGTAGTGGCATGGAGGTGTTTTCTTGAAACGAGACCTCGGGTTGTGTTTGTAAACTTCCTATAGGTGGGTACATACTCCGAGAGTGTTGTTCATTCCTGGCATAACGCACTGAATGTTCATCATCTAAAAATAGATATGGATCTGATTGTCTACTAATTTGTGGTCTAAGCAATACCTGAGGAGACGAACCAGATTCTCCTGTAAACGTCATGTTGTTTGAGCTTGAAGGCTCTAGTTGTTGCATTTAAGCGAGCTGATCCAACTCCTCTATTTGGAAAGAAGAACTATATCTAGTCCTAGGGGTGAAGTTTGTGTTGACAATTGGTTAGTTGAATAGTTGTCACCCCATGCTGAGAGCGAGGGTGATGGCTATCTATTCAGTTGATCGTAATATGCTTCAAGACCTAGGAGAGGTCTGCCATATGCATTGAATCCTGACATATTCGGGGGGTATATGAATACCCGCAGAATAATGGGAAAGAGCGAAGGTGGATGGAAGAAATATGAAACACTAAATGGGGAAAGGTAAAAGGGAAGTAACTGTTCCATTCACGTCGGGTTCACCAATTTTGTTGGTGAAGCTGATGTGAAGGCTAATGAGGTAGGTAAGATGAAATAATTGTTTGTTTCACGTTGGGTTCACCAATTTTGTATGATGGAAAAGTGACAAGCGAGCATGGGAATCTACAAGTAACTCTTCCTCGCACCCAACCTCCCGAGGTCATGCCGAGACAGCCGGTGGGGATGGAATATACGTGGGGTGCAGGAAAACTAGTTAGGCAATCTTATGTCTTCGATGCGCACTAATGGAATCTACGAATCTAAGGCAAAGAAGGCCCTCCTAACCTAAACTGGCATGATAGATCGGTCGGCGAGGATGACCGCTCGAAGGCTCCAATCAATATTGAGCTCTGGCGTGATCCGATCTATAGGTTGTGGGATACGGGGAAAATGACCTGGAATTGTTTCATGTATATCTCCAGACAGGGTCATAGGATGGATGATGGATATATAGTGGATTCTATGGTCGATTCTCTGGTCTAGTCCAGAAATCTTTAGCTTTGTTAGCTGCTATGTCTAACAAGGATAACTGTGTGATGATGATAGGTGGAAGTGGAGTGGATCTGAATACTAATGTGCGTAAGCCAGCATCAACGTCAGATTGACCTGTGGACTCGTTGGGTTATGGGATTTGTGGATCACAACCATAGATTCATGGTTGTTGTGGACCTTCAATGGTCATATGTGGAATCAATCCCTAATCCCTAATATCCAGTAGTCGTATGCCTTTTCAGCCTCTATATTTAGAACTGCAAGTTGTGCAATCTTCTCAGAGTACCTTACAGGTGTTCTGGCAACCTGAATTCTTAAGCTAGTGTCTATGTCAGTGAGAATGTCTCCTACGTCTGGCTGTGGGACCAAAGGGTCACAACCAAATGTTTTCTCTCTTTCAAGCCCTTCTACAGTCATGCAGATATTTATCTAGGGTAATCTGTAGTTTGGCTGGTTTGACCAAAATGTGTGTGCTTGGTCGTCTTCTATGTTTAACCCTCTTAACTGTGAGCTGATCTGTTGTAAGTCTGTTGTTGTTCGGAAGACTTGGATTCTAAGATTCTGATCTATATCAGCTATTGCTGTAACAAGATTGGGTTGAGGCATGATTGGCTCGAATACATATTCTCTGGGCTCTCTAGGTCCCGTGATTGTCATGCAAAAGAAACAATGATAAATCTAACTAATGGACAAAGTAAATTAACTATGTAAAGTATACAACATATATATTTATCTATTTTTGTATTTTTGATAAACTATTGAACATAATTTGAAAGAGAAATTATTTAATATATCTAGAAATTGACAACTAAACTAATAATGAAATTAAAACAAACAAAGCAGCCGAGTATAGCTACTTGTCTGTGCAGTTGTAAATCTATTCTAAATAACCAGATAACTGATCTAATCTATTTGAAAGACTCTCGATCCTACCTCAGAAGTGAGGAGTGAATCATAGTTTCTCAGAAACTATCAATCCCCACAGCTTCCCCAGCAATATCAAAAGTGAGATTAACTGAAATGAAATGATTGACTACTCTATTTGATATGTTTTAACTAGAACTTTGAAAGCTTGAACCTGGATTTTGCATAACAGTGGTGAATCTGATTGTGTGTGGCTTTGTCCCCTCAGTGTGATCTCCTCGTTCCTTCGTGCTCACGTGAATCTAGAAAAGTGTGTGATGTTAGCATCAACAGAAGTAGGTATCAAAATAATGTTAGCTTAGGATGCAGACTGAATACAATGCGAGTAGGAGAGGGATAGCGCAAGAGAACAGAGCTTGGCTTATGCAATTCCTAGTGGGATTTATTATGAGTCATACAACATAAAATGTCCAGAACCTGAAACTATCCTGTTTGACGAACAAGACCTGCAACTTTAATGGCTTCCTACTGAAAATCAAACTATCCTATTCTAATGAATTGCATGAAATAGTAACAACACTAGCACAAGAAGATTATGTGGCTTCCTAACAGCTAAACAACACTAACCATGCATGCAACAAATAAAACTATGAATCCTAAGCAAAATTGAAAGACTAAGCTATTGAAATGAGAAATTGAGAGGAAAATTTGAGGGGCCATTTTCTTGAGCACAAGCCAGCTATTTATAGAATTCCCATTTACCCAAAGGTGAAAACCAAATTGAACTCTTTAACCATAAACAATGCCAAAACACTATTCCAGGGAACCAGAATCATAAATACAAGCAAAGGCGGTGAAAAAAGCTGGTAAACGTTGAAATTTATGTGAGTCGCGTTAAAAAGAACATTCTAGAAAATACGTGAAGGACCGCCGCCCTGAGTAGGGTGGCGGTTACAGGACCGCCGCCCTACCTGGGCTTTGGTCACGAGACTGGCAGGTGGGTGCGGGTTTCATCACTGAAGATCAAAACACAAAGAAAAGGAGGGGAGAAGAGAAAACAAAGCATGCAGGGGCTAAGCGGGGCATGTGGGATGTTAACGCATACTTGGAGAGATTTTTCAGATCCTGAACACCTTGTAAGGAGACCTGTATCATCATTGGGGCACGTGTAACGTATGTTCCGGTAGTGCAGTACCCATACAATTTTGGGTACGTATAGGCACCTAGTCAGGCCTTGCAGTTGCCAAATATCCCATGGGACACATCTTGTCTTAGATTTTAGGATTGATCATATCCTCTTCTAAGGCTAGCTTCACATCCATACCCCAGCTTTGATGAAATTGGGGTTAGTGGGAGTTTATCATGTGTCCTTCACCATTTTGGGGTTACAATGTAGGTTCTCTCACATTGGTTAAAAGGCACAACATAAAATAGTGAGGGTCAGATCAAATCCTTTCAAAGTGCTATCCATCTCTCCACAAATTTGGGTGTCAGTTAGATCACATCGATGGCTACAAAATGAATCACATCAATATATATCTGACTTCAAGCTTCAAGCCATATCTCTGATGCTTCTTAGATTGAAAAGGAGAAAAAAATTGGGTACCAACATGGTCCATTTGAACAATGGGAACCTGAGGTCCTGATTGGCATATCCAAAAGCCTAGACAACCCCGATAGTGAAATATCCATGTCACTAAATCTAGAACTAGGATGATGCATGTAGATTTTGTGTCAATATGAAATAAGAAGTCTTCACTAAGATAATCTATCACTTTTCTCTCAAAATTTGGTGATTGGGTGCAAAGATTTGAGTATGCACATCCCCTTTTATTTGTAGCAAATGTAAAATGATTGGGCATGATCATATAAGGTGTCCAGCACAGAAGAAAAAGTAGGAAACATTCTCAAAACCCCACTTTGTGGCTCCACATAAAGACAATATAGAATGGATAAAGGGGGAAAAATGGAAGAACCATTAGTTGGGATCATGGAGGGGATTAAGATGTTCCAAAGGAGACTATAGTCTCAGAGACATAAGTTTTGGCTAAAGAATAATCTCCAAAGAAAAAGGATGAAAAGGTAAAAGTAGTATGATAAGAAGAGTGATGATGAATTTACATCACCAAATATAAAACATAAGGAAGCTAAGTATTTATTTAGAATTGAGAAGGGAACTATGCACTAAAATTGGCCCAGGGGTTTCACTAGAGGAGGTTTCCTCGGTTGGGAAAATATCTTTTGGTCAAAGACAGGAGGAAGGAATCACGACATTGAAATATTTTAACCTCTTGATGGGAGGTATTGTTCTAAATACTACTGATCCAATGTCCTCCCTTGCTACCCCAGTCATGGGGACCAAGCCTATTACTACAAGTAGTGTTAGAGAAGATGTGGGTAAAGACTTGGCTCCTAAAGGAAGGAAATAAAACAAGGAGAAGAGGGAAACCTTGGTAAAGAAAGATATGGATAAAGGGTTACATAAACCTCTTAGGTTTCTTCACTCAAAAATTAAATGATCTTACTATCATGGAATATTAGAGGGTTGAATAACCCCAGCAAGAAAAGAATTATGAAGGATTTTAGGAACAAATACAAACCTGATATTTTGATGATCCAAGAAACAAAAATGAGTACTGAAAGATTCAAAGAAGTTAGTATGGTGATCTGAAAAGATGGCCTTTGGGCTGGGGTAAGATCAGATGGAGCTTCAGGAGGCTTACAACCCTATAGAACCCTCTCATGGTTAAAGGTATGGTTCTTGCTGTCTTTGGCCAACCATCTATCCATATTCTTCACTGATTTAGCTTCACACAAATCTTGGATTGTGTATAATATCTATGCCCCCAACTTTGTTGTTGGAAGAAGAAATATTTGGGGAGAACTCACAAGGGGAAGGCTTTTGTTTAAAGACTATGATTGGATTTTGAAGGGTGATTTCAACACCCCTCTCTCCCCAGGGAAACAAAAAGGAGTGTCCATTTCCTACAGTGACAGTATGGATGATTTGGCTAATTTTATGGTGAACAATGATCTTTTTGATCTAGAGCTTAGGAGGGTCCAAATTCACTTGGGCTAATAGAATAACTGGACAAGATCTCATAAAGATCAGTCTGGATAGATTTTTGGTGAGTCATAATTGTATGCTTAGTCAACTCTATTCTTTATCCACCTTACCTAGAATTGGATATGACCATAGCTTGATCATCCTCAAGTTAGGTATGGATATCCCTAAAAAACCTAGACCATTTAGATTTGAAAAAATGCGGCTCTAACACCTAGACATCCTCAAGAGAATTCAAGATTGGTGGGGGTTTATGGTCCATGGTGTTCTGATGTTTAAATTAAGATTTCAAGTTGGAAACATATTAAATAAAACCTGAAAATATGGAATAAGGAGATCTTTGGGAACATCTTTCAGACTAAGAGTAGAATAGAGGAATATTTAAGGACTATTGAGGAGTTGATGGAAGAGGATGGGCTCAACAAAGTGCACTTAAAAATCAAGAGCAGGCTCTTCTCATTGAATATCATGATATCTTGGCTAAGGAGGAAATCTAATAGAAAAAAACTATAGAGTTAAATGGCTAAAGGAGGGTGATAAAAACACCAAAAATTTTCATTTCTCTACTACCTAAAGGACCAATCATCTCAAGATCAAGAAATCAAGAAAAATTATGGTACACTTACTTGATGATGAAAAAGAAATCAATGAATTTATTATCAAATATTTCAAGGACCTCTTCCTCCTGGGTTAGACCCAAATAGAACCTATTGGGAGAAGGCTTTAGGTATCTTCCAGAATGTCATCTCGCAACAAGATAATAGAGAAATTCTTCTCATTCTAGTGAGGAAGAGATCAAATATATTTTTTTTGATATGGAACCAGATAAATCCCCTGGACCAGATGGTTCCTAGATTTTTTTTTCCAAAATTTCTAGGAAGTGGTTAAGAATGATGTCATTGAGATGATCAAAACTTTCTTCAGTAATGGAAAACTCCTTAAACAAATGAACAACACCTTCTTAGTCCTTATTACCAAGATGATAGGGGCCAAGGATGTGAATATTTTAGACCCATTATTCTATGTAACACTAGTTACAAATTAATTACCAAAATTATTACTTTCAGGATCAGGAAATATCTTGCCAATTTCATCTCTCCTAATCAAGGGTCCTTCATTCCTAGTAGAAAATTTTAGATAACATTGTGGTCATCTAAGAGGCCATTCATTCTATTAAAATATCAGGAAGATCTGCTATGTTTTCAATTTGGATATGCATAAAGCATATGAAAGAGTTTCGTGGGCCCTTCTCTGAGCCATTCTGACCAAGGTGGGTTTTGATGTTTTTTTATCAACATGGTTATGGTCTGCATTTCTTCTTCTAGTTTCTCTGTTATTTTCAATGGTAAACTAGAAGGTTTCTTTTAAGTTGGTATAGGACTTAGACAGGGAGATCCCCTCTCCCCCTTCCTTTACATGATTATGGTGGAAAGTTTAAGTAGACGTTGTAACCAGGCGGTTTGCCTAAATCTCTTACAAGGTATCAAAATTTCAAATGGTCTTCAGCCAACTTACCTTAACCAATTTTTTGATGATAATTTCTTGATGGGGAAAGCTTCTATTCAGGAATCCTCTATCTTCAAATATTTTTTGAATGAGTATGAGGAGGTCTCTGGTTAGCTTCTCAACTTTCACAAAAGTGTTATTTTCTTCATTAACGTGGAAGAGAAATTCCAAGTGAGACGGGACCATATTTTTGGATGCAAGATAAAGAGATTTTTGGATTCCTATTTGGGAATTCCCCTCATCCATAAAAAACTAGACCCTTCCATTTGGAAACTTCTGTTGGAGAGAGTTACCAACAAGTTGTTTACCTGGAAGGGGACTCTCCTTTCTCAAGCAGGAAAATCTCAACTACTCCAAAGCTCTCTTCGAGGTGTTCATGTCTATGTCATGTCCCTTTTAGGCTTCCAGTCAAGATTTTGGAGGCTCTGGAAAAAATTCAGAAAAGGTTCCTATGGGATAGTGCTGAGGAGAAGTTCAAATTCCCTCTTGTGGCCTGGGAAAAAGTGACCAGGCCAAAGTCTTGTGGTGGGTTGGGGTTAAAGAATATGAGACTCATGAATGAAGCTCTTGTGGCCAAAGATGGATGGAGAGTGATAAAGGAAGAAGGTCTTTGGATTGATATCATTAAAAGGAAATATTTAAGGAATATTGACAGAATAGAGACTTTCTTTCTACAGGACAATCTTCCTAGGGGTTCCTTCTTTTGGAATTATTTTCTCTCTTATAGGGAGATTCTGAGTAGGGGTATTAAGTGGAATATTGGGAAAGGTAATAAAATTCAATTTTGGAGGGATTTTTGGCTTTCTAATAAACCGTTAGTGGAGGAAGAACCTGGGAGAATTGTGGCACAATTCTATGAAGACAATGGAAAATTTTGGGTCAGAGACTATTGGATCTTCTTCAACAATCAAGTCTCTTGGGAGAATGTGAACCCCCTCCTAATTTCATTGGGGATAAAGATTTTTTTGATAATCTCAATTCTAATTTAAAGATTTTTTATATTCCTCTTTTCTAAAAGAATGAGGACTCTATTATATGGAAGGAAGAGGATTTTGAAAATTTCTCTGTCAAATCAGCATATCTCCTAAATTTCAAAAACTCTGGTCAAAAAGATTACTGGGGTAAACTTTGGGTGAAGGACCTATTACCTAAAGTTAACATTTTCTTTTGTTGGCTGCTCAGAAAAAAATCCTCACCGTGGATAACTTGAGGAAACGTGGGATGGTCCTCCTCAATAGGTGTGTGCTTTGTAATAAAGAGGAGGAAAGTGTCAACCACCTTCTCATCTCTTTCCCCTTCTCTCAAGTTGTATTCTCCAAGGTGATGGAGCTGTTCAAAGTGCAATGGATCTTCCCTAATTCCATTGAGGATTGTCTGGTTACAATGGGATTTTCCTTTCAGGTTCCCCTTTCTCATGCCAACCTGGAAAATGGCCCTTCCCCACTTCATCTGGAGCTTATGGAAGGAAAGGAATGCTCTCATCTTAAGAAATCAGAAAGCTAACATCAGAAAGGTCAGTGCTTGTTTGATCTCCTCTATTAAAGAAAATTCCAAACTCATTAAGGTGAAGACTAAAAAGGCTTGTTCTAGCAAAGAAGAGGAATTCCTCAAACAGTTTGCCTTCAATCCTCCTTAGGTCAACTTCTTGTCCATTATCATTAAGTGGTCTAAACTAGAAAAGGGAAAAGTCAAACTTAATTTTGATGGGGCTTCAAAAGGTAACCCTTGTTTAGAAGGAGGAGGAGGCATAATTAGGAAGATAATGGGGTTTGTCAATCCTAGCCTATGTAGACCCTTTGGGGATTCAAAGCAACAATATGGCTGAAGCCTGAGCTCTTCTCTGGGGTGTTAGTCTTGTTAAGGAAAAATGAATTAAACACATTCTTATTGAGGGGGACTCTCTTCTCATTATAAATGCCATCAACAAGACTAATTCCTAAAATTGGGCTCTTGGTAATATTATTCTAGATATTAAAGAGCATCTTAAATTTTTTTATACCTATATCATCACTCATACCCCTCATATCAGCAACACATGTGCAGATAGATTTGTGAATGAGGGAGTTCAAATTAATGATTTCAAAGCCTTGCATAAAGGTGATGTCATCCCTAGGTCTATTAATGAGTTTATTAATCATGAAAAATCATAATGACTTCACATTAAGCTATGCAAGGGAGAATATTGGGCTCATTTTTAAAAGTTGTAAGAGTGAGTTAGGTTCTATTATGGAACTCAATGCAAGTACAATGAGAATGGGCCTTTCTTATATAGGAAAGGAATAACAATATAAAAAATAGTCAAGGTCATAGATCAAGCCATAAATCAAGGAAAGAACTAGTCATCAAAGAACTAGTTAAGACCATAGATTTAGGAGAGAACTAGACATCAAGGATCTAGTCAATACCATAGATCAAGGAAAGAACTATACCTAACAACTAGATAATATCCTCCTAATATCTAAATAAATAAAAGAAATATCCACACACATAAGTGGGTGAGGATAAATACAATAAAGGTAAATAAAGTACCTAGGTGAACATGAGCTAAGGTAAATACCTACTCTAACAAAATTAATTAAGGTTAGACTATGTGTTTGTTCCTGACTCTATGAAGTTGGTTTTGAAACAATTCTATTGTCCCTTCAATCAGCCTTGGGCATTTGAAGTATTTATGGATCCTTTTATCTCTTGTATTTCTACTGGGAAATGTTGAAGGAAATAAATATAAGAGTATTCAAAGGTAAACATGAGAAAATGGAAAGATTAGCTGTCAAATGCAATAATGCGATTATAGATCATTTAATCTTTTTCAATCTAGACCTAAGAAATATTGTTGATTATAGCCAACAATGAAGGTAATGTCTCTAGTAACTAGGGGTTTCTCACCATTCAAAATAAGAATTCTATATATTATTCCTAGGGAGCTAGATGTTGGAAGAGTCCTTAGAAAGGCTAGATCAAGATGAAATTTGATGGGGCTAAAAGGGGAATCCTCGGAATATGGTATTGGTTGGGTCTTTATAGATCATAAGTTGGATACTTATTTCTTAGATATTCCTATAATTTAGGCATTCAACCCAACCATGTTGTTGAATAAGTTTCTACTTACTGGGGATTTAAAATTTTGTGGATAGACATTGTCTAGAAATTATAAAGGTGGAAGGAGATCATTTGTAATATTATCAACAACATTCTCAATTGAGAAAATTTTTACTTTATGCTGGTGAGAATATTAGGTATTCCATTGCAAGGGAATTAAGTTGTTATTATCTATTTTTGAAACTATTTCCATTAATCACACAAATTGAGTTTCAAGGAGATTGTGTGGTAAAAGATTTATTCGCCAACATAAGGTGTTCTTATGGATGGTATGAAGGTTCCTAGATGGAATGTTTATCTTCTTTGAAACTTTGATGGCTATTATGATTGGGGAAGTTTAATGAGATTGAAGATCCAATGAGGGTGGCATCCTTATCGACTCAAATTTTTTTTCTTTCTTTCCCTATGATTTCTATGAAAGGTTATGAATAAAAGGATTGAAATGTTGAGATTCTAGGTGGAAGGATAATTGTTGTTAATTGAAATTATGATGAGTTAAGGTTTGGTCTTCAATAAAAGAGGGATAATAAAGTGTCTAATAATCCTTAAAGGAAACTAGGTTTTCACATCCCTAAGGTACAATCATGACTTGAAGCATGGTAATAAGATTTTGCATTTTTAATACATAAGAGTGAGAAGGTTTTCGGGTACATATTATACTTCTCTCACATGCTTAGTGGGGAGATTTATTGGTATAGAAAGGTAGTTAATTATTTACGTATTTCCCTAGTTATTTCATTTTATATGATTATGGGTGGAAACTTGGTAATGCACTGAACCAATAGGGGTTAAATAGATCAATTCTCATGCTTTGTTCTCCATTTGAGAAATTTTCTATTGCCCCTTTTTCAAACTTTTCAATGGTTTTGATGAATATTTAAGTATTGAGTTCAGGAAAGCATGGAATCCTATTCACAATACATGATATGTTTCAAGGTTGGTCAGTTTCTATTCATGTATTTCTCTCGAGGTCTTTAAAGACTACATTTCCTCCATTTTTTGTTTTTGGAAGGATGGAAGGTAGAAATTGCCTAAGCTATAAAAATACGCTTTGTAGAGAAGTTAACTCTGTTTTTGGAGAGGCAAGGACAAAGCTTACTCTGTATTTTTCTTGGTTTCAAAGCATATTATCTTAACAAGAAGTATAGAGACAATTAACCTTAACATAATTCAATGCCTTATGTGCAAGGGTATACACAAAACCATTTATGCCTATCACATTCCAATTTTGAGTTTAATTAGATGTGGAAAAAGTTATAACTTCCCCTTCTTCATCTTCAGATATTGAGGTGTGATTTCATTGACCAGTAAGAAGGGGAAGGTCTTTGATTCCAAGGAAAGTTATGGGATACTTAACAAATTGAGCCTAAAGGGTTAATCCATAGACCTTAAAATCCAGAAAATTTAGAGGTCCTTTATTGGATATTTGCTTCTACATTTCTCTCTTTGTGGTTAGGATCCTTTAATAGTTTTGGTAACTAGGGTAAGTTGCTTCTTCCTATACTTTCAAAGGATCATGGGACTAAGCCTCATCCTATGGAGGAGGATGTCATGGGACTCAAATATCTCAAATCTCTCATGTTTGAAATATGTTCCTACTATATTTTATGCTAGGGAAGATCATGACCAATGTTCTAAGGAGAATATGATTTCTAAGGATTAAGAGTTGATATTTATCAACATCAGCTTCATTATTGAACTTGATAAATTTCCCTTTGGAATAGCCTAGAAGCACTAGGCATATGCAATGAGTAGATCATTTATTGTATTTAAAAACGCGAAGTATAACTTCTATATCATAGTCTAGTCCAGGTTACAAATTTAGAAAAGGAGGTTGATCCTAAATGTCCTTGAAAAATATTCTGCCAAAATCCTTCATAAGAAATATAGAATTCTAGATGTATAATTGTGTAACACATGAAAAACATGATTCTAAATGGTACTACAAATTCATTATGAATATGATATAATGACTTTAAGTATAGCTTCAGCATCCTATGTAACCAATGAGTCCAATCTATAAATATATTATTTTATTCAAATACCGTTTATATAAAGTGAATCTAAATGTAAAAATGTTTCCTACTCTAAATTTTGCTATCCTATAATTTTATTTGGATGAAGGCTTTTGGGTTTACCTTTGTGGTGTTGTTAGTTTCTAAGGATAGTGATTTTTTAGTTTGACAACAATTTTTTTTGGTTTTCTTCAAGTTGATGTTCTTTTTTATTTCTCTCATGTTAAATACTTTTTTTTATTTAAAGGAAACACAACTCATTTTTTTTCTTGATATTTTATTAAGACTAAGAACCCCTTAATAAACCACTATTTTACCATCAATCAAGTTATTACATTGTACATAATTAAGACCTTATGGTAAACCCAAATTAAATAAATTAAATTAAAATAGTTTGAGCTATCGATTGCAGTTACTTCCACACTATAATATTTCAAGCTTAGTGGGTGCTATAATCAATCTAGTTCCCTCCCAATTTATATTTTGAGCTTAGCATCCGCTAGCTTATGACTCAACATAAGTTTAGATCATAGAAATATCTTTCTTTCAGTAAAATAAATTAAGATGTTATAAGCATTCCTTAGGTAGGTTATGCCAAAACATAATAATACTGAAATTATGAATACTAGTATTAATAGAATAGTGGCCACTAGGTTATGCCAATAACATATTATTTGGGTATTTCACTAGAAAAATTATGTATTCAAACATTATGTTATTTTAAATTAGATATTTTTAGATCTTAGCACCTAGATAGGTTATGCTACCACATAATCATTTTTTTAGCGGTAGTTAGGATTTCAAAAACTAAATTGAGGTATTAAAATTCCTTACATGAGCAGCTAGGTTATGCCAAATATAGTTTTTGGGTATTCAATTCTAATTATCATTATGTATCACAAAACTATATTTTTCATGAAAGAAATATTTATATATATATATATTAACATGTATACTATGAATATATAGTACCAATACTTAATTATTTGAATTATTTATATGATTTTAAGATTTTAAACTCCATAGTTTTGATATAACTTCTTTCAAAAAAAGTACATAGTTTTCAAACCAGTCCATAATAATTCTTAGATCAGACTCTCCTAGATTCTATGAACTTTGAAACAATTTTTCATGTATATGCCCTTGCACATTTTATATTACTCCAAAATAAATTTATATCTCCTTGCATAAATTATACAAATATTTTACAATGTTTCCTAAAATAGGAATTTCTACTACCAAAATAAGTTTCAAGCAAACTCTAACTTTTAAATCTATCATCTAAATATTACTATTTTTAGGTTTACTCCCTTAAGAATATCCTATTCTTATAAATTCACAGCTTATAAACACACATATTATTTTGTCATATTCTACAAACTAAATTATAGGAATTTTCAATTTTGTAACTCAAATGCAACTAATAGACTAAAATTAGCTAATGCCCAAAAATAGGAAAAAACCAAACTACACTCTGGAAGTGCCTTAAATAGGAAACTAATTTATGGCCTCAATATGGTGGATTTACCTTCTAAAAATGTGCTAAAATTTCCCCAAACAGTGGTAGGTATCTGGTGGTTTGTCTCATTTTAATGTGGTTTAAAAAAAAATGGTCTTCAAAAAAACACTGAGCTCAAGTTATGACCTTGTCAAGTTCCTACTAATCTTGACGCATCATGGACTCCCATGATGATTACAAGAAACTTATCTTACTAAATATATGCCAAAATATGGGTAAGATTTCTAATCAGCTTCACTTCACCCTAAATACTTCTATATCTATACACTTTGTTATATAGACAGCCATACTGGACCTTAATTAAAAACTAAAGACAAATGCATCCAGGAAAGATTAGGCCATTTTCCCTCTCGGCTACACCTCATCGATGATCTCAACAACCACATCCCCTTTACTATGATAAGAGGAGGAGAATGAATCGACATTACATTCTAGCATTTTCACTTTAGGGCAAGCAGGGAGTTCTATACCCTGATTTTACACAACTACCTCCAAACCATTTGCAATCACTACATCCCTCGTGTCAAGGCATGGGCATGATACTAAAGGTTGACTAGATTCTCTTCCAACTTTTCATGCTGCTTATGCAAGATAAACTACCCCAAAGAGTTGGACAGTATGTTTTTTTGTGCTCAACCCTTGTTCCATGTCAAAAATATTCCTTCACCCTTTGGACTGGTTTGGGTCAAGCATTAGCTTTACATGCTCTCACAAATATCACTGTCATCTTATTCTTTGAATCACTCACATGACTAACCAAGACCTTCTCGAGCCAATTATGCATAGTTGCATTCTAAATTTTCCCATCCATCTAAGAAGTAAATGATTCCCTGATGTCCTTTCCTATCATATCTCTCCACCTCTTCCTGCTAGGACCACACTCCATGCTACCCAAGAAACCACCAACACCCCTGTCACCATCACAGAGAGATAGGAAACACAACGACCAAAGATGAAAAGAGGAAAGGGGTAGTGAAATGTCTATCCAGCCCGGAGATATAAAGCCACCACCACACAACACACGAAAGGAGGTAAGTGTGACAATACCAAAGATCATCGATTAGATATCCTTATCATAAATATCACACTTCCCATTAAAACTCTTAAATTCCCAATGCCATCTTACATGTTGCGTGTGTATAACCCTTAATCGATTTCCTCTATCACAAGAATGCAATCTATCGATGTCATAAATGACCATTAAAGCCATAGATGCCATATCCTCTTGTCACCGCCAAAAAAGGTTACCCCTAAGAATAATCTAACAATTTTTATTAAAATATTATAAGTCGCTACCTTTTGACAAATTAAAGTAAGTTGTTTTTATTTTATCAACCTTTAAGTTAATCAACCACATTAACTTTGGAGAAATGTATAACAATCAAGATCTGTATAAATTAGTCAACTTTATTGTATGATTATAAGATTTCAAATTAAGATATTTCGAGCATAGTGCCCACTAGTTTATGCCACCACACAATCTTTGTAGCCTATCGGTGGTTAGGATTTGATAAATTAAATTAAGATATTTTCAACATAGCAGCCACTAGGTTATGCCACAACATAATATTAGGATCTTAGCAGTCTCTAGGTTTCAACAAAAGAAAGTAAGAACTTAAGAATATAAATATTTTGAGCTAAAAAACAATAGTATTTAACAAACAAAAGAAATACATTGACTTTGGAGATCTTTATAGCAATCAAGACCAGTATAAATTAGTTGAATTTTTTGTATGCATTTAAGATTTGGAATTAAGATATTTAGAGCTTAGCGCCTGCTAGGTTATGCTACCACATAATATTTGGATACTACCAGTGGTTTCAGATACTTTGAGCTTAGCAGCCAGTAGCCTTTGCCACAACATATTATTTGAGATTTAATTCACTATGGTTCAATAATTCATAGTTACCAAATTTTACAGTAGTTAATAAATTATAGAAAGATATTTTAAACTTAGTTGATGGTAGTTTAAACAATGACATAATATATGGAGGTTACAGTCGATATGATTAAACAAATTAAATTAACATATTTTGAACTAATCGGAGACTAGGTAATTCCATAATATATTATTTCTAGCATAGTGGTTGCTATCATTTAACATGTTACTGAATGATATTTTGAGCTTAGTGCCATCCGCTAGATTATGACACAACATAATATTTGGGGCTTAGCGCTCACTAGGCTTAAACAAAAGAAATAAGATATTATTATCTTGGATTTCGGTGGGTTACGCCAAAACATAATATTTGGATCTTAATGGTGACTAGGATTTAGCAAATTTGAATCAACATAGTTTGAGCTTAGCGGCCATTAGGTACTTAAACAATATATTATTTTGATCTTCGCGGCCGCTAGGTTTTTCCACAACATGTTATTTGGTGATTTCATCACTAGGGTTTAATAATTCATAATTAAGATATTTTACAACATCTAGACAAATTAGAGGCAAGATATTCATAAATTTTCTGGTGCTAAACCCACAATATAATATTTTGAGTTTAGTTTTTGCTAGCACCTAACTAGTAAGAGAATTATATTTTGATATTAGACAATGATACATTATGCCACACCATAAATTTTTGGAGCTTGGTGGTCGCTAGGTTTTATCAAAATAAAGTAGGATACTGTTGTCTGAGAAGCCATTAGGTTATACTAAGACATAAAATTTGGAGCATAACGATCTTAAGGATGTAAGAAAACTCATTAAGATATTAGGATCTTAGCACGACTACGATATGCCAAAACATAAAACTATTTGGAATTAGAGTAAAAGGGGGTTTTCCCAAATGACCCACATACTTGCACAAAAAATCCCTCATGGCCAGATATTACAGTGAAACAAGAAGAGAACAATCCCGTATGCAACAAAAAACTAAAAATTGAAAATTCCCAAACTGGACAAAGCCAAATTACATTTTATGGATATTCATGAGAGTAGTTGCTTCATCCTTAGCATCGGCAGTAGGGATTCCTTGAACCAACACGTCCACTAACTTAATGTGTTCCAGGAAGTCTTCATTGATTTTCATCCAGGTCATGTCCATGTGAATTTTCCATTCCTTGATAGCAGATACTGAGTGTAACATAATCTTCAATGGCCTCATGTGGATCAGGAGAGATCTTCTCTAAATGCTCCTTGTGTTCCGAAGCTGCATTGGGGGAGCCCATTTTCTCTGATAGAGGAGAATCAGGGTAAACCGAGGAGAGATCCTGTAACACATATAGAATTTTTGAGTCCATGCTAACTTCCATGCAAAAATATGGGAGGGCAGTCACACATGCTTCTGTGATCAGGTGAGTTGAGTCGGTTGTAGCCATTACAATGTTAGTGGAGATGAGAGGAGAAGCCAGAGAAATGCCAGCAAGAGGTGGAGAGGAAGTAGATGTCAGGTCTGAAAGCTGTTCTAAGACCTTAGGAGAGTGCTTCTGAGGTGTTGAAGGGTTATGAGCCACCAGAGAAGATGAGGGAGACCCAAGAGTGAAAGAATGGGGGGAGACCACCAGACCACTCTGGCTAATGATCATGATGTTTGAATCAGAAGTTGGAAGGAGAGAAGGAAGGTGACGAAACATGAGAAATGGAAAGAGGGAGTTGGTTGTGGAAGAGGAGGGGGACATGACGTACTTTCCTAGCTTATAGGGGAAGTGTGAGATTTATTTTTGGGAAGCTTCCATTTTAAAGAGAAAATACAAAAGGCCTTGGTGTAGGAAAGGACCTTCATCTTCTCTAGCCATTTTAAGGGACCTCTCAAGTGATTGAAATAGAAAATCCACAAATTTTACCTTCCGATCATGTCAAAGATGTGCAAGAAGAAAAATATGAGGTCCATAGATCACTTTGTAGCATCGCTGCAGCGTGAAGTACCTCCTCAATTTCTCAGCAACCCTATCCCAAGGTTGTGGAAGTGAGTCCCATTCATAGCCTGAGTGATACATTGTCATATTTTCACCAGGATACAAGAAATCATCCATCTCCTCCTGAAGTGAGCATTTAAAATAAATTTCTCCCTCCATGGGGAGCCCCATCACAGCCACAATGGACTCTGTCAAAATAAAAAAAATCGTATTTCCCACTTTGACTCTTCCTTTCTTCAGGTTGTCAGCACACTGTTGGTCACTCAGACAAAGTGACCAGATAGTCTTTCCATAAATGACATAACACCACCATCATGTAAAATATTCCATACTACCGAGTTGGCCTTGACCTCTTCACAGGAAGAAGGCTCAATGTGTTTGATAGTGCCACCCATAGTGAACAAGGCTATTGTGACAGTGATTTCCAAAGGCCTGATATAGATGATGCTTAAATAGAGATGTCAAGCACCTTCATTCCAATATTCAACACGTGTCTCCAAGATTTCTAATTGAAATCTGACGTAATTAGTAATAGTCATTAATTGGTCCCTTCCATCACACAAACCTAATCTATGAATGCCATAAATACCCAAAAAACCCACAAATATTGTATCCTCTTGCCAATGCCAAAAGAGGTTATGCCTCAACATAAGCTAACAACTTTTATTGTAATCTTAGTTAATGTTCAAGCCAACCACAACATTAATTAGTTAATGTTCTTGCAATTACTGCATTTAGTGGAGGTTGAAGGTTTGAATGTTAGTGATATTAGATGTATTTAGTTAATATATATTATAAAGGAAGAATCTACAAACAAAATGAAGCAAGGTGAAATAACTAACATTGCTAGAAATGATTTCATACTGTATAGATTATCAGACAACAAATCATAAAGCAATATCTTATTAGAATTTCTTTATTGACACATCTATTTGTTACATTTAGGTTCTCCAAGGTTGTTCATTCTACACATGGAAATGAAGTGGGTAAGCACAAAGATGTTATAGGGAGCACAAGCAACACTTGTGATGGGAATTTGTTTGTGAGATTTGGTGAGGTGATTTCACAAAACACTGTTTGACTGGAATGAGATGGGGATGGTGTTGTCTCAAAAAAAATGCATCCCCACGAGTCCTCTCCATCCCAGGGTCTGATTTTTTCAATGGAGAGCAGCGTGTTTAGTTCAGACCAAGATAAATTTAAATGTAGATACAATTACATGTACGTGGCAAGAATAATATGCTTATTGGGTTTGTGTTCTCTTACAGGTACAATTACATTCACAATTACAGGTATAATTACATGTACATGAGAGAATAATATGCTTTTTCATCTTTTAACTAGCCTCGTGGATGTTAAAAGTTCTTCTTATATTGAACCCTTACGTGACTTCAGATTGGTGTGGGTATATATATTAACTTGAATCAATATTTTTTGTTGCAGGTACAGTCGGCAGTTGGTTGTTTATATTACTTCAAGTGTAGTGGTCACTTTCATTTAACAAGTTATTGAATGATATTTTGAACTTAGCGTCTGCTAGCTTATGACACAACATAATATTTGGATCTTCGTGGTCTCAAGGTTTTGACAAAAGAAAGTGAGATATTATTTTGATTTTAGTGGTCACTGGGATTTAACAAATTAAATCAACCTAGTTTGAGCTTAGCAGATGAATGTATTTGAAGAATATAATATTTTGAGCTAAAGAGTCACTATCATTTAACAAGCTAAAGAAAGACATATTGAGTTTAGTTTCTGCTAGTATCTCCAGTGTTAATCTCATAATGAACTTCCACCTGGTTGGAGGATTGAATTGATATAACAAAAAAAGGTATAGTAGTTTGGGATTGAAGTGAAATTTGTAACCTATTTTTTAAATTTGTTACTACTCGAACAGAAGTGTGACTAGCGTCGTGGATGTTAAAAGTTCTTCTTATTGGAAGGATTGAAAGATTTGTTAATTACTACAAAATTCCTTTTATGTTGTACTTATAATATGTTGTTGTTTGAATGAAAAAATATTGAACATGTTTCTAAAATAGTCTGATGTCTTTTAAACATCCTAGATCAATTGTTTTCACAAAAATGCTTTGCTTACATGCATTGATGGAGATCAATGACTACAATGCTTAAGTATAACATGTGACATATCAGTTATTGGACCAAACATATTCATTTTCAAAACATATGTTGTCTTGCAAAGGATTTTTGGAGGAAAAATTGGACTAAGGATTTACTCCCCAAGGTCAACAACATGAAGACTGCCTGCCTTAACTGGAATTGAATTGTAAAGATTGGAGGACAAAAATTGTATTTATTTGAAAGATTTGTTACTTACTACAAAATACCTTTTATGTTGTACTTATAATATGTTGTTGTTTGAATGAAAAATATTGAACGTGTTTCTAAAATAATTTGATGTCTTTTAAACGTCCTAGATCAATTGTTTTCACATAAATGCTTTTCCTACATATGTTTATGGAGTTCAATGACTATAATGCTCAAGTATAACACCTGACATATCAGTTCTTGGACCAAACATATTCATGTCTGAACATATGTTGTCTTAAAAAGGATTTGTAGAGGAAAATTTTGATTAAGGATTTACTCACCAATGTCAACATGTTTTTCTGGTTAGCTGTTCAAAACAAGATTTTAACCCTAGACAATGTGAGAAAGGATACAATTAATAATTGGACCATAAGCAATATCCTTAAAGATACTAAAGAAAATTTTTCTGAAAGAGTTTGATAAATGTAATTATTCATACCCCTAGAAAGGGTAATAAATGTGTGGATTATCTTGCCAAATTGGGGGCTAAAGGTAGTAATTTTAAAGTGTGTGAGAGGGGAGATGATATCACCAATGTTATTAATCTAATTAAGAACATTAAGTAATGATGTGTTGGTGGTTTTTTCCCTCATTGAGATGTCATCCTTGTACTTATGGTTAGTAGGACCCTTCATACGTGCAGGATATATGGTGAGATTTGTATTATTTTTTCTCTTATGATTCATTTTGGCCATTTTTTCTTCCATTTTCAATCTCAGTGACTAAAAACATGGGAGGTGGTCATTTGAGAACCAAGCCCAGGAGCTATGGTTCCTTAAAGGGCAACCCCTTCTTGTAGCACATTCTAAAAATTAGGGGATTTAAAAATTACATCTCAAAAATCACAGGGTCTGATCCTTATCTTACATTAGAGTTTGGTTGGAACATGGCAACATGGTGATCCACGGCATGGAAATTCAAGTTTCGGAGGATTTGATAGTGCAGGTGACTGGAATGGAGATGGAGGGCTTAAAGATATTCAAAGACCGCACCAGATGCAAGCATGAAATTGAGACTTTCTTCCATGGTAAAGAAATGGTTTACCTGCTGGTAGATGGTATAGCTAGATTCTGCATCCCTGATATTTGGAATATGGTCTGCCTCCACCTTATGAGGTACATTACTCTTGAAGTGAATTATAGAAATATATTTACTCACCATCTTACTATGCTTAATATGTTTAGGCATAAGATTTCTATGAGCCTTCCCTTTTTCTTGTTTATGTCACTCTCTGCGTCGGTGAATGATTTTCAACAGGGAAAGATTGATACCCCGATACACCATGGACTAATTATTTTTCTTTTTAAGAATGGTAAACTGGTGGTGGCAAAGGAATTAGATCCCAAATATGGGGATTCAGATGAAAATTGTACTCTTGTGGACCATATGAACAAACTGAGGAGAAAGAAGAGTAAGGAACCTCAGGGGAATGGAAATCTTGGTACTGGGGCTGCATAGGTTATCTGATTGATATGAAAGGGGAGTCGTATAAAGGGAAAGAGAGAGGAGTTGGGTTGGAATGCAGCTTTTGATAAAATTACTCTTAGGGTGAGTCATGTGGAAATGGATATGGAAGCCTTAGGTGATGTTGGAATGGATATGGGAAATAGTGTCATGCATTGCATCGATGCCTCTAAGAAAATTTACATCACCCAAAACTCTATCAGGGCAGATATGGTAGAGATAAAAAAATTGGTTTTGGAGTTATAGGGGTGTGTGGTCAAGCTAGAGCAGGGACACAAAGTTTCATAGGTATAATCTCCACCTCAGTAGTTTCTGATGAGGAAGAGTAGGTTGAAAGACCACATCCCTATCATGAGCGAGCAGGATGATAATATGAAAGGACAAGAGGAGTGTCAACCAGAGGAGTACAAATGTTTGAAGACTAACTAGTCTGTTGGCTCTTGGAGATTTTGTTTGACTATTTGTGGACTGTATCATTTGGGATGTTTTCCCCTCCATGTTTTGTGATTTTTCCTTGTATTGATATGTTGGACTGTAGTTTGGGATAAGTTGTTTTAGCCCTTTTTTTCCTGTTTCTTTTTTGTTCACTCTTGGTGATGCTCACGATGCATTCTATTGTAAGGTTTCTGGGTGCCTTAATCCCTGTATAAAGTAGCCAATCATTATGTTCACGTATATTTAATAAACCTTGTTAATAGTAATTTTTTTAATGACATTTTAAATTAAACAAGACAGAGCAGCAAGTTCATGCCTCATGGATGGGAGATGTGCTAGTTGTGCGATTGTGCTAGATGTGCTAGTTGTGTGATTGTTTTCTTAGAATTATGATTTTTATTAAATAGAATAAATCAATGTTGCAACAAGGCCTCATATTTTTCAAATCAATACTAACTAGAAAATAAAGAAAAATATAAATAAGTTTCGTAGTTTAAAAAATTATTTAAATAAATTACAAACATTAGAAAGCTGAACAGTTATAAAAAAAATTTATTTTGATTGGTGGATTGAGGAGAAATTTTAAGTAAGATGTTTTGAGCTTAGCACCCGCTAAGGTAACCTAATACTTCCACAATATAAAATTTTGAGCTTATGGATCACTAGCATTTAACAAGTCAAAGAATATTATTTTTAGCTTAGCGTCTGCTAGCTTATGTGACACCATAGTAATTGGATATTATCGATCGATAGGAATTAACAAAATAAAGTAAGATATTGTCATCATAGAGTCTGCTAGGTTATGCCACAACAACATATTTTGATGTACAAAAACTATGTCCATTTTTTGTATAAGGGTTAATATGGGGGTTTTGAAAGGACCCACATCCTTTTACAAAAAGGTCCTTAAGGAAGAATATGACATTGAAGCATAGAAGAGAGAAATCTCGTAGGCAACAAAAGACAAAAAGCCACATAGCCACGACCAAACAGAGAAAATTTACATTTTGTGAAATTTTTTGAGGATAGTTGTTGCTTCCATAGTAGCAGCATCTTAGAGTTTCCTTGTTCCTTGAATTCTCCTTTCACAAATTTGTATTCATTCTTTTGTTCTCCAAAATCTGTTTGGTTCTCCTACTCTTGCATTACCATATTTTTTTGCAAATAGGTCACTGTAATCCAACACCAACACATTCAATGGAAACTCATTCTTAACATGAATATCTTCTAAAATATTGTCATTGACAATGTCAATGATGTCGTAGCCATTGAATTTTGCTGAGTATGTGCAGCGGAGGACTATTTGTGGACAACAATAAGGCCAACAAAATAATATCAATTTTATAAAATACATCTGCTCTTCTATTCCTGCGCACCACCATGACCATAAATCGATTCTGATATTCACTTTTTTACTGTGAAAATTGAGCCACCATCCATACCACCAGGATTCTTTTTCAAGACTCAACAAAACAAGTTCTTGGCAGGTGCTTTTGGTTTTTTAAAATTCTACAAATCTTCCTCTCATGTTATTATGTATTAAGCTGTGTCATTTCTCTGTCAAGATGTGCTCCATTCCGTCCTCTTTCACTGCTCTAACAAATGTTTACTATATTACGAAATTATTTATTTGATAAAAAAACTACCTTCTACAAAATATTGAATAACAAACTTGCTTCCATTTAATTATCTAAAATCCGTACATATATAAGCCCTATCTACTATGGAAAATCCCTACATGGATATAATCCCTAATTAGCTATGAAAAATTTTACATTAACAAAATTTTGTAATTTTGGAGGGACTGAAAGTGAGAATTCATACCAATTTTAGGAATGCAGAGGAAATGAAAAATGTTTCCAGAACTTGAGCACAAAAATTTCAATGCTTGCGATGGTGAGATTTTTCTATTGATGAATAAGCTTACGCATTGACGAAGAGAATAGAAAGGAAAATGTTAAAAATATAAACTCAAAAATTGTCTACTTATAGTGATATGTAACTGACAAATCCAACCACCAATTTCATTGGCGCATGAATTTAAGAGGGCACGCGTATGATTTTACATTGCTTTTCATTAAATGGCTAATTAATGGCTGACAACAGTTACATGCTCCAAAAGGTGCACATATTTTGAATGGCGCATGTACTTTTAAATGGTAAATTTTACATAGCTCGAATTAATGGCTAATTAATGTTGAGGCAAACACAACATTAATTAGCATTTTCCTTACAAAATGGTTATCATTAATACTGCATTTGGTATTGTAAATAATTAATGTAAGAATTTAATATTATAATTTTTGTACTGTAAATAAAATCCCTTATATAATTCGGTTAAAATAAAGCCCTTAATTCTTGTGCTTGCACTTCGAATGCGACTCTTGATGCTCGTTTAGACATTTTTGTTGATTGTAGCCGTAAAATACTTACAAAAATTTGTAATAAATGTCACACGTGAATTGCATATTTAATATTTAACCGTCAATTATTAATATAGATTTATATATAAATTATAAAAATTTACATCAATATATATTAAAAATAATGAAATTTATACATAATAATTGGTATAAATAAACATTGTTTTGTATTTTTGAAGGGCAGTGTTGAAAAATTACCGTTACCCAAAAATTGTTTGACAGGTGAGTTATCACACTTAGCTGTGTGAATCAAGACTCACACTTAGTGGTGTGAATCAAGACTCACACCTAGAAGTGCAAGTTGAGACTGACACTTAGAAGTGTGAGTCGAGACTGGCACTTAGAAGTGTGAGTCGATACTCACACTTAGAAGTGTAGTTGAGACTTGCACTTAAAGTGTGAGTCAAGAGATGTGTGACTCGAGGCTCACACTTAGACGTGTGACCAATCACTTGTAAGTGTGATCACTCACACTTATACACTACTTACAAAATTTATAAATGACAATTCCATATTTTTTAACTATGCTTAATATATATGAATAATTTTTTATATAAATGTATATAAATATTGACGGTCACCTTTTAAACATGTGAGTCACATGTGCCAGTTCTATAAAATATTTGAAAGTATGTTATGTCTAAAATCATGAAAAAATGTCTAAACAATTGTCAAATTTAACACCATTCAAGGAAGTTCAGGGAAGGGATTTTCAATGTCAACATTTATTGATTTGAATAAGGTATGCATGAATAGTCATATATGTATGATGATATTAAGATTGATATGTGGCATAAATGACAACAATCACTTACGCACTATCTTGAAGTTAGCAGTCACTTGCTTGGCTTATGTAAGTTAGCGGCCACCTGGCTTATGTAAGTTGACAACCTCTTGGCTTATGTAAGTTGGCAATCACTTGGCTTATGTAAGTTAGCAACCACTTGGGTTATGTAAGATAGCAACCACTAGGCTAATGTAAGTGGGTGGTTGTCACGCTTATGTGGAAAAAGTGGAATCCAATAATAGCATTATTGGAATCCAAAAATAGATTTAGAAATTGGATTCCAATAATAGGGAAATTGGAATCCAATAATAATGAAATTGGAATCCAATAATTGAAATTGGAATCCAATAATAGAGAAATTAGAACTCGAATAAGTCCAATAATGACAATATTGGAATCCAATATTGACTAATAATGGAATCCAATATTGCTACTAATGGAATCCAAGTATAGCCAAAAATGGAATCCAATATATGTAAAAATGGAGATGGATTTCTTCCAATACTTGTAATACTGGAGTCCCAATTCACTGGAATATGTCTCGACTAAATGGGGCACATTTACCTATATAATAATTACACATGTAATTATTATTTACTCACACATTCAAATGGAGCACTAATATATGAATTCCTAACATTCTTCAAGGCCTTGAATGAAAGGTAAAAAAGCTAATTACTATATTGTGATTTATTGTATGATAAATGTTATATCTTCTCACAAGGGGAGCCATAAGGAGGTGGTTTATCCTGCTATTGAGATTATATTGCTTACTAATGTTTTTCAAATTTTCACTAAACATATTGTTAAAGGAAAAGTGGTCCTAAAGGTTGATATGTTATGTTTGAAGAAAGAAATTTAGTTTTGAAACATTAACAAGTCCTAGAAGGGAGATGATGAATGTGAAGGAAGGATAAAATGAGAGTACTTATGTTTGAGGGGGAGACTTTTTTTATGCTCATTTTACATCATCCATATTGAATTTTATACTCATATTTTGTTAGAGGATTCAAAGAGAAGAAAGTACAATCCCAGGGGAATCTATTGAGTCAATCTAAGTTGGTTCTTTATATTGTTTCCATTATGGTTTATAATGTGTTTTCATTTTCCTATGTTTAGTATTCAAATATATAATTTTTCATAGATGTAAAAGGGTCCAGAGAGGCATCCTCAGAAAAATGGATTTTTAGGTCATGTAGGTGTTTATCTTGTTTGTTGAAATCAGCATGTTTTTGAAGTTTCAACATTGTAATCAATGAATAAGGGGGACATTGTTGGCCATTTTGTGTTATTGTTATCATTAATGGAAAAGGATTTCATGACATCACATGATACTCCATGAGGTGTTTTATCAAGTGTCAAAGATGAAGGTTGATTGGTAAGTGCCATATATTTAGTGAAGTTTTATGAGGTCCTGGTAGTATGGTCTAGTGAAAAGAGTCATGGTATGATCTCTCTTTAGTTAATTGGAGTGTGTAATGAGGTCACTCATGGTCCATGAGTTATGTTACACATGATCTATGGGTCTTTATGAGGTCAAAATGGTTAGTTCATGCAGTTTTTTATGGTTGAGTAAGGTCATTCCAGGCTTGTTTCATATCCACAAGAGCAAATAACATTGCAAAATGATATGGAGATGTACAATTTTGACCTAAATAATTCATAGTGCTTATCATGTTAGCATAGTATGGTGGTAGTTTACATGAGGTGTATGGCTATTTTTAGGTCAGTATATAGTGGTTTGATGTATAAATAAGGTCATTGGGAAGAAAAAACTTGGAAAAATGTCAAGTAGAGGTAAGTTCTTAATGGATGGATATTTTGAGATGCATTTGGGATATATGTTGATAATGGAAAGGTATATGATTATGACATGAATGCTTCATTGATGTTTAAAATTACCAAGATATATGAAATATTTGGTGAAACTGAGTAAGTTACAATGTGATGATTTGTGAGCAAATATGGGCCTTTTGATACTAGTTGTGAATTATATGATTTCCCTTGGAGACATGAGATATTTAGAATATCTTCTTAGGTTAGTTATGAAGCAATAGTTTTTCACAGAAAATAATTAGGTTTTTTGATCATACAGAAAACGGTTTTTTATGAATGATTGTTAAGACAGGTAAAGTGATTTGAAACCCTAGATAAACCCTAGCATAGGAGTGACTTGGATAAGATTTTTTGTACCAGAAAATTTTTCATTTCCTTTGCAAAATTTATTATTGGTCATTGTTTATAGGACTTATTCAATATTTCTAGGAAAGGTAAGATAGAGTAGGTAACAGTATGTGGGGCCGCACATGAGATGGCTTATTTGTGATAGAGTTATAGTTTAAGGAGAAGTATTCCCAAAGATGGTCACCCCTAAATTTGAATATATGTTATACCTTGAGTTTTTATAGATGTATGATCATGGTTGAGGTTAAAAGTTTGAGGGCCACATCATTTATTTGTAAACCAAAACTAGTTTTTTGGGGAAGTTTGGGGAAACTTGTACTAAAATTGAGATTGCAGGGGCTAAAATGGGAGTTATGAGTCCATTACACAAGTTGTGTTGTGAACTAGTTTTTTAGATTTATTTCAATTTTTTATATTAAAAACTATGATTGGATAAGGTATGACAAAATTTATAAATGGATATTTGAGGGTCAAGTTTGAAGGATGCTTGTAATTTAGCAGGGTGTCAAATGACTTGATAAGCTAAGTTGATGACTCCTAGTTGTTCAAGTAGTTTGAAGGTTTTTGACCAATTAGGAAAAATTTTTCAGTTTTTGACATGATTTTTTTAAGTGTAGAATTATTTTTTGGTGTGAAGGAGCATGTTGAGATCTTTATAAGTTCTTGAGTACAAGAAGGCATAAAAAGTAGTTTGTAGAGATTGGCTTACCTTATTGAAGGCCTTATAATTACAGTTGGAAGGAGGTATAATATGGTATATAAATTTATTTATAATATATTTCCAGTAAGGTATGTCATACCTCATGATGAGGTGTTTTAGTTGGTCAATCAGGTCAATTTGTGAAGAAGAATGTATCTGTATTTCTAGGGCATGTTTGCTCACGCTGAAAGATTGAGTACGTTTAGGCATGAGATGGATTGATTGATGATTTCTATCACCTATAGAGTTACAATGGATGGATTTTGTTCCTATTTAAGGAATTTTTATGTATTTAAAGTGATATAAATGATGCCAACTATCTGAGTTTACAAAACTAGTTTCTGGGAAGCTTATTTTGGTAACAGGTAAAGTTGTTGTGGTTTGAACATATGATTGTTTCACAAGATATAACTTGTATATAAGTTATTTAAAGGTCCTTATAATTACATATAGTGATCACATGACATATTTGAGTTCATATTTATGGTTATTAAGGCCCAAAGGTAAAAATAGGGTGTTGGAAATAGGTTTTCTAAGAAGGATATAAGCCAGTGGGCCTATTTAATGAAATATTTGATTGGTCCAGGAAAACTGTGTGACCATGTATGATTGTTTTTATGCTATATTACTTATGTTTTATGAATTAGGGAGATTTAATAAGCATGATTTAGGAATGAGTGCATTTTCTCATCCTAGTGATGAGGTTCTGAGTCTTTTTGGTGCAAGTTGGATGGTTTTTTGTATGACCGACCTATATGAGTAATTTTTGACCATTGTAATGGATGTAATGTAATTTTTTAACATTTAATGGGTAGAATTAGTGATTAAGGACCGACCTATCCTAGTTTATAAGGAAGACAAGGCTATAAAAGTGTAGTGTGAGATCATTTTGTGAGCTAGTCTTGCATAGGGGAAAGTGTGACTTGCCTAAGAGTGTTAAGGAGATTTTATTGCCTAATTTCAGATTTGATTATGTGTGTTATAGGTTGAATACTGATCAAGGTAATATGAGGAATTTTTTAGAGCCAAGGAGAGACCAATAAGAAGAAGATAGAGTGAGATAAAGGAATAATGGTTTGAAGAAATAGTTGCGAGCTAAATTAGAGATCTCCATCAGTTGTGGAAGAAACAAAATCAAAGATCATCATTATCAGATAGCTCAGTTGGTTATTAGTAAACTTAGGTGGTTTTATCCTCCTTATGGATTGGGTGATTAACTAAATTAGGGGTTGGTGTTCCTTCTAGGGGTTTTTATCTACTAAACTAGGGATTGGTGCTCTTTATGGTGTTGGTGCCTCACTAAATTAGGGTTTGGTACCCCTTGTAACATTAGTTACCTACTAAACTAGGGTTTTATGCTCCTTTTGGGGTTGGTGTCACACTAGATTATGGTTTTGTGTTCCTTTTGGAGTTGGTTTATTTTCTTTATGTAATATAAGCAGATTTTCAGTGAGTTTTCTTCACCATAGGGGTTTCCCACTTATATATGGTTTTCATGTGTTAGTTTTCTTTTTTCATGCTCTTATGATTTAATTTTACACATATTAATAAGATAACATTGTTATGTATGATGAATGAACAATCAAAATGACAAATGTATGGTTTAGTAAATGAAGTAAAAATTGTTGTATGACTTATTGAACCACCTCTCAATCAATGTGCTTCTAAAATTTCAGTTCTCAAGTGATATAAAGGGAAAGATATGGTAGTGTCAAGTGTTGTGATGAGATTGATATTTTTCTCTTGTAATCCTCATTGTTGGCAAATTCAGGAGGTATATGCTTCAAATTTATGTATGTTACAGTGCTCATGTTCTTTGATAGAAGGAAAAAATAGTGTTTTAGTTTGAAATAACTAGTTTTTGTATTTTTTTATGGTGTTTGATGATGCTATTACAAAAAGAGGAAGTAAAATGTTTTTTCTTTCATGGTAATTAGCGTATATGTGTGTTTTATATGCTTGGAAAGAAGGTAAACTTAGATTTTGTGAAAAAATTCAAGTTTATGAGCTAAAATGAAGGCTTTGGTTGATTCTTCTAACTAAAATATGATACTATAAAAATGATAAAGGTGAATAACATGAAATTAAATGTATGATATTCCATTAATGTAAAAAGGGGGGAAATTTCATGATTTTTTCCATCAATAACAAAGGGGAAGATTGTTGCAATATTTTGATTTACATGTTGTTATTGAATTAAAATCCCATTAATGACAAATATGATGATGGATTAGAGTCAAAGGATGATCAGTATGATGGTGTCATGGATATTCATAGGTTGATATGATTGCATAAGGTGATTCAGTGAGAATGGTTTGGTGTAGCAAGCCTAATCAGGTGAGCTAGCTAGCCTAGGTGATGGTGTGTGGTGGTTGGATCTTATTGGTGGTTTTTAAAGAATGTTTACAGCATTGAGAGCATGAATGGGTACTATTTAGTAACTCACAGGAGTTTTAGAATGTATATACAAGTTGAATACCAAGTTTCAGGTGCTCATCTAGACTAGGTCTAGGTGTTAGGAGACATGAGGTTAAGATGAATGGATATGTGAGCTCATGGAAGAATGAAAGGATATTATACATGGTGTTTTAGGTATTTTATGACATTTTGGAGAAGTTTTAGGATGAGTTATGATGTTATTTTAGATTAACCTAATCCAAACTATGTAAAACCCAAAGGGCTAGTTATGTAAATGAGATGGGATGAGAATATGGAGAACAATTGTAGCCATGATTATGATTGGATATGATGCACATATGTGTCCTATATGATGAGAAAAAATTGGGTTCATTCTAAAGAGGAATTTTCAAGTCAGTTTGTGTGAAACATGGTCTAAAAAAGGGTGTCTTTATAGTTCAAATTACACCTTCTGTTGCTCACACTGAATTGTGTGATTTATATG
Source organism: Taxus chinensis (assembly GCA_019776745.2). Taxonomy (NCBI): domain Eukaryota; kingdom Viridiplantae; phylum Streptophyta; class Pinopsida; order Cupressales; family Taxaceae; genus Taxus; species Taxus chinensis. Next base: position 162,952 of record JAHRHJ020003300.1, read on the forward strand.
GGAACTTTTGGATTTCAGGGATGTTTCTACATTGAGTCTAGAAGGTTTTCCAAGTATAATGATTTCATTTCATCATCACATTTTTTATGAAAGAATTTTAATAAGGTAAATAGTTTTTCGTGTGCTTGAAATCCTAGCTAGAAAGTGGTATGATATATTTTCTTCCTTAGTACCAAATTTTTTTTTATAGCATATCGATGATGTATAAGACTCCTCAAAATTTATAGAAATGTATGGTAGTGGTTGTGGTGATGAGTGGACCCCACTCAAAAATTCATATTTTTGAAGAATTTTAGTTTAGAACAAGGTTGTCCAAAGGATTTGCAAATCACATGGACATTATTTTTAGTATGTTAGATTTTCTTGACTTACATGTTTATTTTAGGTTAGGGTAATGCATAAAAATGGTGATGTGTGCCCTATTTTTGAATACTAGTCAAAGGAAAGTTTTGGGTGAGTTTCAGAATGTTTGCAGAGATGGGCTTAGTTGAAAGCCTTCCATTTAGATTTGAAATGATTCATAATTTTTTTCAAAAGAGGATTCAGAAGGATTTCTAGTGGTACAATTTTTGTTTCATTATTATGATATTTAATGGGTCTTCCAGGTCATTTTGTGGAGATGAAAATTTCTTAATTTTCAAGGCATGACTTCTCATGATGAAAGAATGAAGTAATTGAAGCATGAGATGGATTGGTTGATGATTGATATCCCCTGAAGAGTAAAGAGGAATCCATTTTCCCCCTTTTTAATTCCTTTTGAGGCCTTGTAAGTATCATCAAGGGTACAAAATAGTTGAGTTTGAAAAATTGGTTTCTCAGAAGCATGATTTAGAGAAGAGGAAAGAAGTTGTGGATTGTATACATGGATGTTTCATGATGTATAATTTTCATATATGTGATGTACATGCCTAGAATATTCCACATAGTTATCACACTCCATAGTTGAGTTATTCGTGTGTGGTCTTAAGGCCCAGAGGTGAAGATAACATGATGGAAACCATTGTTTGGTAAAGGATATGAGTCTTTTGTCCCATGTTATGAAATATTTGATTGGTCCAAGAAAAAGTGAAACCATGGATCATCTTTAAATTTTAAATTACACATGTGTGGTGATATTTATATCTTGACTAATCATATTTTTGGTTTGAGTGGATTTTACTCATCCTAGTAATGAAGTTTTGCATCTTTTTGGTGCAAGTATAAAGGTTTTCGGTATGGAAAATCTATATGGGTCACTTGTGAACGTTTGTAATGAATAATTTGAATTTTTTTTAGTTTCCCTGGTCAAAACAAATGAGGTAAAATGACTTATATTGAATTTTAATCATGAAGAGCATATAAAAGTGATGTTTTGAGTGTTATTTAAAGCTATTTGCTTGTGTGTAAAAAGTGTAACCCATGTGAGAGAATTTTGCATATATCAAGGAATGTGTTGAGATATTAAAGTGTTCATGACATGTTGAATAATGTTTTAAATAGTGTTTGCAAGGGTTTGATGCAAAGAGAAGTGAAGAAAGTGAAAAATAGAGATTTTGAGAAGCTAGGGTTTGAACAAGGGTTTCAAGGTGAGTGAGTTGAATCAATGATCTAAATCAGTTGTGGAAGAAATAAAAACATGATAAATATTATTAAAATGTGGTTTAGTTGGTTCTTGAGCATCTTTGGGGTGTTTTATCCTCCTTTTGTAGTTGGTTCTTCACAAAATTAGGGGATAGTGCTCCTTGTAGGGTTGGTGCTCTACTAAACCAGAGGTCGGTGCTACTTGTGAAGTTGGTGCTTCACTAATTATTTTTATTTGAGTAATATAATCATAATTTTTAGTCGTTTTTCTTCCCCTTTATGTTTTCTCACATATATATTATTTTATGGTGTTGTTTCTCTTGTTCATGGCTAATTGAATGTATGTTGTATGTTGTGCAAACTCTACTGGATGATTAATTGATTAATGATTTATGTGGGTAATCTAAAATTGAAATTGAGTTTGTAAGGATTTATTCAACCACCCTTCTTATTCCATTGTGGTTCCAAAATTGAATAGAAGACATAAAAATAATAATAAAGAGGTACTAATGCATCACGTGAATGAAGAAGAATTTGTATCAAATATTTTAGTAATTATGATATTTTCCTCTTTTAATAATGAGAAGAGGAAAGATATATTATGAAGAACTTATCCACTTCAATACTTTCAAAAACCCCATGGACCACACCATTATAGGTTGATCTAGACCTAATATCTATATATACCTAGACACAAGGTATAAAGAGAATGAGTCATTTGATCTTCTTCACATGTGTTTTAATGCTAAGTAAGAGTGTGTAATATTAAAATGGATAAGGAGAGATATGTCCCTAAAAACATTATTTTGTAACCAAAACTAAGTAGCGAAGTGCAGAAGGAGTGAAAAATTAATTCCCTCTATAAATTGATTTGAACTATGCCAACTGAGTCTAAGATTGTGCCAAAAAATTGTATCCACTGATGGAAAATTTGAAACTATAGAAAAATATATTGTTTTTACTTAAAGGGAAAAAATGTATGTTGTGATTATAATAATACATTTGACAGTATTAAATCTTCTATATGGTTATCGACCCTATGTGTTTTTATAACAAAATTTTATGTCTAAAGATGTCTTTGAGTATTTTTTCTATGAAAACCTATATTTTAACCTATGAATGTGCATGTAAATGTATAATATAACCGAATGAATTGCCACCTCTTTTTTAGGCACATGAAAAAAACCATTTGAATGTGCATCTCAAAATAATATGTGTGTTCCCATGCACTATATTTCTGAGAATCTGTTGGGAAGTGTATAATTCTGAAGAGGCAACCACCTTGTAAACCTATACCTATGAAAGGGGTTTATAAATGGTGGAAACCATTGGTGCAATTAAAAGAGAAAAAACCTATATAAATAATATCGAAAAGTAGTAGTGATAGCAATCAGGAACAATAGTAGTAAAACACATGTACAAGTAATAAAACTAGAATAAAGAAAAATAGAAATATATTGAGCAAATAGAAGGAAATATTATGTAAAGAAGAGTCACATCAAGGAATAGAGATGCAAACATGGGACAACCACAATATAAAAAATAATTAGGGAAATTATGGTTATATACAAGATAATAAAATTTATACAATAAATTGTTAGATCTATAAATATGGGATACCCTTAGTGTCACAAAAAAAAAGGCACTCATGCTGCATACAATGAATCAAACTGAGTAGTAAGATAAAAAAATAGCAAGCATGTATATAAAATAGAAATTCAAATAATGACAAAAATTAATAAGCAATAAGAGAGAACATGAAGCAATATATGTCAGCATTGTACATAAGACATGTGATGTGTTAGTCCTATTAGTTCAAAAAATAACACATACACAATATATATAATCAAGTTTAATGAGGAAGTAGAAAGGAAATATAATGTAATAATAATAAATTTATATGTATTAATGTGGAGGGATTCCCCTAAGGGTCTTAAGAATGTAAGGTAACCAAGGTAGTTTATATTATCATGTAACAATATGTCCTGCACCAAGCTCAATATACTACATGAACACATGTGTGTAAAGAGTACGAAAGATATGTTATGAATCAAACCATAGTGAAAAAAACATATGTAATATAGAGTGAAAATAATGTAAGCTATATATATAGGTCATGGTTTTTTTATTTTTACAAATATATAAATGTTTTTGTATTGTTGGATATAGTTATGTACAAATATAGGGACAACATAACAGGTACCTAGTGGGCCTGATGAGGATTAAAGCTGATATAGAATAAGCAAGAGGCACAAACCTCAAGTATTCCAATGAATAATTCTCATATGAGATTGGTCTGGATATAACATCATATACTAGCCAGAAACCTTGGGAGGAAAGTATGGTGGACTAGAGTTACGAGAGATAGTATGTGATGGGGTATGTCTATGGGGAGGAATTGAAGAGTGAGATTTGTGAGATATAAGATTTGCACTAAAATACCTATGAGGAATATTGGTAGGGAAATACCCACTAGATGTTACATATGTGAAAAAGGACCTGTTGAGAGACTTATGAGGGCTAGAGTCAATAGATAAAACATGTGTTCTAGAAGTTTGGTTAGGATTCATAGGAGTATGTCGAGTAAATGGGACATAATGGTGTAAAAAATATATGGCAGCTTGAAGGGTGTGTAACTTTTGAGGACATGAAGGAATATGATCCAAAAAAAGAGTGTATGTAAGTGAAGAAAGGACCGATTGAGGAATTATTGAGTCAACTAATGCATCTGATGGGTGAGGGGCATGGTGAAATTATAATAGAGGTGAATAAGGAGATACTTGTGAAGATATCGATATAGGAGGTTTTAAAACTAATGCTAATATAAGTAAAGACTAACACCTAAATAGCCTTAATTAGCAAAAATTAAACAAACTACTAAGCACCATCATGATAAGAATTAAACAAGGGTTAGATGCTAACATTCATCAATATACAAAACTTTGAAACTAACAATGTTAAGCATCTAAATCCTCTATTCTCTAACAACAAATAAATGAATGGACCTAAGTAGGCTCCATGGCAATAAAAAATGGTTGTCTTTGGTATTCCAAGAACCTAGGAATGAGGGCTTGTCAAAGTTGGGCTACAAGACCCTTTTGACACCTCCCATATGACCTAAGCACTTAGGAAAGAGGCTTAACTCTTCAAGATGATGAACTCTCAAGAAAACAAAAGGCAAGCTCTTAGTCTATTTTGCTATATGCTTTGCATTTGCTTTCTCAAGAAGTTTAGGTGTAGGTATAAAGGTAGAAGGAGGGCTCCTTATATAGCCCAATGGATAAAGGAAACACTTCATCCCTTTGCATGTGGGATAAAGGTAAAACATGATTAGGAATGGATAAGGTTGCTTTATAAAAGGTAACCTTACTTTAGAAGGGTTTAATTTATGCTTAGCAAGTCATGGGAGTTGGGGGGTGTTTTAATTAATCAAAGGTGATTAACTAATAGGTAGATGTAAGCTTATAGAAGCTACTTAGAAGAATATTAGTACGATTTAGGCTATTAGAAGGGGATTAAATCAATTAAATATTGATTTATTAGTTAAATGGAAGGGAAAGCTAATTAATTAATAATAATTAATTAGTCTAGATAGAAGGGGTGAATAATTAATGGAAGGTCATTAATCAGGATGTTAGTTGGATAGGCAACTTAATTAATTAGCGTAGTGTAATTAATTAATGACAATAAGAGGGAAGATGAGTGCCTTTGATGATATGTCATCAATTTGTGAGAAAGGAGATAATTAGCGCAATTTAAGTATTTAAATTGCTCGGGCGTAATTATGGGTGTCTACATTTTCCCCTCTTTGGGGTGGCGTAAGTGACGCCACTTCAAAGATAGTAGACAGAAGAAATTTTGAAGGGATAGAAGAAAAATTAGTAGGAAGGAGAGATGCCCCCTCGAGTGTCGATAGGGTGATGAAGGAAGACGATCGACGATCGAAAAAGGTGAGAGATAGATAGAAGAATGGGAAGGGGTAGGATGCCCTGGTAAGATGGAAGATTAGGGGTGAGAGGAAAGCGATGTAGAAGAAATATGGAGGAGGGGAGAGAAGAGCTTAGCCTCTAGCCGCTGTTTATTGGAACAATTTCTTGTCATCATATTGCCATAAGAGCTACGTCATCGGTCCTTATGAAAAATATAAGCATACGACAAAGGTAGAATGACATGAAAATCCATACTATGAACAATTTTCCATTGCTGAAAATACCAACTCCATGCAACATACAACAATGCAATGCAATACGAGAAGGAAACAAGCTCATTTAACAGGGAAAACAAGTATGAACGCACATATCCAACCCAACAATGGTCAAGACAGTTGTACAAATGTTTTGTTATCAAGCTGAAGAGATCCACATGTTCATGATTGATGACAAGGGTTAAAAATGATGCCCCGAGCAAGGATATATGCAAGGGGAAATGACAATGGACATTTGGTCCAAGTAAAAAGTGTTGTGTGTAATGAAACAACACCAGGAAACAAATGTGCCCCAGAGTACAGATGAAGCAAGCAACTAGCTTTGTGAATGGTTGTGAATCCGGTGATCCATGAGTTGTATTAATCAGGGAAGATGTGAAACAAACCAGTAGGATATGGAGAAAATACCATGTGCAAGACACAAGTTTCAGCTGTAATAAGCAAGTTACCATTTTTGTAGGTTTTTTACTTTTTAGGATTTTGTGAAAAACATTTGCCCTATTTTTTTGGATTTTTGATGTGATATATATATTGTTTTTGTTTTCTATTTTCTAAAATGTGGTGGACATAGAAGAAAAAGAAAATAGAAGGAAGGGCCTAGGCGCAACAGAAAGTTGCCCTAGGTGGAAGAAAGAAGGAACAAGTGACAAATAATGTCCTTGCTTAGTGGAAAAATTAATAAAATAATTATTTTTGACAAATAATTATTTACGAGAGTGTGAATAAGAAGAAAAATCACCTAGGAGCAATAAAATTTCCCTAGGGGGAAGAAAGGGGTAATGGACAACAAAAATGCCCCAATACAGTGAAAAATAAGAGAAAAATAATTATTTAATAAAAATAATTATTCCACGGTGAACAAAGGAGAAAATGACGGTCAAAACGAGCCTCCAAGCCCTCTCGGCGGTGAAAAACAACTTGATATACCCCACCTGGGGGGTAAATCACCGCGACCAGTTCATTTATTACCGACCACTATTGAGTTTTTACCGTGAGGCTCTGACAGCGACGAGGATGATGGTGATTGCACGGGATCAGTTGAGACGAGAAGACGCAGTTCGAGGGTACCAACGACACGCTGACAACGACCCCTTCGTGAGTATTCAAACTTTTCCTGTCAATTTTTATCATTAATGCCTTAAATTAGCATTTAGGGTTAGGAGGTCATCAGTGTGCGCATGCACGTAGGCGCAGGTGTCAAGTGGGGGCGCAGGCATCTCTTTGGGGGTGCATGCATCTAAAACACACGCATGCATGCGTGTAGGTACAAACTACACACACCCACGCACACACACACACTACACATGTGCGCACACACACACACACACCAGAAAGGGGGCACACACACAAAAAGGAGGGTGCACACACAAAAAGAAGGGTGCACACACTTGGGGGTACACGCACGTAAGCGCAGGCATAAAAATGATGGCACAAATGTAGAATATGTGGCACACATGCCCAAAAGGTGCGCAGGCACCTGAATGATGGCACAAGTGCCAAAAGATAATTGCGCATGTGCACATGCCAAAAGGGAGGTGCACACACTCCAAAGGGCACGTAGGCATCCCAGGCTGGTGGAGGATAGAAAAAAAATGTCAAAAAGATGACACTTAGAAGAAATTTTAGGATTTTTGGGTTAACCCTAAAATGATAGATAGATTTTTAGAAGAAATGTTAGTAACTGACAAGTGATTTGATATTTTGCAGAGACGTCTACCAGTATTACAGATGCGGGAATGTCACACCCAGATAGCTGAGGTAGAGGGGAGCATGCGTCGGTGAGACCAGTGAGCTATGTCTATACTTCTCGAGGTGGTGGGGCTAGGCCCCGTGTCTCAGATGCCGTCTATCACCCTAGACCATGGTTTGCTGACTGCGCTAGCCGAGTGATGGCATAGCGAGAGCCAGTGTTTTAGATTATGACTGGGGAGATGACCGTGACCTTAGAGGATGTATGGTGGATTCTCCACGTGCCGATCATGGGCACTTTGATTGAGTACAACTCTGATGTAGGGCTGATTAGAGCAGCCTGCAGTGACCTGTTTGACATAGATGACATACCTCATGATGGTATGACCATTTCTTTGCATGAGTGCATTTCTGACCTGACACTGCATCGGGGGCCTCTTTACATCATGGCACTTATCAGTGGGTTTTTTCTCACTGATAAGACAGGGACATCCTTCCCGAGAGGGTTACTACCCTTAGTACATGACATTTTCAGTGGGGAGCGATATTGTTGGGGGCATTGCATATTGGCCCACTTATATTGGAATCTAAAATTGATTACTTACCATAGTCAGAAGACCGTGGGGCCAACTTCATTGTTACAGATATGGTCATGGGACCATATTGCGATTGGACGCCCTGTGGGCACCTTGCGTGTTCGAGACCTAGAGGAGCCATCTTACATGGCGTGGGTACTAGTAGGTGGTGATGCATGAGGCCACCTAGGCAGCCTATACAGATACAGGTGAGAGTTCGATGAGCTGCTAGAGATAGATATCATATGGAGACCTTATAGACATATTCAGTGGCTAGAGGATGCCACAGAGCTTAGTGTGTGCTAAGTAGAGAACTTTATCATTGGCAGTTGCAGCTACATCATAGAGCTGTATAGAGTCGATAGGTGCCAACGACAGCTTGGCATAGTACAGGGGGTTCCACAACCTAATATCTGGTATGCCCGCAGAGATTCAGAGAGGCATACTATGGGGCCTTGCATACCGGTGGCCTGAGCTAGAGTGAGCTTTTCACAAGTGGTCCCACAGGCATGGGACCCAGCATGACAGGTCAGGGACCTAGGTACCTCAGCAGATTATTTGACCTGGTATGCCACTGTGTTACCTCGGCATCTTACCATCCCGAAGGAGGCCTGGGAGCAGGTACCCGACCACCATAGAGATCTGGCATGGTTCAGAAGGAGAGAGAGAGCAACAGGTCCTGATCCAGAGAATCCACTTGATGGCTTACCACATGATGAGCAGGGTGCCCCACAGGCATAGGGACTGAGGCCACAGGGCCCAGTACAGATACCAACACAGATTCTGAGAGCCAGGGTCCTAGAGTAGGGCCAGTCATCTAGGGCACCACAGGGACCAGCCTTAGTGGCACAGCCAGTGGCCTCGACAGCCACATTGCAGCAGTAGTTACAGCAGGCCCTAGCTGAGAGAGATCAGGCTAGGGTAGAGAGAGATGAGGCCCGAGGCTGGTGTGTGACTGTGACAGCCTGAGTGAGATCAGGCTCAGACCCAGATTGTGACATTATTATCAGAGTGAGATCAGGCTCGGGCCCAGGCTAGCCCAGGAGGTGATAGTGTTGTGCTCTTCTAGCAGATTCGACAGATGGCCTCTCAGATGGCCCAGGTGACAGGTTTACACCAGCAGACACAGGCTCAGCTACAGCCTGTGATATTAGAGTGAGACAGGCTCAGGGCAGAGTGTGTAGTAGGCCAGGCTGAGCTGGCCCGAGCTACAACAGAGATAGCATCCTACCGACACACAGAGGGTACCGCAGTGACTTCCCAGACACATAGAGATTTGGCAATAGTAGAGGGCAGAGCCTCGTACTACAGGTCTTTATATTTTGAGGTAGTGCCTCCTGAGTGATGGGCACCATCCTATAGTCAGCAGTCCAGTAGGGGCACCAGATCTGAGAGGCCTCAGGCCTCAGTGGAGCAGCCATGACCAGAGAGAGCCGACGATGCTCATGCCATGCGACCTCTGTGGGACAGGCCAGCTACTCCTTCAGAGGGCTCGAGTCAGCCCTGATATTTTGTATATCCACGTATGCCTCTTTATGAAGGCTATGAGCAGATTGTGCTCCATGTATATCATTTTTGTATTTGTACAACAGTTTTAACACATGCCTCTGATGAAGGCTTTTATTCTGTTATAGATGTATCACCTTTGTATGCCTCAGATGAAGGCATTTTTGATATAGATAGTTTTGATACATGCCTCTGATGAAGGCTTTTATTCCTTTGCTGATGTACCACTTTTGTATGCCTCAGATGAAGGATTTTTTATATCCATTTTTACATGCCATGATGTATATCCATTTTGGGTACATATATAACTCACATGTATTATATGGACATTTGTGACATGACATATGTTTATATGAGTGGGACATTTGTTTATTATTTCTCGTGGATAGATAGTTGTGTTTTAAATGATTTGATTTGACATGTATATGTATCATGATCTTGGTGATGTATCACATGTGTTTTGATTTCTAGATGATGTGATCTTGTAGAATATATCAAATTTTTTTTTATGTGGTGTGCCATACTTAGTGGATGGGATGATATGATGATAAGGGTGTGGGGGGGATAGATTTTGATATTTTTGATCCCTCTTGCCCCCATTTGATGATACGATATGTGATGATTAGCTTAGCATTCATGTATGATGTATACTTAGATTTTTCTTGATATATGATGTATAGATGATGTTAGATGTGATGATATGATGGTAATGTGATGATGTGATAACAAAACACTGCACATGCAATAAACACAATCAAATGCTAACAAAGAACACAATGAATTAACATAATAATGCACCATGATTTACTAGCATGCAAAAACACACCTCAATATGCACAAGTAAGAATAAATCTAATCTAAGCAAGAAAAGATGAATTCTAACAAAGTACACCCAAGCAACAAACAACCTAAAAACATGAAGCAACTATACAAGCAACAAGCAAAGCAAGAAACAAGACAATGCAAGTAAATGTAAGTAAATGTTTTTGTAAGTTTGTTTTCATGCAACAATTTTCTATTGTTTTGGATTTGTGAAACAATTTTCTATTGTTTTTGTGTTTTGAAACAATTTTCTATTGTTTTTGTGTTTTTGGATATTTTGAATGTTTTTGCAATCTTTTTGAAACAATTTTCTATTTTTTTGTGTTGTTTTCTAACGGTTTTCCAGAGTTATGCACAGGTAACCAAGAAAGCGTGGATGCCCCCAGTGTTAGATGGGGAATATACAAGGGCAGAGGCCACACGCTTATGAACAAGAAGGTGAAGTCATTGAATTTCCCCCAGTGTAAGATGGGGAATAGTGAAAGACCATGCCCCTCATAGATGAATAAAAGAAGACAATTTTGGATCAAGGCTTGACAAGATTGGGCTCACAGGGAATCTCGAAGGTAGAACTAGGGCTAGGCCAAGTAAAAGTACCCTCCAGATGCAAGATGCTTGTGAACAACGAATCCTCCCCAGGTGCCGGAAATTGGTTTTCACCCAAGGACCTATCCAAAGTGCCACAATTGCGTGGTTTTCACTTGTGGATGACCTGTTTTCTCTTTTTCTTTTTCTCTTTCTTTTTTGATTTTTTTTGTATTTTTGATCATTTTACCATGTTTTTGATTTTTTTTCTTTTCTGATTTTTGCCATGTTTAAGCATAGAACCGCTTAAGATGCATGGCGTTCATGGGCTCACGGAGCTCATCACCATTGGGGTGAGCAAGTTTGTATACCCTGTGCCATACTTGGCCACAATAACATAGGGTCCTAACCAATGTGGTTCAAACTTTCCTTTCTTTTCTCATTCCTCTCTTGTGTTGAACTGGTTCTCCTTCATGACTAAATCACCAACCTCAAACTGGTGAGGTATGATTCTCTTGTTGTAGTTTCTGGAGACTCTGTTCTGATACACTTTGAGGTGATTAAGAGTGTGAATGCACTTCTCATCTAGGAGCTCTAATTCAGTCAGTCTTGCTACCCGGTAATCCTCATCTTTATCCAAATAGTCCCTAAGAGAGATTCTTAGGGAAGGAAGTTCAATTTCTAGTGGGATGATGGATTCTGTCCCAAATACTAGAGAATATGGAGTCACACCCGTAGGAGTGTGAATGGAGGTTTTGTAAGCCCAAAGAGCTGGGTGGATTTGCAAGTGCCAATTACGACCTATTTTACTGACCATCTTCTCCATTATTCTCACCAAAGTCTTGTTTGTGGCTTCGGCCTGTCCATTACCTTGGGGGTAATATGGTGTAGACCATTTTAACCTGATTTGGAACCGCTGACAAAGACCTTTCACAGTCTTATTCTTAAATGACTTCCCATTATCTGTAACAATGGCTGCAGGAATGCCATATCGACAAATGATATGATTCATGATAAATTTGGAAATCTGAGCTCCTGTTACATAGGTTAAGGGGACAACCTCCACCCACTTTGTAAAGTATTCAGTAGCCGTGATGATGTGGGTATGACCATCAGATGAGGTAGGGGTAAGTTTCCCTATCAAGTCAAGTCCCCACTTAGAAAATGGCCATGGGGTAGTGATAGGTTGCAATGGTTACGATGGAGCATGGATGAAGTTTCCATACTTCTGGCAGAGTACACACTTCCTGACATAATTGCAACAATCAGTTTCCATGGTAGGCCAATAGTAGCCTACTCTTAACAATTTCTTGGCCAAAACCATTCCATTTGTATGTGCTCCACACACCCCTTCATGTACTTCCTTGATCACTTGGATTGACTCTGTCATATCAAGACAACGTAACAGATTCCCATCATAGCCATGATGATAAAGTGTACCTCCTAAAAGGGTGTAATGGGCTATTTGGTGAATCAAGATTTGTTTTTCGGAATGGGAGATATCAGGAGGGAACGTGTTGTCCTTGAGATAGGTAAAGATGGGCTCGTACCATGGGGAATTGGGACCAACAACATCACAAGCTAGACAAGATTCTGGCATGTCATACGTAGGCTGGTGTAAGTTTTCTACAAAGAATGGCATGTCATTATTCCCTGGTGGAATACGAAGCATAGAACCCACTATCACCATAGCATCTGCCGATCTGTTCTGCACTCTTGGAATTTTTTCAAATGTAATGCACATGAAGTAGTCCTTTAGAGTTTCTAATAGCTTTTTGTAAGGTATGATCTTGTCATCCTTAACCTTGTATTCATCATTAATATTGTTTGATAATTAACTGAGAATCACCCACAACCTTGACATGATGAATGTTCCACTTGATAGCGAGCTTCATCCCTATGATAAGTGCCTCATACTGTGATATTATTTGTGCAAGGAAAACCCAGGTGAAAATCCTGTGGTATAGGGTCACCAGAAGGAGTAATGAGGACTACCCCTACACCTGAACCATGAAAAGTAAAGGACCTGTCAAAATTTACCTGCCACATGATAGATTCTTCAATGTAGAGCAAGGAGGCATCTGGCAGATCCAGATTCAAAGGTTTAGTGCCTTGCAAAGGTGCTTCTACTAGCTGGTCAGTGAGTACTTGTCCTTTAACTGACTTCTGATGCACAAATTCTATGTCAAACTCACTTAGTAGAATGATCCAATTAGCCATTCTACCTGTGAGGGATGGTTTAGATAACAAGTACTTGAGTGGGTCAACTTTGGATATCAGCTTGGTTTTGGTATTCAATAGATAATGGTGAAGTTTTTGAAAAGTAAAAACAACAGCCAAGCAAGATTTTTCAATTTGGGGATAGTTGAGCTCATAAGTGATGAGAGTGTGACTGAGATAATACACCACTTTTTCTTTATGACCAAGGTCATATTTGGTGAGTAGCGCACCAATAGCAAATTACGTAGTAGAGATATAGAGCAAGAGTGGCTCTCTAGGAGTTGGAGGCATGAGGACAGGTGGATTGGCCAAGTATTGTTTAAGAAAAGCAAAGGCTTGTTGTTGCTCTGGTCCCCAGATGAAGGTGACATCCTTTTTAAGAAAGTGGGTGAATGAGTGACACTTATCTGCAAGCTGGGAGATGAAGTGGTGAATAGCCTGAATTTTCCCTTGTAAGCTACATGCAGTTGCTTAATATTCTTAGGTGGAGGCATTTCAGTAATGACAGACACTTTTGCAGGGTCTACTTCAATTCCTCTTCCTGATACAATGAAGCCCAACGGTTTTCCTAATAACACACCGAATACGCATTTCTCTGGGTTTAGCCTGACCTTATACTCTCGTAGGTGCTCAAAGATACGCCGCAAAATGACAGGGTGATCTTCTCTTGTCTTAGACTTTCTGAGGATGTCATCCACATAGTCCTCCATGATATCATGAATCATATCATGAAAAATTACTGTCATTTCCCGTTGATAAGTAGCTCCTGCATTTTTGAGACCAAATGGCATCACCTGATAACAGAAGGTACCCCAAGGAGTTGTGAAAGCCATTTTGTGTTGATCTTCATCAGCAATCTTGATTTGGTTGTATCTCGAAAAGCCATCCATGAGAGATAGCATCTCATATCTTGTTGTTGAATCCATAATCATGTCAATATTTGGCAGCAGAAAATCATCCTTAGGGAATGCCTTATTAATGTCTCTAAAATCCATGCAGATTCTGATCCCGACAGGATTTTTCTAGGACAAGGACGATGTTAGATATCCATTCAGAATAATCAATAGGATAGATGAATCCTACCACAAGAAATCTTTCTAATTCCTCTTTAACCAGTAGGGCTACCCTTGGGTGCATCTTTCTGAGCTTCTGTTTGATAGGCTTAGCATCTGCATGCACAACTAGGTTGTGCACAACTAAAGTTGGGTCTAAGCCTGGCATGTCTTTGTAGGACCATGCAAACACGTCTATAAACTCTCATAGCAGCATAGTGAATGTCTTTTGTTCTCTAGCTGAGAGTGATGCTCCCAATTTGACTATTTTGGGTCCTCTTCTGTACCAATATTTACATCGATGGTTTCCTCTACTAGTAATGTTGACAAGTCCTCCATACGCGTAGGATCAGGAGGAAGGTTGAGATCTTCATCCAAGGATGTCTCCATGAGATTTTCATCCTTGGCGTGGTCACTTTTATTGTCCTTTGATTTTTGCACCTGTTTTTCGGCTAGTGCCTCAAAGAGGTTTTCACTATGCGACTTGGACTTTGATTTTTTCTGAGGCTTTACGTTAGAAATTTTTCCCTCACTTTTTCTTAAGTTTTGTTGACCACAAAGCTTAGCCTCCTCACTGAAGTAGGCGCAGGTATCCAAGTCAATAAAGAAACCCTTCTTGTGGTCTCCAATGGGAATTGTATCCTTATGCCCATGAACTCTATGATAGCTTTGTCATTCTTGAATAAATCTAGTGACATGTGACATTGTTGGTCCCATTCAACAAGGGAAGGGTAAACAAGGTCAAGGGTTGGTTCCGTAGGGGTTATGGTTAGGAAAACATTGTTCATGAATAGGTTTGTGGAGGCAAGATCCTCATATTGGCTACAATGGGAATCTGTATTCACTTGTCTAGATAGTCAGAGCTATCCTCACATTTAGAAACAAGTAGTGTCTTGATCATTAGGGTGTGCTCCATAAGGGTGAATTCCAATGCCGTATCTTTCTGTTTTAAAATGTGGAAGAGGCACTGGTTCTCTCTATCCTTGTTCATTTCTTCCACATCCTAGGCCCTTGTAGCCCATGGAGTACATCATTTTACTGGATTTCTCATATTCAGGGGTTTGATAACAGGATGGCTGAGTATCCTCTGGGACCCAAGTTGTAGGTGGATCCAACAATTTTTCTTTAGCTAATAAGCCTCCAGGTAAGAATGACCCAATAGTGTGTTCATTTCTAGGTCTTCTGAAGTGATAGTTGGGTTGACCTCTAGTCTTGGGTGACAATGAGAGGTCTGAAACTAAGAGGGCTTACTGCACATTGTATTCTCCACAGCCATATTCAAGGATTTTCATCTCCAATGAGTTAAAAGGACAGGTTGATGTTGACACACCATGGGCACAAGAACTGATAGAATCTGAATCTATTATAAGATTCCATGGCCTTAGATTGGAGAGGGACAACTATATCAGTGGAGGGACATGCATATGTGCCCTTACGTGTAAAGCTATTGAGAGCTCTACAGTGAGTGAAGGGCTCTGAATCTCCTTGTATTGTAATGGTGTGTCCCTCATGCTTCAATTTAATGCACTGATGAAACATTGACGGCACAGCCTACATGGCATGAATCCATGGTCGGCCTAGAAGCATATTATATATAAGTTCCAGGTCCATGACATGAAACTTTGTTTGATGGCAAGTGGGACCCACCTCCATGGGCAATGTGATTGTGCCCACTGAATCCCTTTCCATGTTGTCGTATGTGGTGATAGTGATGATATTTGACTTAAGATCTGCCTTCAGTATGTCCTAAGTTATTTAACCAACTTGAGTGTGCAGATGTTCAACCCTAGTTTGTTATCCACAAGCACCCGTTTGATCTTCCTGTGGGAAACAACTACCTCAATGTACAAAGGAATTTTATGCATTGGATTCTCATTAGGGATCTCCCTATGGTTCAATGTAATATGTTCATTTGGTATGATGTTGGCCACTACAACTTGAAGGTGTATAGGATCAACCTCTAATGACACTCCCAACCCCTAAGAGTTTGGTAAGAATGTCTTTGTGTACATTGGATATCTTAAGAAGATCTAAGATTGAAATCTTAGCAGACGTATTCTCAAGTTGCTCTAAGAGGTTGTATTTACCAGTTTTTGGGGTTGATGGAGAAGGTTCTAGAATCATGAGGTGGGCATGCCTTGTTACCATGACGCAATCCTTGCCTTGATTTAGATGGTGTTGACATGGTCAGTAGGAGAGCGAATACATCATAATAAGTGAATCATAATGATTGTTGTCTTTTTTGGTGTATAAGTAAGGCTCTTTATAACCTTGGGATGACTCTCCCTGATTCACTTTGAATCCCATATTTTATCATGATTGGGGAATCTTCTTTATATATCCCCATTTTCTCATTGGGTGTTTGAGTTTTTGCCAGTTGTCCACCTCTATTTCCCCATTGTTGATGAGGTCTTGGATATAATCTGAACCTTAGACATTTGTTCTGTCTTATGTCCTTTGACATGATGCATTTCACAATATTCATGCTCCTTGTACCATGAAGGTTTTAGAGCATTTCATCAAATGGTTGTGTACCTAGGATATGTCATCATGTGAGCTGCATCCAATTGTTTTAGTATAAGAACAAAGGTTCATTAAGAGAGGTGACATCTTGTTCTTTGTTTTGGTGGTGGTTGAATTGGTCCTTTGATCGATCATTTAAAAGGTTGACTAGTTTGGACCGTTTGTACACGTTTGGAATAGTGATCCCATCTCCCACCACATTTTTGTTTTTGTTAAAAACCTTAGGCTTCTCTGTGGGTTTAAAATTTTGATTATCTCTAGATTGGGACTTGAGAGTTCCTTTAGCAATGAGAGATTTCTCTATTTGAACCCCTTTTTCAATGACCTCCTCAAAAGTGTGGACACAATTCATTTGGAGGTGGAAGGCTATATCATTATTGAGGTTGGGTACAAAAATACTAACCTAGCTATTTTTCAGGGAAAGCTCAAGGGAAGCGGCTAGCTATCCCTCTCCATTTGGAGGAAGTTGGTACTTAAAGTCTCATTAGGGTGTTTATGCCACATAAATCTTCCATGGTGACATCACTCTCTATGTTGTATGAGAAGTGACGCACAAACCTTTCTGCCAATTCTGGCCAAGTGAAAATTGATCCCTGAGGTAAACGTGTAAACCACTCCAATGCTTGACCTCCTAGACTCTTGGGAAAAAGTCTTATGAGATAATTATCACTATAGGACACCTCTTGACATGCCATATAGAAATTTTTGACCATGATCCCATGGATCCCCTTTCCCTTTATATTTGTCAAATTTTGGCATATCTAATTTCTTAGGAAAGGGTTGAAGGGTCATAGTCTTGTCAAAAGGATAGGGCATAATTCTTCATATTGATACTTTTAATGCTCCCTATATTGCTCTCTTGAAGGCTTTCGAGTATTACTTCCATAGATATATACCTCTTGTATGTGCTCATAATTGTTCATCTAGTGGGAGAAGTGGGGAGATATACTCGGCGATAACCATATCATCTTCTCTTGATTTTGAGCATTCATTGATCTTAACCTTACACTTGATTTATCATGTTTTTGCTTTCTTCTTCTGACACATGAGAGGTTAGCAAAGCTAATTGTATAGCTTAGGCTACTAAGCCCATTTTATTGAATTATGGTTTCGTTCTTCTAAAGGACTCCTCCTCTTCTTCATTTTGTGGAGGTTCTTACCATTCTCATGTCCTGTTGAATTTTTATGTGGCACTTTGATAAAGGGTATTCTATGTCCCACTATCTTATAAAACTGCGTTGGAGGTAGAAGCATGTCCATTATCAAAATATCCTCCATGTTGATGATAATCCAACTTCTTCCTCATTAGCGTTATTCGCAGGTGGGATTGATTTCACTTTCAGTGGGAATTTTGGATTCCATGACCCGTGCTAGCACTCTATCCTTATTTTCTGAAAAGAAACTCATCTAATAAGTAGGGTCAAAGTCAACTTCTACGTGTAGATTCTAATTCATTACCACTATGATCGAGGTATCTTCTATCTCTTTAGCAACCTCAAGAAAACAAGGTATAGATCATGTCCAATAAAGGGGTTTGACCCTTGTCTGTTAGAGGCTTCCCAAGCTTCCACATATGTTCCCTTCATTCGTATGTTTGTTTCTTGAGTCCTAATCATGTTTTAGGAGCCATGATTTGTGATAGTTTCACTAGGGTAAGTTGTAAATGTCTTAAAAATTTATGACCACACTCTAAGTGAAATGCAAATAACTTGTAAAAGAATATGAATAACAATGTGAGAATACCAATGTGATAGAGTGATAAATCACCATGACACAAATGTTTGGTATCAAGCCTCAAATGAAGTACCTCCTAGACTATGTCTCAAAAATAGTCTTAGTGTCACAAATAATTAACAAGATGTTCTCACTTATTAAGTTCAAGAGAATAAGACGTAAGTAAATACAAAATTTTAATGTGACCTCCTAACAAGATATACTAAGAAGCGAGTTCAAAGATTAAGACCTATATCCCAAAAAGTGCTAGTTACAATTCATGAGTGAC
This sequence comes from Taxus chinensis, assembly GCA_019776745.2. Lineage (NCBI taxonomy): Eukaryota > Viridiplantae > Streptophyta > Pinopsida > Cupressales > Taxaceae > Taxus > Taxus chinensis. Next base: position 181,630 of record JAHRHJ020003300.1, read on the forward strand.
ACAAAATATCACCAAGATATGTTAACCAAACTTTTCTCTGAGAAAGTAAGGTATCTGATATCAAGATGCTATTGATATAACACGCAGTCAGTGGTAACACCTCACAAAAATTGAGCATAATAAGCACCAATCGAAAACCATAATGACAAACTATAGCTAGGAATAATTATGTTCATATAAATAACCCATATTATTTTTATGCATCAATATTTCAAAGCTTAGAGTAGATAATAAATTCTTTCTACAACGTGACAACAAGGTAAAAGCAATTTATTCTGAACCATGGAAGAATTCAATTTTAGAATTACTTTTCCATAACAACAACTTCATGAATCGCTCAGTGCACAGCCATACAATTCACAAGAAACATGAGAATTATAAATATTTAAAGATTACCGTACAAGAGTAACAAGGTTTCACTCATGATCAATCCCATACTTGCATGGAAGAAATCAAAATTTTACTCAACCATTAAGTAACTGTTATCCAAATTCACCCCCAGGGTTAATTCGATAACGTGCATTGAATTCTCAAGCCCCAGGGTAATGTTGCAAATTGATTGATCTAGGGAAAAATCATGTTTCCAGGGTCCCCTCATATTTTTTCCTAACTCTCCTGTCCAAAGTTGAAAAGGGCAAGTTCTGAGAACATGCAAAAGTTTTCAGTTCCAAGCAAGCTAGGTCGATTCAGGAAAAAATTGTGAAATTGGCTAAGTCCTACTCCAACAGTTGGGACAGTTGGGACATCGAAGCGCGGATCGGCCGAAAAGCCTCTAGGTGGCCCGCGAAGCAAAGGGACATCTGGGACAGAAGGACGCGAAGGGCGTGGAAAGCCGGTTTGGCCGAAGGAGAAGAAAACTTGACTACTACTGCAAAATAGTTTGGGACATTTGGGCCTGTGAGGACGCAAACCGCCCGGTTTAGCCGAAAAGAGAGACTTTAGCACTAAGATAGTTAGGCCAGACATCTGGGCCGCGAGACGCGAAAGCCGGTTCGAGGCGAAGGGCCGAGAGAAAAGGACTAACCCTTTCAGGTGGGCGGTTCGAACCGGAAGAATTTATCCCAGATAGTCTGGGACAGTTGGAACAAATGTACGTGAAGGACATGAACCGGCCGGTTTGGCCGAAATAGAGGAACTTCAGCACTGGGACAGTTGGGACAAATGGACGTGTGGGACGCGGATAGCCGAGAAACCCGAGGGCCAATCAGATCATGACACGTGTCACTGGCAGATGAGGGACAAGGAAGCCCATTTCGGGTGGTTCGGAAGTTTTTGTCCCAAACAGTTTGGGACATCTGGGACAAAAAGATGCGAAGGGCGCGAAGAGCCGGCAGACCCGCGGACCAACCAAATCATGACGCGTGTCACAAGGAGAAAAGTCTAAAAGGTCAAAGGGCGAGGTTTCAAGCACTGACCCGAGCCAATAAAAAGAGGACACATGTCCAATGAAGAAATTTAGGGAAGGAGAGAGAATCATGTGACCAATCAATGCATGCCACGTGTCATCCAGGTGGTAGAGCGCGGGAAGAAATTTAAAAATCGTTTTCACCTGTTTTGTGCCCTAGATCTTCAGATCGACATATCTTTCGATTCAGAGCTCAGATTTGCACGTTCTTTATATCAACGGAAAGCTCATGAAATTCTCTACATGATTCTGGGGTTAATCTTGAATTTTGGTGCAGTCTGGAGAGAGAAAATTGAGAAACGGCTCTGACGCGTGTTCATGGCCAGAAGTGACATTTTAGCGACCAGATTTAATGCAGAATGGGTCGCATTCTCCTGTAATCCGGTCAAAATGATAGGGTATGGGTTTGTAAGGTCCCCCATGCCATTTTAATGCATCTGCAGTCAAGGAGGGATGGGTTCCCATGTTTTGTATGTTTTCTGTCCCTTGGGCTCGACCCATGCAATGTAAAAGCCAGATTTGGCTCATTTCTAAGGGGGAACATTTCTTTGACATAGCAAGCTTCTTCTTTCAGCTGTAACAAGTGATTTTTGCAAGTATCAGACCTCTTCTAAAATTGTAACAGGTTTTCTACCTTTTTGATGTTGTAATACAAGGGTTTTTACAGTGGAAATGACAATACAGGCTCTGTGATCAGTTTTCAGTCCTCTGTTTGTGTTGCTTGTTTCATTTCAGACCTCTGATTACATCTTATCAGCTTGTGCATGATGTTTTATGTTGCATTTTATGATCTGTGTCTATCTGCAGAACAAGAAGTGTTCACCACTCCTCCTTTGGTGTATCACCTGTTAGTTTAGTTTCATTTTTTGCACTTTCTATCTCTGTCTCCTTGGATTTTAGAGTAGGATTAGGTTTCAAACCTCTGTAGTTTTGCAAAATATAGATCTAAATCAGAGGAGTTTGAGGAACCAGCCTCTAATCTGGAGATTCCTCTCTCATTTTCACAAGTCCCCACACTTGGAGAGAGGTTTCCATGTTGTGCAATCACACTGGATGCTAGAGTGATCAACCTAGAAGCCTGATCTGCATCCAGGGGTGTTGTGAGTCTGCAACAACAGTTTTGGCATGCCCGGTGGGACCTAGAGGTCTCATTTTTATTGTAGCAAGAGTTGATGTGCACTTGTTGCATTTTTCTTGCTTAAAAGAGCTATTATTTGCATATCTGGCGACTCCAAGGGAAGAATCAACTGGTTTCAGCAGTGCAGGCCTGAAAACTCATGAGAAGAATCACCACAAGGTCAAGAGTTGGAGAAGAAGAAGTGTTGTTTGAATACCTGCAATCTATCTCCAAGAAGAAGGCAAAGAGGAAGAAGGATTCAAAGGTCTCCATCTCCACCAAATAGAACTCTCTCAACTCCTCCACCTGGTAGACCTTTCATTCAGTCAACAAGGGTTTTAAGACCGATCAGAATGGCTCAGAACAATCCCTACGTCAACTTCACAGGCAGCAGCCCACTTGCCCTCAATGCACAACATCCAGTTCCTATTGCAGCCTTGAAGAACATTCCATACTTCACTGGAGAAAATCAGACTACTCCAGGTGATCATGTTAAAGATATTGCTAACCTTTGTGCAATCCATGAAATCAATGAAATGCAAGTGGCTGTCAAGTTACTGGCATCTTCATTCAAGGGTAAAGCATTGCAATGGTTTAGGAGCCTTGGAGCTGGTTCTATCACAAACTGGAATCAGCTGTGTATTGCACTTCATGAGAAATTTGGAGAGAAGGGAGACAACTTGTCTCTTTTGGAGCAGCTGACAACTATCAAGAGAGCCCCCAATGAGCAGCTGACTGACTTCAACTTCAAATTTCAAAGGTCTTGGGATAGGATTCCAGTGGCAGTCAGGCCAACAGCAGAAGGTGCTTTTCTATATTACCTTAAAGCTTTGAATTCTGATATTTCTATGTTAATTCAATCTATGGGAGGCACAACCTTACCTGCTGCTTATAGCATTGCCATTAGAGCTGAAAACTATCTTATTCAAGCTGGTAAACTGGCTCCTAGGCCTCCCATGCCCTTGTATCCAAACTTAGAAAATCCAAGCACTAGTCAAGCACCCACTTTGGCTCCTGTTCCCACCCCTAGAAATCAAAGTTCAAGTGAAACTTCTACTTCATCCTCTAGTGCTTCAAATGAACTCCAAGAGGTCATGAAACAGTTGCAAAATTTGGGAAATGAGCTGGTTACTATCAAAAGACAGCAAGCTCAAAGTGCTAGACCGTATCAGCCTCAAGCTCATACCAGGCTAGGCCCCCATACCAACAAAATAGATCACCAAATTAGGCTGCAAATCAAAATCAAAGCCAAGTAAGGCCTCCTGCCAATAGACCATTTCAGCCCTATAACCCCAATGCCATATCTGCTTCTAAAGCATTAGTGCCAGTCCAAAATAACATGGCCCAAGAATATGATTGGTGTTTCCCATGTAGTCAGCCACATAACCAATCAATGTGCTTTAACGGTGCATTAAATCAAGCTCTGATGGTGCAAACCATTGGTGGGTCGCAAGAGTCCAGCCACGAAGGAGAGACCAACAACAAGAAGCACCTCAACAAGGAACATCTCCGAATGAAACTACTCTTGTCAATTGGCAGGCTGAAGATTTCTGTGGTATGAATCAAATACCCTCTCAAAGTGTTGCAGCCAACACAAGGTCAAAGAGGAGAAATTTGGGTGAAGAACAACCATTGGCCCCAAGTAGTTCACGACCTTCTGTCACTCCACAAGGTGTTGGCAAACAAAATGCAGTTCCAAACATGCAAGGAGCACCCAAACCAGCTCCTAAACCAACTCAGATGCCAGTTGTTGCTGCCCATGTGCAAGGAATGAATGTGCAAGCTAGGGGACAACAGAGGGATGCTTCATCCCCATTCAACATCATTGATCAGATGAAGAAGAAAAATGTAAACATATCAATGTGGGAATCACTATCCATCCCAGGCCAAAGAGATTTGCTACAAGCTGCCATGAAGGACTGGTCAACTTCAAATCAACAGGTCCAAATGCAAGAGAAGGTACTCACAAATGCTGCCCAGCCTGAAGGAAATCATGGAGGACAACAAGGTAAAATGTTGAAGCCCCCTCCATTTTATGTTTCATTGATCATAGGAGATAAGTTGGTACATAATTGCATGATTGACTCTGGGGCAAGTAGTTCAGTAATGCCCAAGCAAATAGCTGATCAGCTAGGGCTTCAATATGAAGTCATCTCCAAGGGTGTAGTGCAATTAGATGGGACAGCAGTGACAACGGTTGGAGTAATCAAAGGTTTGAGCCTCACACTGCACGCATGTCCCAACGTAATAGTGTTACAAGATGTGTCAGTCATAGACCTGCCACCACTCTTTGCATTGTGCTTGTCAAGAGACTTCACTGCTAAAATTGGAGGCTATTTTTCGGCGGATTGGTCACACATGTTGTTCAGAACAAGATATGGAACTAAGGACACAATCAGATCTGAACCTATTGCAAACTTTCATATTGAGCCTTACACTCCAAGCCAGATTAATGCCAATTGCTCAGCATTTGATCAAGAAGATCACCCTAGCACTGATGAAGCTGACACCAAGGTTGGAAGCATCCCAGATTTGACTCTTGATGAATGGGCAAGCAAGGTGCATGCTTTTGATCCTTATCAAGAAATAGAAGAATCTGAGCTAGGGGTTTATTGTTTACATGAAGAGGATCAACCTCTCCCCAGCATCACCAAGCCAGATCATAAGGACAAGAATGAAGTATGGCAATTGTTCTTTGATGGGTCAAGGAGTAGACAAGGTGCAGGAGGAGGAGCTATGCTCATTTCACCGCAAGGTATAAGGTATTACTCAGCCTTCCGTTTCCAGTTTTCCTGTTCAAACAACACAGCTGAGTATGAAGCCTTAATTCATGGACTGCACTGGGCAATGAAGAAAGGCATCAGGAATTTACAAGTATTTGGTGATAGTGAGCTGGTCGTAAACCAAGTCAAAGGAAAAAATGCTGCCAAAAATGATCTGCTTAAGTGCTACAAAAATCGGGTATGGGATCTTATTGAAGATTTTGAAGCTTTTAGCATCAATTCCATCCCAAGAAAAAGGAATGAAGCCGCTGACAGACTTGCAGCAATTGGGGCTGCGTTTGATGTTGTAGAGAGTATCAAAAGTGAGAAATCTCAGCCTCATATCAAATTGGTTGTGAGACCAGCTGTTCCGGATAACAACACAAGTTGGCAAGTCTTCGAGAATGATCAGCAAATTGTTAATTTCCTACAAGAAGAAGCTGAGTTCTCTGCCAGGAATCAAGACAAGCTGCAGCAGCAGTATGGTGACCAAGTGGTGCAGCTGAGGACTAACAAATTACCAAAAGGCCTCATAACCTTGGAGTCAATCTTCAACCCGAATGATCAGTTCCGGAAGGAGAAAGTGAACATTCAAGTAAAGGGTGAAGATTCAGAGCCTATTTTAGTGGAAGAAGGCAAAACATTGCAGATTGGCAAAGTAAGTACCTCACAAGAGAAATCTGATTTTGTTCAGCTTTGTCAAGAATTCCCAAATATTTTTGCTTGGACTTACAAAGATCCAAGAGGCTTCAACCCAGAGTTGGCACAACATACTATTGAGTTGGATCCAGAATCCAAGCCTGTCAGGCAAAAGCAAAGGCTAGTGAATCCCCATATTGAGCCTCTCATGAGAAAAGAGTTAAGCAAGCTTATTGAGGCCAGTATCATCTTCCCCATCAAACACTCAAGTTGGGTTCACCAACTTAGTCCCAGTCAGAAAGAAGAAATGGAGAGATCAGGTTGTGTGTCGACTTCAGAGATTTGAATAGAGCATCTCTCAAAGATCATTACCCACTCCCTTCCATGGAGCAAATATTGCAAGTTGTAGCTGGTTCAGAAAGGTTCTCACTACTTGATGGATACTCAGGCTATAATCAGATAATGGTGAAGGAAGAAGATCAATTCAAGATGGCTTTCACCACCAAATGGGGCACCTATGCCTACAAGAAGATGCCATTTGGCCTATCAAATGCCAGAGCAACATTTCAGCGAGCTATGGATATGGCATTCAAAGGCTTAATCAACAATATAGTGTTGGTATACCTATATGATATCACTATCTTCTCAAAGAATGAAGCAGACCATCTCTTTCACCTCAGGCAAGTGTTTCAGAGGTGTAGAAAGTTTGGGGTGTCCTTGAATCCCAAAAAATGCATATTCCTGGCTCACGAGGGGAAACTTCTAGGCCATATTGTCTCGAAAAAGGGACTGGCAATTGATCCAGAGAGAGTTGAAGCCATAAGAGCACTACCATTGCCAAGTCACAAGAAGGCTCTTCAAAGCTTCTTGGGAAGGATCAACTTTGTCCGCAGGTTTATCCCAGATTTTTCCAGCCCTTGTCAAGCCCATCACCAAAATGTTAAAGAAGAGCATGGCTTTTAAGTGGACAGCAGAAGGCAAGGAGAGTTTTGAAGCAATCAAAGAAGCTATCTCTCAAGCACCAACTCTCATCAACCCAGACTTCTCCAAGGATTTCATCCTCTATGCATTTGGAGGTGATGACACTATTTCTGCCATCTAGTACAGCAAAACAAAGATAATGATGAGCAGAACAACTCATTGCCTTCTTCAGCCAGAGCCTAGATGACTATGAGGTAAGGTACTCTTTTATTGAAAAGCATGTGTACTTGCAGTAATCAGAAGCTTGAAGAAATTCAAGCATTTAGTCTCAAACAACAAGGTCAGTTGCTGGTCTCACATGCTGGAGTTAAGGACTTCCTCCTCAACAAGGATTTGAATGAGAAAAGGGCAGGTTGGATCACCCGTGTCATGGAGTATGACATTGATATCAAGATTACCAAGCTGGTAAGAGGGAAAGGACTGTGTGAGCAGCTGGTTTTGGGGAAGCAAAAGGAAGTATGCAACGAAGAAGAGGCTGTTTTGACAGTCCAGGACAGCCATGAGCCAAGTGGCAATCAAGAAGAAGACAATGCTTCCCCCACTCCTTGCTGGACCCAAGGTATTATACACTTCCTAAGTATAGGCCTATGCCCTCCAGAGATGAACAAGACCCAAAGGAGACACTTCAGGTTGCAGGCTGTTCCGTATGCCATTGTTGATGGAATTTTATTCAAGAAAGACGTGAATGGAGTGCTGCTGAGATGCATTAGCACAGGTCAGATTCAAAGGGTGTTGGAAGAGTTTCATGGTGGACCAGCTGGTGGCCATTTTACACCAAGAGTGACAGCTCTAAAAATCATGAAGGCTGGTTATTATTGGCCTAAAATTTTCAGTGATTGCTATGCATGGATCAAGAGGTGTAAGAATTGTGCATTCTTCACAGGAAAAGAAAGACTTGCTACCCTTCCATTGCATCCGATCTCAGTTGACCAGCCATTCATGCAATGGGGTTTGGACTTCATTGGAGTCATTAATCCCAATTCAAGCCAAGGGCATAAATGGATTTTGACAGCCACAGACTACTTCACCAAATGGACAGAAGTAGTAGCACTCAAAGAGGCAAATGAGTCTAGCATCTTAGACTTTTATGAGGGAATAACAACCAGATTTGGTGTACCTGCCACAATAATCTCTGATAATGCATTGGCATTCATTGGATCCAAGGTGACTGAGTGGGCTGTCAAGAACGGTATTTACCTAAGCACTTCATCGAACTATTACCCTCAGGGTAATGGCCAGGCCGAGTCTACAAACAAGAACTTGTTGAGGATCATTAGGAGGACTCTTGATGAGAATCAGAGGTCTTGGCATACCAAGCTGAAATCAGCCTTATGGGCTGATAGGATCACTCCCAAAAGATCCACAGGTAACTCTCCATTCAGGCTTGTCTATGGAAGAGAGGCAATCTTGCCCATGTCACTTGAGTTGCCAACATTGGAACTCATGAAGCAGCTGGAGTTACTTGAATTTGAGCCCATGGAGGTGAGGTATGTAGAGTTGATGGAGCTGCAGGAGATCAGAAATCAAGCATCCCAAGCAATGGAAAAGGATCAAGCTTTGATCAAGAAGACCTTTGATAGGAAGGTAAAAGATAGATCTTTTCAAGTTGGAAGATCTAGTGTTGAAATGGGATGTGGACAGAGAAAAACCGGGAAGGCATTCAAAATTTGATGCCATTTGGAGTGGCCCATACGTGGTCACAAAGTGCAAGAACAACAATGCTTTCCAATTGGCCTCATTGGATGGTGAAGAACTGCAGATTCCAGTCAATGGAATCCATCTCAAGCATTGCTTCTAGAGGAAAGTTCACTACCTCTGTAAATATTAGATTAGATTTTTCTTTCCTCCAAGTGCTTGTGCACATTGTTTTGCTGTAGGTTAGTTTTGTTTTCCCTAAGTACTTTGGCACAACTTGTTGTTCATGGAGATGTTTTGTAGTCCTTACTTTCATCAGGTAACATTCCATCTTCCTCATTGCACTTTCTGAGTCAGTTAGGGTCCTAAACAGAATATTTGATGACTCCATGCCCAATGTACTACATCAGGCAACTGGTCTTTTCATCTAGCACGCAGATGACCCCGCTGAGTCACCAAATTGTTATCCAATTTCACCCCCCCAGGATTGAAATGATAACATACATCAGGATTCTCAAATCCCAGGAAAATTGATTGATCTAGGGAAAAAATCATGTTTCTAAGGTCCCTTCAGAAAATTTTCTAACTCTCCTGTCCAGGTTGAAAAGAGAAAACTTTGAGAAAATGCAAAAAAAGGTTGCAGAAAATAAGCTTGGGCCAGGAAAAAATGTGAAAATCGGATAAGTCCTTTTGCTAGGACAAGTGGGGCATTTGGGACGCCAAGGCTCGGATCAGCCAAAAAGCCTACAGGCGGCCCAAACAACAAAGGGACATATGGGACGAAGGTACGCGAAGGACGCGAACCGGCCGGTTCGGCCGGAACGGGGAATTGTAGCACCGGGACAGTCGGACCAGAAAGATGCGTGGGACGCGGAAAGCCGGTTCAACCGAAACAGAAGAAAATTGACTAACAGCTTGGGACATTCAGACTGTGAGTATGCGAACCACCCGGATCGGCTGAAAAGGGGAACTTTTGCACCAAGTGATTTGGGACATTTGGGCCGTAAAGGCGCGAATCGGCCGGATCGGGCGAACCAGAAGAATTTGTCCCGCGAAACACTAGGAAATTTGGGACAAATGGACGTGAACCGGCCGGTTCGGCCAAAACAAGAAACTTCAACACAAGGAAAAGTGGGACATCTGGGACAAAAAGATGCAGTGGATGTAAAAGAGCCGGCAGACCCGCAGACCATCCAGGAGGTGACAAGTGTCACAAGGGAAAAGTCCAAAAGTCAAAAGCAAGTTTTGAAGGGGCAGCCCGAGCCAATAGGAATTAGACAGATGTCCAATGGAGCAGGGAAGTGCAGAGCTTGGGGATAAGTTAGAGAATTTGGCCGAGTTCACCAAAAAGGGGTAAAAGTGATGTAAGACCCCGCGCCCTGTCCTCCAACAAGATCATGCCACGTGTCGTCCAAGGGGCGGGAACACGGAAAAAAAGTGGAAAAAGTCCCAAAATCATCAAAAAGGGTCAAAATTCAAAAAAAACCCACGGGTAAGCAAAGGAGAGAGAGTCACGCAACCAATCAATGCATGCCACGTGTCATCCAGGTGGCAAAGCGCGGGAAGAAATTTAAAAATCTGTTTTCGTCTATTTTGTGCCCTAGATCTTCAGATCTCTATATCTTTTGATCCAGAGCTCAGATTGGCACGTTCTTTATATCAATAGAAATCTTGTGAAATTCTCTACTTGATTCTGGGTTTACTCTCGAGTTTTGGTCTAGTCTAGAGGGAGAAAATAGAGAAATGGCTCTGACGCATGTTCATGGCCAGAAGTGACACTCCAGTGATCAAATTTAATGCAGAATGGGTCGCCTTCTCCTGTATATTGATCAAAATGACAGGGTATGGGTTGTAAGGTCCCCCATGCCATTTTAATGCACCTGCAGTCAAGGAGGGATGGGCTCCCATGTTTTGTACATTTTTCTGTCCCCTGGGCTCGACCCTTGCACTGTAAAAGCCAGTTTTGGCTCATTTCAAAAGGGGGGAACATTTTTTTGGATAGCAAGCTTCTTCTTTCACCTGTAACAAGTGATTTTTGTAAGTATCAGACCTCTTCTAAAATTGTAACAGGTTTTCTACCTTTTGATGTTGTAATACAAGGATTTTGACAGTGTAAATGACAATACAGGCTCTCTAATCAGTTTCAGTCCTTTGTTTGTGTTGCTTGTTTCATTTCAGACCTCTGATTACATCTTATCAGTTTGTGCATGATGTTTTATGTTGCATTTTTATGATCTGTGTCTATCTGTAGAAGAAGAAGTGTTCACCACTCCTCCTTTGGTGTATCACCTGTTAGTTTAGTTTCATTTTTTGCATTTTCTATCTCTGTCTCCTTGGATTTTAGAGTAGGATTAGTTTTCAAACCTCTTTAGTTTTGCAAAATATAGATCTAAGTCAGAGGAGTTCGAGGAACCAGCCTCTAATCTGAAGATTCCTCTCTCAGTTTCCCAAGTCCCCACACTTGGAGAGAGGTTTCCATGTTGTGCAATCACACTGGATGTCAGAGTGGTCAACCTAGAAGCCTGATCTACATCCGGGGGTGCTATGAGTCTGTAACAACAATACCCTATCAAAATGGAAGTGCATACTAAATATAGCTTTACAAATATAATGGGGAAAAACCTACAAGCACATTTAGAAAAATCCATGGAAACTTAGTTAAATAAATTAAAGAAATGTTTTTTTAAAAACCCTAGGAGTGGGTGTGAACAAAATGAGAAAACAATAAAACTTGTAAGCCTTTCCAAAATCTTGGAATGGCCTTCAATGGATTCCCTTTCTTCCTCAAACAACCTTCAAAACAAAAGAGAAAATAATGAACCAAATGGAAATGCGAAAGAAGCCTTCATAAGCATATTTTGGGGTTAGATTGCCTTTTTCCTCATCAAGTATCTGAATTGAATCCATTCAAGGGATGAGATTCATCCCTACCAAAAGTAGGTGGAGAGTGGGTGAGTGGAAATTACCCTTTTAATTTAAATGTTTTAATTTCAAAATATGGGTTGACCTTTTAAGGGGTTACTTTATGGGGTAGGGAGTTGTTCATTATCCTAACCCAATATTTAATAAGGGGCCTTACCAGTTGTTTCAGCATTGTAGAAATTAAATAACCTTGGTATTTGATTTCATTGGCCATTTTTACCCTTGACATCCCATGGGGGAATATCCAACTATAGTAGGAGTTAATTTTTTAATTTAAATAACACTTAGGGAAATCAAACATGCTTAGTCAAATCAATGTATTAAAGTATAATGTAGATTTTAACTATTGTGTTATCATGGAAAATTATTTATTAAAAATCATTTCCTTAGAAACATTGTTGTGACAATTGTCGTTTTCGAAAACTCTTTGTGGGCATGCTTTTTTTTTTTTTAATTATTCAATAATTTTTCTAGCTAACCTTAGGTTGTTCTCGGGTCTCGTGTAAAAACATTTAGTGGGAATTACACTTGGTATCAAAGCCTGGGTTAAAATCTTGGACCCTTGGGCACATAGGAGAACTTGAGACATGAACATTAAACCTAGGACAATATTAAACCTCACACAATACTAAACTTAGGAAAAAACTTGGCTGAAAGATTGTATATTTTAGTAAACATAGATAAATGGAATAAAACCTAGAATGATGAAATAAATATCACCTTGGTCTATGTAGGAGGCATGGATCAGATGAGGGGTCCTTTCACATAGACCTGGACTTTCCACCTCTAGAGCAGTCTGTAGCAGCCATTCTACCTCAGATTATACAGATGCTTCATGACGTCAATGGTGCTATATGTGGAGGCTCCTTAGGAGGATGATCAACCAGACATGATAGGGAGCCATCCATTAAGGCTCATGCATCTCCTCGACACAATGAGGAGCATAGGGTAGAGAACTCCCATGTGGAGTCAGCCAGAGCAGAGTCACTGTAGAGGGGATAGGGAGATAAGATTTTAGGACACAAGGATAGGTCTCAGAGCCCTAGACCTAAAGATGAGCTTACAGAGAGGCTTAGGGGTTTCCAGTTGATAGTTGCAAGCCATATAAAGGAGATCCTAAAGCTACAAACATCTCACTATTTTGGAGATAAAGATTGATTTTAGGAAGAGGCCTAGTTGGTGAGCTTGAGCGAGTGCTTCAAGATTTACTCTTGTAATATTAAAATGAAAGCTCATGTTGTGATCCATATTTTGAGGGATGGAATAGGTGTCTAGTGGAGGAATGAGGAGCAAAATCCTGATGTTGATTTAGAGACAGTGACATGGGATATCTTTGAGGAACGGTTTAGGAGCAGGTACATATCCTAAAGGTTTATTCAACAATGAATAGATGAGTTCCACGACTTTCGTCAGGCATCTATGATTGTATCTTAGTATGATATACAAGTTCTAGACCTACTCCATTATGTCAAATATATGTAGTATGAGAAGGTATAGGTTCATTAGGGGCTTGAATTTGGATTTGGGTGGTGTAGTGCACATTCACTATGCATAGACTTTAGCATAGGCCATGGAGAAGGCCTATATAACAGAGGAGACATGGGGAAAGATGAAGCAGTCTAGGGACAGAGTTAAGAGCCACATCTAGTAGATGCAGGATAGTAGATCAAGAGGGTTAGTTCCTCCTCCTTGTGGTGGATAGGTTTCAGTATAGTCTTCGTTCAGATCACCACATCAATGACCTTAATAGTAGTAATAGCAAACTTTTCCACCATTCAGACCTACTCAGATGTTTGATGCACAGAGAGGAAAGAGTATGGGGCCTCCTTTTAAGGGTTCCATTATGACACAGGGTGATCTGAGAGCTCAGTTAGCAGGGGCTCATCAACAGAGACCTCAGCAGTCCATAGCTAGATCATAAGGATCCACAACACACACCTCTAGATTACCGGTTGCAGCTGCATCTCATTGGAGAGGATCAGGAAACTATTATGGTTGTGTTGTTGTTGGAAATAATTGGAGAGAGTTCCCACATAACCCTAGTAATAAGGGTAAGATGCAAATTTATGATCCTTTTATTGGTGACATGGGGCACAACCATCGGATCTATGCAGCAGTCAAGAACCACTAGGATGAGTACTAGAGTACCGTCATGTAGACGATAGGTAGCATTAGTGGTATTCCTACCTCCATTTTGTTTGATTTTGGTTCATCAAATTCTTTTATTGCACCGCCTTTAGTAAAGCGATGTAGGCTGGTGGCAGGGTCTTAGTTGGGATGTTGAAATAACTTCTAGAGAAAAAAAGTTTGTAGACTCCTTAGTTAAGGAGTGTGTAGTGGATTTGGGACCCTTCACCACTACCTCGGATCTTTATATCCTCCTGTTGGGTTCATATGGAGTCATCTTGGGCATGGACGGGTTGTCTACACAAAGAGCCAGAGTGGAGTGTTACCATATCACCATATCATGTACAGATGATCAAGGCATTGAGTCAATGATAGCAAGGATTAGGAGACCCATTTCCATTCACGCCATCTCCACTATGCAGCTTAAGTGGTGTGTGCGACAAGGGTGCGAGATGTATGTTGTTACGGTTATTGACAGATCAAAGGACGAGTCGGGTGAACCTTCACTTGATGATCATCACATCTTGAGAGAGTTTTATAATGTTTTTCCGGGGGATCTACCAGCGTTACCACCCCCACGTGAGATATATTTTCACATGTTTTTGGTTCTGAGAGAAGAGCCTATCTCACGAGCGCCTTATTGGATGACTTCTCCTGTGCTTTATGAGCTCAAGTTAGAGCTAAAGGACCTTCTGAAGAAATGCCTAATCCATCCTAGTATATCCCCTTGGCGTGCACTAGTGATTTTTGTAAAGAAGAAGGATGGATCTCTGTGGTTGTGTATTGATTACCGCTAGATGAATAAACTAATGATCAAGAATCATTACCACCTTTCGTGCATTGATAACTTATTTGATCAGATGCAGGGGGCCATAGTATTCTACAAGATATATCTTAAGTAATATTATCATCAGTTGAGGATCACAGATGAATATATTCATAATACCACCTTCCAAATAAGATATGGCCACTGCGAGTTCATTATATTGCCTTTTGGTTTGACGAATGCCTCCGTAGTGTTCATGATCTTGATGAATGGGGTGTTCAGGAAATTTTTGGATTGCTTCATGCTTACTTTCCTTGATGACATTATGATATACTCACGTGCGTGTGAGGAGCACGAGTTCCACCTTCGTCAAGTTCTACAGTGTCTTCGTGAGTAGCAGCTTTACGAGAATCTAGAAAAGTGTGTGTTTTTTTAGGTAGAGGTACAATATCTGGGCCACATCATTTCTGAGGAATGTATCATAGTTGATCCTTCTAAGATTTTAGTTATTATGGATTGGCCAACACCAACTTGTTGACAGAGGTGTGCAAATTCATGGGTTTAACAAGATATTACAGGAGATTTATACAGGACTTCGCTCAGGTTGTGCATCCCATCACTTCCCTTCAGTGGAAACGGAAGAAGTTTGTATGGTCTCACAGATGTGAGCATTATTTCAGGACACCAAAAGAATGCCTCATGACAACACCTATTCTTGCAGTGCTACATCCTCAGGGTGATTTCTTCGTATGTACAAATGCTTCTTTTGCAGGAATTGGAGGTTTGTTGATGCAGGAGGGCAGAGTAATTACTTTTGAGTCTCACAAACTCAAATATTATGATCTTAATTACTCAACTCATTATCTTGAGCTTGCAGCAGTTTTTCACACCTTGGTTCAATGGAGACACTTCCTTCTTGGCTAGATATTTACACTCAGGTTTGATCACTTGAGTCTTCGCCACCTCTTCACAAAACCCAATCTCAACACTCGCCAATGGTGTTGCATGGATTTTCTTTGTGATTATGACATGGAGATAGAGCATGTGAAGGGGAAGGAGAATGTGGTTGTAGACACCTTGAGTATATGGAGACATGTGGCTATGGCCACTTCAGTGGATACGAGTTTACGGAGCAGGATATTGCATCAACTTTCTCACAATATTTTCTACCTTGGAATCAGAGAAGAGATTGAGTCTAAGAGACCCCTTGAGGGGAAGTTTGATGGATTTTCATTAGAGGTAGATGGCCTTCTCTGATACAAAGGTTAGATATATGTTCCTACAGAGGGAGACTTAAGACAAGACATTTTGATAGAGGCTCATCCTATACGTTATTTAGCCCATCTTAGGGTGAAGAAGATGTAGGCCAATTTGAGATAGTTGTACCATTGGAGGGGAATTTGGAGAGATGTGGCTCAATTTGTGTCAAGTTGTTTAGAGTGTCAGAAGGTGAAGGCCAAGGATCAGCATCAAGTTGGCCTTATCCTTCCTCATGTTATACCGGAGTGGAAGTGGGACACCATTTCCATTGACTTCATTGTTGGGCTACCAATGTCGAGATACCACCATGATGCCATCATGGTCATGGTGGATAAATTGACGAAAATAACTCATTTCTCTCTAGTGAAGACCACCTACACATCTAGTGCAGTAGCATGGGTATATCTTGATGAGATCATCAGGTTGCATGGGTTCCATGTAAGATCATTTGTGAACATGATGTTTTATACGCTTCCCACTTCTGTACTACCATGCAACATGCTCTCGAGATGAAGATCAATTTTTGTACAACATATCATTCTGAGAAGGATGGATAGACTAAGTGAGTGAATAAAATTTTAGAGGAAATGCTTAGAATGTATGTCATGGATCACCATTCGGGATGGGAGGAATATTTGTACTTGGTGGATTACGCATACAATCATATTTTCAGAGTTCGATAGGCGTAGCTCCTTTTTAGGCACTTTATGGCAGAAAGTGTATTAAACCTCTTAGTTAGGATAGGTTAGAAGATAGGGTTTCTCTTGGGCCAGTGTTACTATAGGACATGGAGCAACAGGCTATTATGATCAGATAGAGATTGCAAGAGGATCAAGACAGACAGAAGAAGTATGTAGATCAACATAGGACAAATTATAGTTTTGAGGTGGGCATGAAGGTGTTCCTTTGTGTCAGGTCACATAAGAGCCCTATCCATTATGGAAAAGGTTCTAAGATTGCTCCTATATTTGTATGTCCCTTTGAGATATTGGAGTGTATCTATCCTTTGGCTTATCATCTAGCGTTGCTACCCATCTTGTCTCATTTCCATGATATGTTTCATGTTTCTATACTTACAAGATATATTGCAGACCCTTCTCATGTGCTAATAGATGATTGCCGGGACTATGTGTGGTGATAGCACAAAAAAGACAGAAAGGGGAACGAGACTGTGTTAAAAGAGGTGTTGAAAAAGGAGAGGATATGGATGTGTGTTTGGACTGGGCTCTAGATATCTAGGAAGAGGAATTTGGGGTTGCCCATGGTGTTTTGGTAAGGAATCTAGGTCAGATGGGTTTGGGAAAAAGTGTTCGAATAGGCTCACAGGGTCGAAGGTGATCTGAAACTCTAACTGCTCTTTGTCGCAGTAATAATTTTGTATTGCGGTCCGAATGATCCAAGTATTCCAAGAGAGATAATAAATTGCAAAAGACAAAAGAAAGTATGAAAACCTAAAAAAACAAGATTGCATGAATATAGGTTAGACTGACCTCAATCTGCCACAATAATGGCTTACTAACTGAATGTTGCATTACATTTGGACCAGATGTTAGAGTCTGGTTGGTGTGTGTGTGTGTGTGTGTGCTGTTGTGCCCTCTAGGTGCTCTTGTGTTCAGTCGCACTTTGTGTGAAGTGTACGAATATAACTAATGTAGAAATCTAATAGAATGGGTGGTTGCCCAATAGAATATAATCCGCTCCTATGAATTGTGATGTAATATGTCCGTAGCTTTTGCCTGATGATGGGAAACAGTGGATGCCACTGCAATAGATGGATGCAACTCTATATGGAGTGATAATATAGTGTATGATGTTAGGTCCTTCATTAGGGTATCATACTTTAATTCATAGGTTCTCTTACTCTAATTCATAATTACTACCAAAAAAGCAGCCCCCAAGAAAATAAATATGAAAAATGGTTAGAGAGAGCCAAAAAAAAAATAGCGGGGGAAAGGTGCTCAGAAGGACCAGGGAGTGCCCCAGCTGGACCAGGGTGCTTGGCAGGGTGCCTGTACTAAAATTTTGGGCTGCCCCAAACTAGGCTAGTAAAAATAATGCAAGATTGTATGGAAATGTTGGGGATATGGGTGTAATAGGTCGGTAAATTAAGAAATAAAATAAACAAGATGGCCAAAGGAGGGGGTTATTAGTACTTTGTACGCTAGGAAAAATGTTACCAACTACTCAGACATAGGAAGTAAGTAAAATACCATTAATCATACTCTCCTCCTTCGTGTTCCGCAGCAACCTCTGATTAGGGCCTAGGAAATTGGATTGAGCTGATTGTGTGATATGTAGGTTGTTTTTCTCAACACCCGAGCAAGACCTTCCTTCGGAACAATGTCCTCTTACTTGCACAAGATGGAAAAAAGGATTAAGATGTATGAGGCTATTTGAGCATATATTAGGACGAGGGCAAAGGAGGTTCTTTGCTCAAAAGGATGAAAAAGAAATTAGATCGGAAGACTATTCAAGCTATTCTCCATTGTCTTTAGAGGGGAGGGGGTAAGGTTGTTTTTATAGCCGGGGGAGTGGATGTAACTAGATTACAATTAAGTAATCATGGTTTTGAAAATGTGGGCAAGTTAAGTGATTGGTTTGAAAAGTGGGCCAAGATTAGGTGAGTGAGGACCACGAAGAATGGGTGAAGGATTTGAAAATTATATTTGTAATTGCATAACAGTGAGGATTTTAGGTGTAGTGGGGACCATCGAAAGGGGGGTGGGATTGGAATGAATTTTGTAATTCAATAGTAGCAAAAACATAGAGAAAATGAAGGTGGTGACGGATGGGTTATTTTTTAGATTTGACATGGATAATTAATCAAAATTATCATTGATTAATCGAAGTGTATTTCGTGGGAAATGAGAAAGGGGAAATTAATTGATGTAATACATATGTGAAATTAGGGCGTCTACATTTGCCCCTCTTGGAGGGTACTATGAAAGTCGTGTCCTAGTCAAAAGTAGACTGGTATGGGTGTGAAGAATTCAATCTACTTTCTTTTAAGCAAAAGGTAGAGTGATGTTGTTGGAGAAATAAAGTGGTGAGTGATAGATTCATACTATCCCCAGACAAAAATGTCATGTTGAAAAGAGGGGTGTGATTGTGGATAGATGTGGTGTTTTGAGCCCCTCGGGAGTGAGCAGGACTGACAAGAATAGAGAACTATACGACAAACTCTCGAAAAGAAGAGAAATGAATTAGTGAAGAAGAGACGAGATGGAGTGGAAGAGGTCGACTGGAATGAGCACGAGCAAATGGAGGAAAGGATTCAATAGCTTGAATGCTAGTGTGAGGGTGTGTGGGAAAGGAGAAAAGGGAATGGATATGATTGGGGGTTGATTACGAGAAGAAGAGTAAGGGCGATAGGGGAGGGGAAAAAAATAATGGACGATTGACAGGTTAGAAATAAGAGAGAGGGATGATGTTAGATGGGAGAAGGAATGAATTGTGAAGGACAAACAGCAAAAAAGGATGAAAATGACAGAATAGAAGTGTGAAGGGATTTTAAGAGAAAATAAAATAGAGAGTATGCAATGTGAAGGAGTAGCAACAGAGTATGTAAAGAGGGATGTTTGAAAGTGAAATAAAAATGATAGTTAGAGTGAGAAGAAAAGTAGGAAAACGGGGCAAGGAATAATAAGAAGGAGAAAACGAGGTGGGAGTAGGGGGTGAATGAATGTTGAATTGTGATGAATTGAAATGGATTGAAAAATGGAAAGAGGACGAAAGAAGATAGAGTAACGGAGAAAAAAAGGAAACTATGAGGGAAGGGGCGAGGAAAATATGTGGGAAAAAGAAAAGAGAAAAGAAGAGAAAACAGATAAAAGAATGATTAAGCAATGTGAGGGGTGGTAAGAAAAGGGATAAGTGCGCAGAAGAAAAACGTGAAAATTAGGGGAGAGAAAGGAAGATAGAGTGAATATAGGGAGAGATTAAAGAACAGTCATTGCGAGAAGAAGACCAGGCAAAGAATATGGAATCAGACGCGTATAGAGATGCATGTGGAAGGTTGGTTATAGTGTATGCTAAAAAAAAGACAGGACAACACTGAAGAGCCAGGTATCGATGGGGAAGACGTAAGTAGGTAAGGAGGAAATGTGATGGAAAAAGGGGAAGAAGACATTCAATACAAGGGAAGGAAATAAGAGATGGGTGTGGAGAGAGAAAGGATAACAAAGAAAATGATGTAGATAGAAGGAATGGGACTACAGAAAGGCGGTAATTAGGTAATAATTGGAAAGGAAAATATACGGAGTTCAGAGAGAAAGAGGGGAGGAATGAAATCGATGGAAACGCATGCTGGCGATGCCATGAATGGATACAGATACGAGAAACCATAAAACAAGGATGGGATGGAGCAGACAATAAAGATATTAAGAGGGAAAAGAGGAGATGAAGAGATGTATTGAAAGGTTGGGATTCTTACGGGAAAAAAACTTAAAAATAGGAGGAGAAAAGAGAATGGGGTGAGCGAAAGAGCAAAATGCCAATGCGGGGACATTAGGGAAATCCCCTTACAAGGAGTGGGTGGGGAAGGTGAGAGAAAAAATGAGGAACAGGAGAAGAGAAAGAAAGCACGAGGATTGGAGTGATTGGAAAGGGGTTAACGCCAACAAAGGGAAGTTAAGGGAAAAAACCCTTTTACCGAGAGTGGTGGGCTTAGAGGAGGGAGAGGGAATGTAAGGAAACTCTAGAAGGTCAAGGGAGTGATGAGGTCGTGTGGAATGAGAATGATGATTTTAGGAAACACCCGTTTAAATTATTAGCGCGGGAAGAGAAGATGATGAGGAAACAAGATATAGGAGTGTTAACAATAATGACGAATGCGTTTATGTGCTGTGGTATAAATGTGGGAGGGAATTGAGAAGATTGAAGTGGAAAGAGTAAAAGAAAATGGGAGGGATAGGGTGAGTTGGGAACTAGTGTGAAAGTTGAGGAGAGCTTGCAGGTGTGGATTGAGGATGAACGAAGTGAGGATGAAGAACCAAGACATGAAAAAGGAATGCGGATAAGGAAACGGTATATGAGGATGATGATAAATAAGGGGAAATGGGAGGAAAGAACATGATTGTAGGTGGAGAGATGAGATGTATGTTGTAAGAGGATATGTGAGAAAGGATAATCGTAGGAGGAAAAAGGGGGTAGTAGGAGATATAGGTGGAAGAAAGCAATCGACAAAGTGAACGAAGATGAGGCGGGGGAGAAGTTCACGATGACAAGTTTTAAGTGTAGGGAGGGACCTGACATAAAATTGTATGTGAAGAAAGTGGTTAAGAAAGATTGCCAAAGAGTGAGCAAAACTGGAGATGACAAGTGGGTCAAGCGACGAAGAAGTGGTGTTTTCGAGATCGAAAAGGAGGTGAAATGAGTGATAAGGGGAAGAATGTCGAGAAAAAGTGATGGGACGGTGCGTTAGTGATGCGGGAAAGGAAGGCACAGATTCATCCTTAAGAGGGAACTCTTAGTGCGATCGACCATGTCGGGTGAGTGTAAGTAAGATTGCTAAGCAGACGGAGGGTGATAGTGGGTGGTTAGTAAAAACGATGTGATGATGGGGAATGAAGAGGAAAAACAAGAATTTGGATGGTGAGATTGTACGAGAGTATTGTGAGTGATGGCGCGAGTGTAAGATGACAGGTCATGCTTAAGAGGATCCTTTTAATTAAGACGTCATGGTGCTGGGAGGTGTAGGATCACCCATCCGGACAGGGTATGATATGCAAGGTAGAAAGACAAGATGATATCGGGGGACAGGGGTGGTGGAATGGTTCGGTTGAAGACGATGATGCGATGCTAAGAGGCGGCAAAAGCGCGGAAGAAAGAAGATGGGGAAAATATGATGGGATGGGGAAGCCATAGAGCAGATTAAACCTTAAGTGGAAGTCTTAGACGATTTCCATGCGGGATGGATGGTTAAGTAAGATCGCCAAGGGAGGAAAGGAAAGAAGAAGGATGATGTAGAGTTGGTGGGAATAATAGTAGCGTATGAAAAACTGGGAACTGAAGGAAACCCTCAAGCAGAATTTTCATATATGGAAAGCGTGTTTGTAGTGTTATGTGTATGTGTTGTAAGTAGGATGACCAGGGGCATAGACGGATTTGGGAAGGAATGAGAAACGAGGGAGTGAGGTATGCCTGAGTGGTCTATGATATGAGTGAGGTTATAATAAGAAAAAAAGAAACAAAGGAGTGTAACATGAATGGTGAAGGGAACTATAGGTAGTGGGAGGGTGGAGAGTGTAGAGGGTAATGCTTAATTGGATGCCCCGTGCGTGGCTGGTGAGATAATGAGTTGAGACATGGGAAGTAGAAGAGTGGAATGGGAAGATGTGTGTGGTGCGCTGATGGTTGTTTGATGTAGAGGGGGAGGTGAGTGAAGAAGCTTCTACAACAGCGCCAAGATTCTTGGGGGGAGGAGAGGGTAAACCTCCATTTGAGGATTCCATATAGAAGGGGTTATAAATTAAGATTGTAAAGCGGGAAGCAAAGGGTGTGAAGGAAAGAAAGAATACAAATGGCGTGAGAGGGGACAAGAACTGGATGAGAAGGTTGGTAATTATGGGGATTAAGTGGCCGGAGGAGTACAAAATGAGGGACGGAGTGAAGGATGAATGGATCAAATCATGGTGAGATGGGGGGGAGGAGCAGTTGCTTAGATAGAGAATGAACTTGAGAAAGATCATAATGTAGGATCCGACTGCACCGATGATCAAGTAAGATTGCCCAAACTAAGAAATGCGTTAGTATGGGTGAATGGAGGGGTGCAAAGTAAGATGTGATAAGGCGCAGAGAAGCTACTTCCGTGACGAAAACATCTTAATTTAAGATATCAAAATAAAGAAGAGGCCATCCGATATAAAAGTATAAGGATTGACCTAAACTGTAATAGGCGGATAGCACTAGACAAGGGCCATAAAAAAGTTTGATGCCCCCAGATGAG